>OX940978.1:61368570-61701959 GCA_954871275.1 Leptopterna dolabrata
AGCAAACAAAACGTTTGCAAGCGAAACGAAATGGTTGCAACAAACCAGTCATTACTGTTAGCGAATTTTCGAAGAAAAGGAAGCTATTGTTCTCGGTCCAAAATTTTTAAAACTCGAATTTCCGAAAGATTTTTATAACAAAATCCGTTTCAGACCATCCTTAATTCACTGCCGAAAGATTAACTCTCGAAAGAATTGAGATAAAAAGTTCAAATTTGCACGAAAAATCTGTCTTGGCAATCGACAGGCTAAGTTCGTAGGGGCAGAATCGGGTCACTCTAAGGGGGAGTTTTGGGGAGTTTTGGGGGGGGGGGGGGGGAATTACCCATAAATTCCCAAAATGAAACAGTCTGACAAGTGACACCTCATTTTAAAGGTTTTTGTACGCTGAACACGGTGGTGAAATCAGATTTGCGATATCTCATTCCGTTCTCAAACTGGAGCACATTGAAGATGAAGGAACGTGGTTATTTCTTGAGATGTTCTTCCTGGTTCGTCTGCTCTAATCTGATAACGGAATGGGATATCGCAATTCTGACTTCACCATCGTGTTCAGCGTTGGAAAATCTACAAACCGAGGTGTTACTCGGCAAAAAATGGAACAAAAAATTTGTTACGTATGCCCATATTTGATGCATACCGAATTAACCGAATAGCGTCATACTTGAATACCTATAATCAGCCAATAAGTTTAAAATTGCCCATATTTGAATGGGATATCCCAAACATCACATTTTACATAAAATCAGTTATTTCTTCGAAAATTCGCTGTTATAGCCATGCAGCATGACTGTGGTTTTTTGCCTTATTCTCTCCGCACACATGCGCAAACGCAACGAAACATTCTTGGAAGAAAGCCCTTAGAGTTCCACAAACACTTTCGAGTTTCCGAGATTCCTATTTTTATACTCCTTCAGGGTAAGATTGAAAATCACTGGCCGTGGTTCGACAGCAGCAATCAATTTTTTCGCGTAATTAATTACGTTAAGGCTAGTCCACACTAGTAGACATGTTGCGCGATTTTGGTCTCTGAGGCATGCCTCGCGTTGTCTACATAGACATGTCTATAGACCAATCGTGGTCTAAAAGTCGGTTGCGAGACCAAAAGTCGCTGGTCTATGGTCTCCCGATCGAAATGGGAAACCAAGTGCAACGGTAGACACGTTGAGCAACATGTTGCAAGTGTGGACGTCACTTTCTGCAACGAGAGACGAGACGGAGAGTCTCCACTTGCGAGGAAACGCAGTGTGACCGCAAATCGAAGAAAAGGTGGGATAGTTTCCCTAAATTTCGTTTCTTGCTTCATGATTGGCCCTCCAACCATCAAAAGCAAATCTTCAAAATCCGAAGGTGTCAGCCGGGTGAAATTTCGAAAACCCATGGCGGCGTCTTCCATTCCTAACTTGTTCAATAACGTGTCGCCAAACCTAGGTCCTTCCGCAAGTAGCTCACGCGTCCACCAACGTTTTGTGCGTGATCTCGCCCTTTCATTATCGAGAATTATTGATAAGCATGCACTTACAGCACACACAGCAATATCCTCCATATTGGACTGGGAGACGGAGACTAAACATTCAGATCGTTATGTGGACACTAGACGAGACAAGAGAGTGGTCTCCATATACGGTCTCGAGACCACGTCTATCAACTGCCTATAGGCGGTCTACACACAAATCGCGCAACATGTCTACTAGTGTGGACGTAGCTTTAGGATCAAAACCAAAAAATATAGTTCCAATACACTAGTAGAAGAAGAAGAAAAACGTTTATTAAATAAATCACATATAATTATTCTTATTCCTATAAAATAAACAATACAACATGGTATTAAACCGTCTGTCGGTAGTGTCGGCCTCGTATAATAATTATTAAATGGAAATGGAATTACATAAAAGAATTAGAAAATGAACTGGAACTGACAGAGAATTATAGACTTTACAAAATCAAAAATTAAACTCATTCACTAACATTGCCCTATACCGCCACGCCAATTTGCAAAAAATAACCAGATCTCCCCACCCCTCGCCATTCAGCAGAACCAATGCCTTATCACGCCCAAGCAGTGGCTCTCCGAATGCTGTCCTTCTAAATTCAGCCAGCACTGGGCAGATGCAAAGAAAGTGAAACACGTCCTCTCTCTGGTGCGTGTTGCACAAGGAACACTCCTCGCATCGGTTGGAAGCATACGGTTTTCCGTTGAGATGCACCAGCTCACCTCTAAGCTTGAACAGCCATCTACTAGACACAAGATCTATTTTCGGATCCTCGATCAAGCTAGACGCCTTCACTAAGGGATCCAGTTCTCTGTAGAGCGTGAATCCTCCAGAATCTAGGGCTCTCTGCCAGAACTGCTTGCGCTCATGTTCTTTGAACTTCCCTAGGAGGTTATCAGCCTGCGCCTTAACCAACTCTCCCCTCAATGAAGCCAATTCGTTTTGAACTTGAAGCTCAACGGAGAGACGATCCAAGTGTTGGGCCCAAGAGACTCTCCTCCCTATAACCTCCTTCGCAACGATCCTCGGGAGACGCATATCCGGAAGATGAGCCACCCTCTGCAGGTACCCGAAAAGGGCCTTGAGAGTGAAGGCCGAGACCGTGTCCAATCCAGTTTCCAGGTGCAGTATGTAGCCTGGGGCAAACCTAGGCAAATGGAACAGTTTCCTAATAAACATCCGCTGAACCCCCTCCGCCTGCTCATACTCCTGAGATCCCCAGCATGGCGCTGCGTAGCACAAGACTGAACGGACTGCCGCATGGTACACATCCATCTTTGCCTTCAGAGGGACATTCGAATCGGCGAACAGCCTTCCCCATACGTTATTGAGGGCAAACTTCGCTGAGTGGGCCTTCTGCTTGATGTGTTTGGCGTAAGAGAGACGGGGTGAATACACTAGTAGGTACTCAGTTGATAAATACGCCGAATAAATCAAGCAAAATTGATTAATCAGCGAAAATAGAGGGGAAAATGACGAAATCGTACTTAATTTGGTTGGGGCGAACGAGAAGGAAGCAAACTCGGACAAACAATGACTGGCGAGCAAAACGTTTGGCAACCAGATGCCGGGCCAAGTGTGCGGACTATGTACTTCAACGCTTTCCCGGACTTCTCTGCCTGCCTCAAACAAAATGTTCCGTTCGAGGATGATTGTTTGCTGCAGTGTGCGGCCGGCCTTAGTCGACATGTTGTTGTCGAGTGACCGATTCTGTTTTTGAAATCCAGCAATCCACTCGGCCTGCCCTCATTCACCTCTGTGATGGATGTATAGGAGCGCACATCCACCACGAGAGGATGTGCCCGGTTTGGTTATGGGCGGACCACCACCATTCCCAGGATCTTTTAGGTTAGGAGAGAGATGAGGAGCCAGGAGAGAGAGAGAGTAGTCAGCGACTAGAGGAGAGCGTAGAATGGCTGGAAAGGCGAAGGAGGCGAGTTTTTATAGGCTTGGGAGCCGTCTCCCTCCATCCTCCAGATAGTGGAGGATGGTGGGGATCCCCAGGCTGTCCCTCGGCTCTCCTGCGTCCTCCGTCCCCACTTCTAGGTTTATTTAGCGAGATCTTAATTTCACATTGTAAGGTTGTGGTTCTGGGAGGATACCACGACAACCTCTATATCACCTGTGATTCACAGTTTGTTCTGAACGATGTGAATCATGTCCGCTCTCCCATCATCCCAAAACCTTTCGTTTTATTCACTTTGTTTTAAATACTGTACCTGCTTTTGTTGCTTCTTCTGCCTCAATTTTCTACCCCCCCCCCCCCCCCCTTCTTCTTCGAAGTAAATTACTGTTCTTATTCTGGTAATTACGAGTTTCCATCCTTATGAGGTACCTTGAGTATTTTTGGAAATCATCTGAGGCGCCTAGTGGTACGCAGTATAGAAACCTTTAATTCCGAATTATTGGATTGGAATGTAGTAAAACCTAATTGAGTGTTGATGAGATTACGATGTCTTTTGAGAATATTGGATACAGCGCTGGATCCAACTAGACTGGAGATGCCTTATGTTTTAAATATACCCTGTCTACCTTTAACTAGATTAGGTTGGATTCTTTACTAGCAAATACCTACACCTTATGTTTCTATACCTCCAACTAGGTATATTGGATTGGATTTCTTGCTTTAAGATGCCTTATTCTAAATATACCCTATGTACCTATACCTATTGTTCAGGAGCGGAAAAAGTGGATTAAAATATTCATATTTTCGCTTGCCGGCACCAACCACACTCTGAATCAAACGAGACCAACTCGAGCGCTCGTACTGTGCAGATAGCCATAATTTATGGCGATTTCTTTTTTAAGCGTTGTACTGAGCTGGAATAATAATTTTCCTTTTTTCTACGGTTCGACTGCGGTTAGCACCGTTTTATCGCATTACGTATCGCTTCTGTGTGTCAGCTTTTTGTTCGCCAGGAATATTTTGATGTTCTCTTCCGAAGACCAGTGAATTTTGACAACCTCCACATTATTCATACCATTCTAATGATTGATTGTTTTTGCAATATCAATTCTTTATGTTTGCCTCGCCAATATGAGCGATCGCTCATCTCATAAAATTACCAGACCCGTATCAGGTGGTGGCTCGATCCGCGTATGCCGGCTTCATTAGGCTAATTGCACTGCAGAATGATAACTGCGGAGCGCTCATCGTGGCCGAGCAGTGACTATTCATTAACCGCGAGAATGACTGTGATGAGGGCGATAAGGCTGTTTTCACATTTTAAACCGGTGGTTAATAACACTAACCTTGGTAGTGTTGTTTTTAACCTGAAATCTCTCCCGTCTCGCTTGGAGAGTTTTCGGTGGGTGGTTATAATCAAATTATGAGGCTGATCACTATGTATAAGGGGACACAGTCCTGCACTGTTATAATAATAAGTACCTGTATGATTATTAAATTAAATTACACGAAGTAGTGAAATAAAATTTATATTAACTTAGTTTCGACCTGAAATTCAGAGTGTCTATCTCTCTTTACTTTTAACTAAAGCAAAAAACGCTGCAAATTATTACACAACGGTTTATTATTTACCTGTATAGAGATGCCAGTAGTATCGGAATACCAATCCTGGCTCACTGCCTTAGATCTCTGATAAAAAGTTTTAACATAAAAGATCAGAACACATATTTTCACTTGAATCCTTGATGTTTTTTATTTTCACTTGAATCCCTGATGTTTTTTATTTTCACTTGAATCCCTGATAAAACTTTTTTACCACAAAACATCAGAACCAGTGACTTTTTTAAAAAAATATTTTTTTATCAGAAACTCTAGTGAACTCTAAAAAATGCAAATTTAGGGTGTCGATATTTTCGAAATTTAGCTCCCTCTGATGTTTTCACTAGAAAAAATAAAAAAAATTAAAATGACGTCACGCTAAAAATATTTTTGAATCGTCTTAAATTAAAATGACGAGACGCTCTTCTGAATTTGGGAATCCCAATCTATTTAAAGGTGAGGTCGATTCGACGGGTCCTATGTATTTAAATATTTTTTTAATCTACGGACCCACCTTTAAGAATTCAATTCAGACAGGATAAATAGTATCCATACAAGAATAGACAAAAGAAAAAAGTGGGTGGATAAAAAAAAATGAGGGGTAAGTTAAAAAAAAGAAAATAGTAATAAAATATAAGATGAGCAATAAAATTATATTACCAACTGAAATTTACATGGAGATCCGAGACAAGATCACAGATGCTTATGACCATTTCATTTTTTGCAAAGCTGTGAATATTCCAATAGATAAAAAGAGGAGTATATTCTTAAATGTAAATCCACAAACTCTCATATTAAATTTTGATTCAATCAAACATAAACAGTTTATTAGAGATTTTGTTGAAGAGTCTGGTTATTTTGTACCTTGGAATGAGATTTCATTGTATCCAAATCTACCAGAAAATTTCATTCGAGAGTTCAAGGATAAAGTATGTTGGTATGAAATATCATCTGAGCAAAAACTATCTGAGAAATTTATTCGAGAGTTCAAGGATAAAGTATGTTGGTATGAAATATCATCTGAGCAAAAACTATCTGAGAAATTTATTCGGGAATTCAAAGATAAAGTAAATTGGGAACGTATTTCATCTAGGCAAAAACTATCTGAGAAATTTATTCGGGAATTCAAAGATAAAGTACATTGGAGACGGATTTCATCTAGGCAAAAACTATCTGAAGAATTCATTCGAGAGTTCAAGGATAAAGTAGACTGGAATGAGATTTCATCTGAGCAAAAACTATCTGAGAAATTTATTCGGGAATTCAAAGATAAAGTATATTGGGAACATATTTCATCTAGGCAAAAACTTTCTGAAGAATTCATTCGAGAGTTCCAGGATAAAGTATATTGGGAATATATTTCATTTCACCAAACACTATCTGAAGAATTCATTCGAGAGTATGCGAATTTTATTGACTGGTATTGGATTTCTGGACAGCAAAAACTATCTGAGAATTTCATCAGAGAGTTCAAGGATGTTTTAAATTGGAGATGGATTTCATCTAGGCAAAATTTAAGTGAAGATTTCATTATAGAGTTCCAAGATAGAGTGGTTTTGGATCAGTAAAAAAAATAATAGTTTAAAAGTGTTCGTTTTAATGGGGGTTCTCCATTAAAACATATTGAACAAGATGCAAGGTTGTTCTGTAGGCCAGCAAACGCTATCTACCGACGAATCTGTGAACCGGTTGCATAACCAGGAAGAGGTGGCCGTCTCGCGGGAGGTGGCGAGTTTGACCTCATTCGGCCTTGAAATCCACTACTCAAGATTATAGAACGCCTCTCAGTTCACAACTGGAGTCTTGGCTCATTGGTTATCGTATCGGCTTTATAAGAGAGAGGTCGGCAGATCGCTGCACGGACAAAACCTCAAGATTTTTTTTCCTATAATAATGAGGATACACTTCCCTCGAGATATTAGAAGCGTTACTAGCTGATGGGCCCTTAAGCTAATAATTAATCTAATTCCACCTCGATGGAAGTGAGAGTCGACCTTATCATCAAAATTTCCTTTCTTAACTGTTCTGCTCTCAACATCTACTTAAAATACAGCAAAAACCGAAACTTCAACGTAACTGAAAAGCCAAGTTGAAATGACTCACGGAATTAAAACTCCGTTGTAAGTCGTGAAGGTTGTGCCATTCAAAGATCCCCTCCTATAAAGGGAGGTAGAGATCGTTCAGGAATGGATGCTGTGTGTAGAAGTTGAGCAGCCACAGAATGTGCGGTTAAGTTGGGACATTTTGCTGAAATTTCCTTTGATTTTTTATGAGAATTGCACCTATAAGTGTAATTCATTTAAAATTTCGTGAGTTGTAATTCCTCAGGATAAAAATTTCCTTGGATTTCCTCTCCGCTTAAATCTTTAATTTTATAAGTAACTGGACTCGTTTCTAAAATCTCAGCTATTTCAAAAATCTCTTTCGTCCAATTTGCTTCGTATTTGTTTGCAAAAGTTTTCTTTGATTTCGTAATTCTCACACGATTTCCAATTTTAAATTTCTTTTTTCCATTTTTTCCAGTCTTTTTGAATAAATATCTCAGAATTTCATTTTCATTTCTCGCATCAACTTGAGCAGGTGTCATTCCAATAGAACGATGAACGTCTTGTTTGTTGTACTCATTAACTAATTCCTGTAAAATATCGACCCAATTTTTATTTCCATTCACCTCGAAACGAATTTTAAATTTCTGATTCAAAGTTCTGTTAAATCTTTCGATGATTGCAGATTTTTCTAAATTTTCCGTGTGATACATTTTAATTTTATACTCGTCTAAAAGTTCTTTGAAAAGTCTATTTTCAAATTCTAAACCTTTGTCCGTGTGAAGGAGTTTAGGAGTAGAATGATTATGATATTTTACATTTTCCAAAACTCCTTTGAAAGCTTTTGAAACTACCATTCCGTTTTTCTTTTTCAATGGAACTGACCAAACGTACTTTGAAAAAGTATCAATGATATTCAACATGTAACCGAACCCCTTGTTTTCATTCTCGTATTGTTTCATTATAATCAAGTCCGCGGCCCAAAGATCATCTTTTCCATGAGTAACAATTTTCCTTTTCTGAAATTTCTTTCTAACGGGTTTATGTAATTCCTTCGCAAATTCCAACTTTTCGTTTTCAGATAAATTTAAAATTTCAGTTTCAGGAATTACGTTAGTTTCCTCATTCGGATTTTTTATGAATTTACTTTTATTAGTTTTACATTTCAGACATTTAGCTGCAATTCTCCACCTTCCGTTCGCAGTTTGTACAATTTCCGCGTTTATATTTTTCGTTCGTTTTTTACATTTATGACAATAAATTTCATCCTCCATGTTTTATTAAAGGCTACCGAAAGATTTTTTTAAATTCTTAAAGAGGGATAGCGATTCGCTCCCCCTAATTAAAGCAAACACAAGCAAGTAGATTTTTTAATGGAGTGAACTCCATTAAAAATAAACCTTAGTATCTAATATTTAAGCTACTTCTTGCCTGATCATATTTTTAGTTGGATCATAAATTAAATTTGTTCTACTTACAATGATGACGTAACAAGTAGTACCTTCTGTGCTACCTGATGCAGATGCTACAGTTTTATTGAATTCTACGTGAAGTATCAAATTACTTTTACTTTGAGATACGTTTTGAGGTTGATCCGACAAGTCAATGCTATAAATTGGATAATCCCTTTTGTAAAATTCTGGTTCGATGTATGGAATTGATGGCTTGGAACTCATTGATTTTTTGAAGTCTAAAAATGCGTTGTACGCCAGAGAATAATCATTTTCATCGAAATCCAAATCTTGATTTTCCTCCGGGTATCTTCTACCACCTAATTCGATCCAATAATTTCTTACGTCTTTATGATTGAATCTAGAATTGTCCTTTTTCTGGTCGTTCGACGCGTCAGTTTGAAAAACTACGAAGCACCATAACGGATTATGCACGTTTCTGTAAATATTTGTAATATCGAACATTAAGGTTTTTCCTGTAACGTTTTTATGTTCTATGCACTGCCAACTTTTGAATTGAAATTGGTACGGCACGCTTCTAAGTTCTGCGATCAAATTAACTTTAGATTCGTTTTTATATTCAATCACTGGAACTCTCAAAACAAAAGATTTTATCTCCACAACTCCATCACTAGGTATAATCGAGGTTGCATCCTTTTTCCAAACTTGAATAACGTTATTATCGCTGTTTCGAATAAAAATTATTTCAAAACCTCCCTTGAAAATTGGAATGGTTATATCTTTGAAAAACCCCAAACCTAAATCACCGAGATAACCAACTGCACTGAAATTACCACCTCCTATTGCTTTCGAATTAAAACCTGAATTTAAAACTTCCCCATTATAATTCTTAGGGCCTGCAAAAGTGACAAGGCCCTGTACCAAGCCAGAAATGCCCGGATTCTCAATTTCGTCTACTACAACATTGTGTTTTTTCACTTCTACACTCGAAAACATTTGACCCACGAAATTATCTATCAACATGACTGAATCTGAACCTGAATACGCCTTGGTTGGATCTTTCGACTTTAAAACTCCCTTTACGTAATACTGAATGTTTTTAGACAGAAATTCGTCTTCTAGATCAATTTTGAAAGTTGTCCTTTTGTTTTCAGCATTCAAATTTAAAGTTGAAGTTGGATTTATTGTACGAAACTGCTTTCGCACAATATCGTCTTGATATTTATCAAAAATCTTTTTAGTTTGATACATACTTTATTATAGTAAAACATAATTTTTTTGATTTTTTTATTTAGGTACTATGAATAAATTTTTAAGTATTCTCGACTTGTATTTGCCTTTAACGTTAAAGAGGGTGGCCAATTTGGCCACCCCCACTTTAAGAGTTTTAAAAGAAATTTTTAAGTGTTCTCGACTTGTATTCGACTTTAAGGTTAAAGAGGGGAGGTGATTCGCCCCCCCTCTTTAAGAGTTTTGAAAATATTCTTTAAATGTTCTCGACTTGTATTCGACTTTAATATTTAGGTACTATGAAAAAAATTTTTTATGAGATTTTCTCATAAAAAACACAACTCACTGTAATAACTAAATTTAAACATTTTTTCTAATCGCGTTTATAATTTCCGCTTTTCCCAGTTCTTTTCCCTTTTCTAAAAGTTTCGCTTTTTCCGTATCATTATTTTTATAACCGTTCAAAATGTTGGTTTTCATCTCGTCGTAATTTTTAATTTCTTGTTCAATATTGTTGAATTCCTCATCCGAAATTTTACCATCTTTCAAAGCATTCGTGATTTTTTCCTCTATGGAATTTAATTTTGTTCTCGCCAAAAGTGCGATATCCGAATGTTTATTAATTTTGTTTCCTACATAACTGCCCGAAGTTCTCAGGATTGCAGAAAATGTTGTTAATACGACTGAAAGTGGAACTCCAAAAGGGATTGCCACAGGGAGAGTGATACAAACACCAATCATCCCCAGTTCGGTTAACGTAGTGAAACACTCTATTCCGAAAAACGTTTTCGATAATTTGCAGTATTTTTTTCTCAAATTTCCCCTCATTTTCATTTCGTTTTTTAAAAATTCATATTGTTTTATAATGCGATTTATTCTATAATTGTTGGAATTAAATTCCGGAACTGGAATCTGAGGGTAAATGTTTTTGTAAAACGGAGTAAATTGTATGTCATTTTCAACTGCAGGAGCAGACGGTTTTTGGTTTTCATCAATGTTGTTCATCTTATTTATTATACAAATTATTTACTTTTCAGCAACAAGTAAGCTTTAATATCGTCGAATTGAATCTGTTCATTATTTCCCGTGGTTGTTGACAATTTTATCATTTTTATTTCTTTCAGTCCTTTTCTTAGTGGAATGAAAACTACTTTCTTTGGTTTTTCCGTGTAAATAGTATTAGGTGGCATTGGTTTCTCTATGAAAGAAACGTGTAATAACTCGTTTTCAACGTGCAAATGGGGATGTTCATCATGATTTGTAAAGCTATATTCCGTAATGTTACAATGCCATTCGACTATATTATCAGAAAGAACGAGTTGTTTCGGATTATTCTCTGATACGTAGTTGGTATTCTTTTTAAACAAATTATTGGAACCTAAACAATGTTTCAACTGAAATATATCGCAAAAATTCCCCTCATCCACAATCTTCATGTCCATGGGAAAGTATGCAGCAATTCTGTAAGAATCGTCTTTTAAATACTCGAGATCGAATTTCAAACTATTCGGAGTAACTTGTTGTATTTCTTTCATTTGAGCTTCAGAATACTTTTTCATAGTTTCTTTTTTCTCTAACAAACTAGTTTGAAAATTGGATAAAAAACTAATCAACTTGGCTTTGAATGAACTCACATTGAACGTTCCATCGATTTTATATTTTAGATCATATTTTCCATCAGTAAAAGTATATCTGTAAGCGAACACGAAGTTTTTTATCTCAAACGTTTTCCTAGTTGTAAACAACAAAGCTGACATACCCAACTGATACTCTTTATTCGGATCGAGTGGAATTGGACTCTCAAACCTTAGTGTATCTCCTGAAATTTTTATAAACATTATTTATTTATATATAATAAATATAATAAATAAAATGAGTCAAAAATATAACATAGAGCTTTTTTCATTTGAAGAAAAGACAGCTTCTCACGATTTACTACCTCTGCCCCTACGCTGCCTAGTGGTAGGACCATCCGGATGTGGAAAAACCAATCTATTGTGCAACCTGATTGTACAACCATGGGGAATTCCGTTTGGAAATCTTTACATATTTTCCAAATCTTTAGAGCAAAAAGTTTATAAAGATTTGAGAAAAGCTTACGAAAAAATAGCGGCTAAAGTTGGAACGGAAATAGCTCATTTTTACAATAATTGTGACGAACTAATTGTACTAGATGATTGTCAGTCGAACAGTTTGATAGTTTTTGATGATTGCGTTAATGTTCAACAACAACAGATTATAAAAGATTATTACATGAGAGGACGTCATAAGAATATTTCTTGCATTTATCTAACTCAATCATTCACTAAAGTTGATACACAGTTGATTAGGGAAAATCTGAATTTTCTGTGTATTTTCAAGCAACGCCTAGTTTACATGAAAGCGATTTACGATGAGTATGTTGGAACAGATTTTACTTTTGATCGATTCAAAGAAATATGCAACGAATGTTGGTACGATAATCATGGATTTCTGACGATAAACCTCGAGAAAAAATTAAAAGATGGCCGATACATGAAAAAGTTTGAGAAAACGTTTCTTGAATAAACGATCAAAAACACCGTTAGACGATCAAAAACACCGTTAAATCACCGTTAGACGATCAAAATAACCGTTAAACCATCGTTGAAACGTTTTTTAAATATACGATCAAAATAACCGTTAAACCATCGTTGAAACGTTTTAAAAATATACAATCAAAAAAAAATTTTTTGTTTACTATAATAAATAACTATGCCTACTGTTAAGCATTTAGAAAAAAATTTGTTGAAAAAATATAACGAACATAAAAAATATAACGAACATAAAAAAAAGATTGAAACTGATGATTCAGAAACTCGCGATCAAACTGATGATCAAACTGATGATTCAGAATTAGAACCAGAAAATCGAATTTTAATGAGAAAACCCAAAAAAGAAATGACTGTCAAGGAAGCGAACAAAATTCGAAAACTAGAACAAGAGTTAAGAAGTGCTTTCAGAGAAGCAAGAGTGGATATGCTGAATGATAAAGAAACCAAAGAAAGAATGTTTGCTCCCATCACGGAAAAATTAGTTGAAGTGAAAAACGCTGTGAAACAAGCTGACGAGGACTTCAAGAAGTTGGAAATTGTTCCTTACATGCAAGCTCCTATGGCGAGTAGTTCTCCTGTCAAGAAAAGAAAACTGGTGACTTTCGGGCCTACTAATACTCTTGAAATTAAACCAACAGAAGGAGCTTCTGCACTAGTTGATACGACATCAGATGAGACCGTAGTAAACACAAGAAATAGTTTATCAAACATCATGGATATGGTAGATCAGAATCAATCCCCATCGAATAGTGTTGGTCCGAAAGGAATTGGTCCGATTGCTAGACTTTACATCAGACAGGATGATAAACAATTTGGTATATGGGGAGAAGAGGACAAAATTTTCATCGGAGACCAACAAATTCAAGTAAACGGAGATGCAATCGTTATTCAAAAAGAAACGTACAAAGGAACGCACGGATTATGGCGTTTGTTAACTGATCCTCTAGGGCCTGATCCTGATAAATACACTCAAGAGGATTTGAAAGTTTACAAGAAAATTCTCATTCAAACTAATTCTTTATACCAAAAGAATGATCCAACTACTAATAAAGTAAAGTCCAGTACAGGGAAAAAATGGAAAGATTTGATCGCACCTATTTGGAAAGAAATCAAAGCAAGTAAAGTTGGTTCGGGCTTGATAGAATATTCTGAAAATCCAGTGGAATTTAAATACATCGACAACCTCCAACAGCTGCATCAGCGTTTGTACTATTTGTATGCACAAGAACGAGCTGGTAATAACAATTTTCACAATGAAAAATTAGGAATTGTAAAGTTTATAACCGATCAGTTGGAAAAAAACATAGATAATCCCAAAGGAATAGAATATCTGTTGAGAGTTGTAAACAGTTTACCGAAAGGTATAATTAAAAATGGTTCCGGAGTTTTAAATACTTTGCTGAACAAACTTGATGGTTTCGTACCTGAAATGCATTTGTCGGGTGGATACAACTATTGTGGTCCATTTACAAAACTAGATAAACGATTGAAAAGAGGAGATCTGGGAATTAATAAATTGGATGAAGGCTGTAAGGAACATGATAAATTTTACAGGGATCACACAGACACGAAAGAAAGACATGTAGCAGATAAAGCACTGGAGTAATTAGCAAAAGAAAGAATGTACGCGAGTGATGCAAGTTGGAAAGAAAAAACTGATGCAGCTAAAGTGAGTGCTTTAATGAAAAGTAAACAATATTTCGGTATGAAAATTCATTATTAAAAAAATTTACTATAATAAATAACTATGATCACGAAAAAAATAGATTTAACCGAAAATCAATTAACCAAATTGCGAACCGCTTACAAAAAGCGTAGATCTGTTACAGTTCGTTTGACAGCGAAACAAATTTCAGGAAACGGAAAACATAAAATCAGTCTGTGGGAAACTCAATCAAAAACATTTGAAAAAGCGAGAAAAGAAAAGAAAGGAATTACGTTAACTTTGGATTATGAACAACTACATTTGAATCACACGGGTGGATTCCTACCACTGTTATTTGCAGGAATAGGAGCACTTGGAGCGTTATTGGGTGGAGGTGCTGCAGTAGCATCTTCAGTAATAGATTCAAAACATAAAGCTGCTGAAGAAGCGGAAATAAAACGTCATAATCTCGAGATGGAAAAACTAGCTCAAAATGCAAAAAGTTTAAGTATTGGGTCCGGTTTAAAAAAACGAAAAAAACGGAAAACTACCAACCTCTGAGTAATTTAGATTTAAATCGTTATGCGAAAAATTTTAAAATAAAACATTTCCGAGGTGTTTTCATGAAGGATGAACTTCCTAATCGGTCTAAACCCGTTGAATGCGGAATTATTAATTTAGAAAATTCTAATCAAAATGGTAGTCACTGGACTTGTTATTTTAAAAAATCCGAAAAAGAAAAATATTATTTCGATTCCTATGGAAACGCATCACCGCCTAAGGAGTTGGTAAAATACTTGGAAAATAAAAATATTTTTTACAATTCCGAACAAATTCAAAAAAATAACGATCCTCCAATTTGTGGTCATCTGTCTTTGATAGTGTTAAAAGAACTTTCAAACGGAAAAGATTATGAAACTGTTTTAAAAACATGCAGAGGGAAATTGAATTCTGAAAAAACTTGGTCTCTGTAGGAGACAACTCTTAGTATAATATTGTTGTTTTAATGGAAATTTTCCATTAAAAACGTTTTTTTTATTAAAATCTAAAAAAATGAGAGGTAAGTTAAAAGGATCTCACCAATAATAGACAAAAGAAAAAGGTGGGTGTGTACCATACACCCACCTTTAAGAATTCAAAAAAATGAGGGGTTAATTAAAAGAATCTCTTTTCTAATAAAAAAATGAATGATTCGAAAAATTATATATCCTATAATAAAATGTATGATACGAGAAGGCATTGTGAAAAGTGCAATGTTAGCACTACTTATAAAAATTGGGCTAGGCACCTAAAGTCTAAGAGTCATGGAAAAAACGACCCGGACCGGACAATGACTATCAGAAAACCTAGAAAAGCAAAACCTGTATTTGTAAATCCGAGGAAATTGCACAAAGTATTTAATTTTAGTGAAAAAGTATTTGAAAAAAACAGAGAAGTTAGAAAAGCGAAATCTGTATATGTAATACCGAGGAAATTGCACAAAGTATTTAATTTTAGTGAAAAAGTATTTGAAAAAAACAGAGAACCGAAAACGGAAGTTGTTGAAAAGGAAACTGCATTTAAATCTAGATTAGTGACTTACGACATTAAAAATACGAAAGGATTTAAAGATGCTTCCAAATTTCTGAACAGTATTGAAAGAACCGTAACAGGTTTAATCAAATGGAAACTTAGAGAAATGAAACTAAAAGTTAATGTAGTTTTAATCGCAGAATTTAAAAAAGGAACTAACAAAAATAACATGGAGTATCAGGAACTCAATTTCAAAACTAAAAACGTAATAATATTGCATTCAGCAGAAGTTGCAAACTGTTACGATGAAATGAAACAGAAAATTCTAAATGAAATGGAAACGTTCGAAATTAAAGGATCTAATTGGCAACTTCATAAGATCAAACATTTGGAACTGAACGTTAACAAGTACGTTCCTTTGAAAGGATCGTCTTACATTGAACTCCCTAAGTTTCTACAAAGTAGGAAAGCAATTATAAATGTGAAAAATGACGATAATAAATGTTTCCTTTGGTCTGTTCTTTCAGCTTTACATCCAGCTGATAAAAATTCTGATAGAATAGGAAAGTACATTAGTTGGGAACATGAGTTTGACGAAGCGTTGAAAGATATCAGTTTTCCTATGAAACTTACAGACGTAAAAAAGTTTGAGAAAAGAACTGGGATTTCCATTAATGTTTACTGTCTGAATGAAAAAAATACTATAGTACCCTTGGAAATAACGAAAGATGAAAAGGAAAGGCACATTGACTTGTTGTACTTGAAAAACGAGAAAACTGAACATTACTGCTGGATCAAAGATCTATGGAAACTGGTAGGTCATAGTCAGCTAACAAAGGATGGTCACAAACGATTTTTATGTAAAATGTGTTTAAATAGCTTTGGAACTCAGGTTAAACTAAACGAACATAAAGTATATTGCGGTGTTCATAAAGCTGTTAAGGCGGAATTACCAGAACCTTATGATAACATCTTACAATTTGAAAATTATAGACACTCTTTAAAAGTACCTTTTACAATTTATGCAGATTTTGAATGTATGTTACAAAAGATTGATACCTGCAAACCAAATCCCGATGAATGCTATACAAATGACATTCAAAAACATGAACCGTACAGTTTTGTTTACTTCATGAAAAATGCCGAAGACGAAAGTAGGAAAAACTATGTAGGCGATTATAAACTTGTACAATATTCTGGGCAGGATGTGGTAAAAGTATTTTACGAAAAAATAAAAAAAGATGCCTTAATGGTGGCGAGAAAATACTATGACGTTAATATTCCCATGAAAGATTTAACCGAAGAACAACAAAGAGAATACGATATTGCTGAGAGTTGCCACATTTGTGAAAGAAAATTTAATGAACTCCCACCTATAATTGAAAATAAACTTGATGTACTGAGAAAAACAATTCAACACTTTATTGATAAAAAAGATGACAATCAAGCAGATATATATAATGAAGAATTAGAAGTTTTGAAGTCAAATATACCTGATAATTGTATAAAAGTACGGGATCACTCACATTTGACTGGAATGTACAGAGGAGCAGCTCATTCGATTTGTAATTTAGAATATAAAAATCCTAAGTTTATTCCAGTATTTTTCCACAATCTTTCTGGCTACGATGCACATCTATTTATTAAAGAATTTGAAAAAGATAATTACGATATTAAACTTTTACCGCAAAGTGAAGAGAAGTACATTTCCTTTTCTAAAATGATAGCTTATGAAATTGATGAACTCGATAAAAATGGTAACAAAAAGAAAAAGACTATAGAATTGCGATTCATAGATTCTTTTAAATTTCTTTCTGCTTCTTTAGATTCTTTAGCTAAAACTTTAACTAAAAATCAATTTAAGGAAATAAAAAAGTATTTCCCAAAAGAACATCTCGAACTAATTACTAGAAAATTAGCTTATCCATATGAGTATATGGACTCTGTTGAAAAATATCGAGAAACTAACCTTCCACCTATAGAGAAATTCTACAGTAAACTCACTGGAGAAAATGTTAAAGAAAATGATTATAAAAATGCTCTAGAAATTTGGTCTACATTCAAAATTAAAAATTTGGGAGAATTTACAGAACTTTACAATAAAATTGATGTTCTTTTGTTAGCAGATATCATGGAAAACTTTAGAAATATATCTTTAGAAAAATATAAATTAGACCCCGCTTGGTATTATACAACACCAGGTTTCGCTTGGGACTGTATGTTGAGAATGACCAAACAAAAGATAGAATTGTTAACAGATTATGATAAGATTTTACTCATAGAAAAAGGAATAAGAGGCGGAATTTCTCAATGTTCAAAACGATACGCGAAAGCTAATAATAAATATATGGGAGACCAATTCATCAAAGAAAAAGAAACTGTTTTCATTGAATACTTGGATGCAAATAATCTTTACGGTTGGGCGATGAGTAAATTTTTACCTTATGGAAATTTTGAATGGAAAATGGATCTAGATAATTTCGATATACAATCCATTCCTGATGATTCACCCAAGGGTTATATTTTAGAAGTTGACTTAAAATATCCTCAAGAACTCCACGATTTACACTCTGATTTTCCTTTAGCTCCTGAAAATAACTATGGTGATGAAAAACTATCAAAACTTTTATGCACGTTGTATGATAAGAAAAAATACGTTATCCATTACATTACGTTAAAACAGTATTTACAACTAGGAATGAAATTAGAAAAAATTCATAAGGTTTTAGAATTTGGCCAAAGTGCTTGGTTAAAAAGCTATATTGATTACAATACAAATCTTAGAGCAAAAGCCAAAACAAAATTCGAAGAAAAATTTTTGAAAGAGATGGTTAATAGTGTATATGGGAGGACAATGATGAATGTACGTAAACATGTGGATATTAGGCTTTGTTCTGATGGTTTTAAATTGGAAAAACTAATTTCAAAACCAAACTTTAAAGGTAGAACTATTTTTTCCGAAAACTTAGCAGCTGTACACATGGAAAAAGTAAATATCACATTTAAACAACCAATTTTCATTGGTATGAGCATTCTAGAAATTTCAAAAACTTGTATGTATGATTTTTATTACAACACGGTTAAAAAACAATATAAAAGTGATGTAAATTTATTATACGGAGATACAGATAGTTTAATAATGGAAATAAAAACGGATGATTTTTATAATGATATGAAAAATATGTTGGATCATTTTGATACTTCTGACTATCCAAAAAATAATGTTTACAATATTCCACAAGTTAATAAAAAAGTGTTGGGGAAATTTAAAGATGAGTTACAAGGTAAGATTATGGATGAGTTTATTGGACTTCGCCCAAAGTGCTACGCTTTTAAAATATTCGAAACTAATGATGTTACGAAAAAATCTAAAGGAGTAAAGAAAAATGTCGTTAATAAGAGTTTAAGTATAGAGGATTATAAAAGATGCTTATTCTTTAAAGAACCAAACTATCAGAAACAGATATTATTCAAATCGAAAAAACACGATGTGACCACAGTACAACAGAATAAGAAAGCTCTTTCCGCTCATGATGATAAAAGATTTATAATGAAAAATGGCATAGATACTTTGGCTTGGGGTCACTATGAAATAAACATAAGTAGAGACAATTTTAAAACTCGCCTTGAAGAAATAATAAAAGAAAATAATAAAAAAGAAATGGAATTATAGGTAGGATTAAAGTAAATACTAAATTATAATTTTTATAAGGGATCCCTTATAAAAGCCTAATGGGACCTCCTCTTACAAATATTCTGTGCACAAAGTTTAGCATAATTTGATTATCCTCTTCGATGCATTCAAAACAAATATTACCATTTCGTACTCTAACCCTAGAATTTCTGAAAGGAGTAAAATTTAGAATGTTTTCAGTTAGTTTATTTTTTCCGGTAAAAAAAGTTACGTTTCACAGTTGGTAAATCCAAAAACTTATGATACTTCCTCACGAAATAATCAGTCAGTTCTCCAGATTCAGATACTTCCCACCACTCACTCTTGGAAAGACAATTTCCATCTTCTAGTTCTCTTAACGTTTTAAAGTGTTCCATTTTTTATTTTATTGGAGAGATCCTTTTAACTTACCCCTCATCTGAATTGAATACTTAAAGGTGGGTCCGTAGATTAAAAAAAATATTTTCTATAATAAATAAAGAGATATGGGTTTAAATGATGAAGCATTAGATTTATGTGAAGAACATGGAGGTTTCTGGAAGTTTGTAAAGACACCTGAATTTCAATTTTTTGATAGAAACTGTGACGCACTAGACGAGATTCAACGTGTATTGAGAGAGTATAGATATTCTAAAGGGTTGTTGAAAGAACGTTTTTTGGGTGTTGATGGTAAACCACCGCTCCTAAAAATCCAGGTTCCTAAAAATGCTTCTGAATATCAACTTAGAAAATTGCTTTATAGTGAGAGTAAAGACAAACTAAAGAAGGATTTTGAGTTTCAGTTTCGATACTGTTGCTAAAAGCTCAGGATGTTTGGAATATGAAGGAGATTTTATTTTTAATGAGCTGTGTTCATTAAAAAGTTCTTATGCTACTAACTAGCAGGTTATTTTATATTGTATTGTTGTACACTTTTCCTGTCTGAATCGACCTCACCTTTAAATAGATTGGGATTCCCAAATTCAGAAGAGCGTCTCGTCATTTTAATTTAAGACGATTCAAAAATATTTTTAGCGTGACGTCATTTTAATTTTTTTTATTTTTTCTAGTGAAAACATCAGAGGGAGCTAAATTTCGAAAATATCGACCCCCTAAATTTGCATTTTTTAGAGTTCACTAGAGTTTCTGATAAAAAAATATTTTTTTAAAAAAGTCACTGGTTCTGATGTTTTGTGGTAAAAAAGTTTTATCAGGGATTCAAGTGAAAATAAAAAACATCAGGGATTCAAGTGAAAATAAAAAACATCAAGGATTCAAGTGAAAATATGTGTTCTGATCTTTTATGTTAAAACTTTTTATCAGAGATCTAAGGCAGTGAGCCAGGATTGGTATTCCGATACTACTGATGCCCCTTCTGCATAGATCACTGTTTTCTGTGGTCAATACCCTCGAGCCTCCCCTACAGGAAGCCCTAAATCGAGTACTGGAGCCGGCCCCGGAATTAAGGTTTCATACAAATGCGTGGGATTCAATAATTCATTCATTAATTATTTGTAGTTATTCATGAAGATAAGGCAAATAATAAACCGTTGTGTAATAATTTACTGTTCTGTAATAATTAGTAGTAAAGTAGTTTCTGTAACCTGCATTTGGTTGTGAATATTGTCTTACGTATAGCGACGAAATCACACAGGCGCACCCGAATGGTGAACCTTTACGAGGATTTTGAAGTACTTTCTCCAAGAATGACGTATGTTTACAGATTGGCTTTATATGCGCATAAATCCCTCGGCTTGTTCAAGAAAAGAAGTGATGTGAGACCTGCCAGGTTGAATGCAAGAAGTATTTTATCAATAGCACGGCCAAGCAACGACTTCTACACTAGGCAGTTGCCTTGGCTAGCACCCTCGGTTTTCGAAAATCTACCATCCGAAATTAAAACAGCTAATTCTGTAGCCGTATTCAAAAAACTTAACATTTCAACCCTTGATGAATCGAACAAATGCCAAATCCATCATCCTTAAATTTAAATTTTGAATAATAGAAAAATGTCCTTTCATAATGACCCTCCAAAAATCCACCATCCCTAGATTGAAATTCTGGATAACAGAAACGTACTACCACAACAACCTTCACTAGACGTTAAGTATACTAGATTTGGGTTTAAGTATACTGGATTTAAGTTTGTTAAAATTAAGATAATTAAGAAGTAGATATTATAATGTATACGAATTATAAACTATAATGTATAACCGAACGAACGCATACACAAGCTGAGCTGGGAGAGAAACGAGCCTGGACAGGTCACTGACCTTAGGCTAAGGTAATAAACAGAGGAACTTTGCATTCATAATTTTATCTGTGAACCTATCTGTATTATGCAAAATGTGTAAAGAAACGATTTATTTGAAAAAAAAATTTGCCCATCAATAATACTTCACCATTTGTTCAAGTTGCAAAAGTAGGTACCTATCAACAAAATCCAAAGGAGCCATCATTTTGGTTTATTATTTTCAATAATGAACCATTGGAATCGAGCATGAAAAAACAAATTCTAACCCGCAAAATTTGATGGTTTACGTTTCAAGGTATGGAGGTTCCGAAAATGCAATAAAAATATTTCTGTCTGTCCGCCGTACGCCGTGCTGGCCACTTTTCTTAGTTACCATGAAAAAAATTGATGAAATTCGGGTTATAGGTTCCGTTCGGGGTCTAGTTGGTCCTCGTACCTCGGCGTTACTGTCAGTCATCTCTAAGGGGTTCAAAATGGGGGTTGAACTTTTCAGAACGCCGTAACTCGAAAACTTTCGATAGAAGGGTATGGTTTTTTTACGTTATTAAATTTGTCTTGAGCTAAAAAAAAATTTGGGACCACCCGGAGCATTGTACGTCCAGCCGTTCGTGTGCACCAAAAAGCTTCGTCAACACGATCGTGAATCAAACGGTATAAATCCGGCCCGGATTTCATCACTAGGGAGCACCTGATTATAATCAAGGATGGCTGTATGAAGTCGAGTTGGTTGTTCTGCGATATTATTTCATTTGATAAGTGATGGACTATTGGATTTTGTTGGTAGGTACTTCTGAAACTTGAACAAAGCTGCTCTGTGCCATACTAGTGGAATATTCAACACCATGAATGATTATGGATTTAATAGATGAAACCATGAAACCATCAGCATTTTCCGTTCTCTTTAGATAATATTAGTCGACTGTTATTTTTAAGAGGTGGGTATGAAATTGTATGTTTGGATAATTGGTTTGTAATCATTTGTTTATTAGTAGTAAGGCAATTAGGTGTATTTTAATAAGCTAGGCCAACTCATCGGACAGTCTTAGTTGACCACGAATTTGCATGACTCTGTAAAACCCTTTGTAATGTACTACAGTTCTCATAATAAAAGCGTTTTCTCATTCATTCATTCATTCATTCATTCATTGGCCTTTATGCACATCCATCGATGTAAAACGATGTGCACACCTCGGATGGGATTCCGCTGCTCGTAATTTTATCGATTGAAGTCTTCTTGTTCCCCCCATTAGTTTCAACATGATCTTTTTATCAGAGGTGAAGGGCGATAAAAGGTTGAAAGCTTTTCTGAAGGCTTGTGGCCGCCCGAGTCGAACAGGAGACGTTTGCGAACTTTTATCCAGACGGGGATGATATACAGGTTGTCCCAATTCCTTCTGGAGAAACTCAGGGAATCGATTCCTACTCTTCATTTGAAACAAAAAACGCTGCAAATCCCTGCACAACGGTTTATTATTTTGTACAGAATACCCTTCTGTTACAGATCACAGCTCTCTGTATAGATAACCCGTCTATATAATATAATATGTACTATTCTATGCATATTTTGTAGATCGCAGACCCTCCGTAGGTTAGTACCTAACCCCGTACTCGTTACTAGGTAGGTACCTACCTAAATCACGAGTGAAATGTTGCTAAAGTAATACAGCCGATGACAAACTAAAATGGCAAAAAGAAACGCAAATAATGAAGTTATGAAGGAAAATTGTTGATGTGGAGTGAAATAGATGCCCCTTCTGCGTAGATCACTGTTTTCTGTAGTCAATACCTACCCTCGTGGTCAAGTATAATGAACCGTTGTGTAATAACTTGCCCATCAATAATACTTCAACGGTTGTTCAAGATGCAAAAGTACCGATCAACAAAATCCACCACCTCCTTGGTAGATGAACCATTGTGTAATAATTTACCGTTCTGTAATAATTTGCCGTTGTGTACCTAATAATTTACCATTGTGTAATAATTTACCCATCAATAATACTTCACCATTTGTTCAAGTTTCAGAAGTACCTACCAACAAAATCCAATAGTACATCACTTATCAAATTAAATAATATCGCAGAACAACCAATTCGACTTCATACAGCCATCCTTGATTATAATCAGGTGCTCCCTAGTGATGATATCCGGGCCGGATTTATACCGTTTGATTCACGATCGTGTTGACGAAGCTTTTTGGTGCACATGAACGGCTGGACGTACAATGCTCCGGGGGTCTCAAAATTGTTTAGCTTAAGACAAATTTAATAACGTAAAAAAACCATACCCTTCTATCGGAAGTTTTCGAGCTACGGCGTTCTGAAAATGTCACCCCCATTTTGAACCCCTTAGAGATGACTGACAGTAACGTCGAGCTTCGAGGACCAACTAGACCCCGAACGGAACCTATAACCCGAATTTCATAAATTTTTTTCATGGTAACTAAGAAAAGTGGCCAGCACGGCGTACGGCGGACAGACAGAAATATTTTTATTGCATTTTTGGATTCTACATACCTTGAAACGTAAACCATCAAATTTTGAGGGGGTTTATAATTGTTTTTCATGCTCGATTCCAATGGTTCATAATTGAAAATAATAAACCAAAATGCTTAGTAGACATTTTCAGAAAAGTCCTTCGTTTTAAAGATATCCGACAATTTGTGTTTTTCCAACTTTTCATTACCTCACCACTTAAAAACGCTAATAAATTCGAAAATATTGAGACTACAATAAATCCAATTACACCGTTTGACAGAACGTTAAATTTCACAGAATGACAGCATAATGGCTGGAGAAAGATTAAATATGTGTATTATAATACATGATATTGTCTAATACATTGTTCATACACAAAGGGGTTTATATGAGATTTCCTTCTGTAATGGATGAGGAGGACCCCCCTCATAATTTTTTCTTTTCCGTTTCAAGGTGTGTAGATTCAAAAAATGCAATGTCCGTCCGCCGTATCACGTGTACCGTCTTCATTTTGGGCCAAAAACATTCGTTCCTCCGCACAAATGCTTCATTTGAGCCCGAATTGTGTCCCGAAACTCTCCAGCCCGATCGGAATATACCCAGGTATGTTTTGAGTGAAAATGGGTTTAAAAAATAGGTACTTTTTGTGTTTTAGTAACATGAGCTTTTGAGGTATCGTTTTCGATTATATTGGGACGAGAAGACCAAATTTGAAGTCGATTTAGACCAAAGAGTGGAAAATTGAGGTTATAACGACGTTTCAGCCTTAAATTTACGTTTAATTTTGGTCTAAAATCGTCGTTCTTCTGCACGCAGTTTGGGTCCCCATTTGGGTCCTAGTTGTGCTCCGAAACACGGCAGCCCAATCGGTATACACCCAGAGGTGTTATGAGAAAAAAATGGGTGTAAAAATAGGGGTTTTCATGGGATTTTTGGGGTTTTAGTGAACATGAGCTTGTTAGGTATCGTTTTCCATGTTTTGTAGGGCTAGAACACCGACTATTTGGTTGATTTCGACCAAAGAGTGAAGAATTGAGGTTGTAACGAAGGTTAAGCTCCCGAAATTCATTTTTTATTAGTCAAAAGCATTGGAAATTGTGTGAAATCACCATACATTTGTATAAAAACACTATATAGTATCAACAGTGAATCATCACAATTAAAAGGTACTATCAATGATCAAAAATAATCTGTTTAAAAAAAACCCGAGTCTAATTCGTGTTTTTGGGGGCCAAAATTTGTGGAAACCATCAAAAATAGCCATTTCAATAATTGCACATGAAAGAAACAATAAATGAACAGCCAACATTTTTGTAGATGTATGTCCAGTCGAATAATAAACCCATGTGACAAGGACTTTGCAGCGTTTTTGGTTTATTATTCTGTGAATAATACACCTATGTATTCGCTCAGCAAAAAATTTTTATAACACCCCCTCAAAAAATTTTCTTTTCCGTTTCAAGGTGCGTAGATTCAAAAAATGCAATGTCCGTCCGCCGTACGTCGTCCGCCGTAGGCCGTCCGCCGTATCACGTGTACAGGCTTCATTTTTGGTCTAAAAAATTCGTTCTTTCGCACACATGCTCCATTTGGGCCCTAGTTGTGTCCCGAAACTTTTCAGCCCGATCGGAATATACCCAGGGGTGTTATGAGTGAAAATGTGTGTAAAAATAGGTACTTTTTGCGTTTTAGCAACATGTTAGTAAAATGAGCTTTTGAGGTATCGTTTTTCATGTTTTTGGGGACGAGAAGACCGAATATGTAGTCGATTTTGACCAAAGACGCGGAAATTGAGGTTTTACCATTGGCTCAGCTCCCAAAATTGTTTTTTTTTAGTCAAAAACCTGGAAAACTGTCTGAAATCACCATCAATGTGTATACTAACATTAGAAAAAGTGTAAACAGCTGAATCAAGACCATTAAATCGCACTACCAATGATCTGGGGGGGAAAAAAAAGTGTAGGTACCTATTTCATGTTTTGGGGGCCAAAATTGGTGGAAATCATCAGGAATAGCTAATTCAATCATTCCACATGAAAGAAACAATAAATTTAACTGCCAACAAGAATCTCTAGAACTCCAATAGAATAATAAACCCATGTGACAAGGACTTTGCAGCGTTTTTATCTTTAGAAATATAATTTGAAATCAAAATTTCAACTTTCTTATCACCCCCCCCCCCTTCCAATCAGCAGTGGTTATTATTTTAAGTTTGTTTCAAAACGTATTTTGAATGAAGTTTGTGGGGAGGGTGAATAATCAGCTGTGGCGACTTGTACCTTAATGCGTA
This sequence comes from Leptopterna dolabrata, assembly GCA_954871275.1. Taxonomy (NCBI): domain Eukaryota; kingdom Metazoa; phylum Arthropoda; class Insecta; order Hemiptera; family Miridae; genus Leptopterna; species Leptopterna dolabrata. The sequence continues at coordinate 61,394,656 of OX940978.1, forward strand.
AAAAATAAATTATGTTCTGTGATTCTTGTGGAACATCTCACGTCAATGTGTGGTGATTATTGTTTATTTATTTTATTGTTTATATACGGGCAAGCCCAATTACAGGAAGTAAACATAATAATAATAATAACACTGATATATTATGTACGTTTAGCTTGCAATTAGATAGGTGTTGGGTAGGTAAATTTTTAAGACAGTAATAATTTGTAGAGGGTCAGAACAATACTGCCGTTTGAAGCAAAAACGCCTTATCTCCGAAAACCACCTATTTCAGAAATCGCTTTTTAAGTTTTCTATATAAATCAGGCTGTATTTCCCATCCAGTTTGTGCTATCGAACCCATTTTGGTTTATTATTCTGTGAATAATACACCTATATATTCGCTCAGCAAAAAATTTTTATAACACCCCCTCAAAATTTTTTCTTTTCCGTTTCAAGGTGCCTAGATTCCAAAAATGCAATGTCCGTCCGCCGTACGCCGTACGCCGTCCGCCGTATCACGTGTGCAGGCTTCATTTTCGGTCTAAAAAAGTCGTTCTTTCGCACACATGCTCCATTTGGGCCCTAGTTGTGTCCCGAAACTTTTCAGCCCGATCGGAATATACCCAAGGGTGGTATGAATGAAAATGTGTGTAAAAATAGGTACTTTTTGTGTTTTAGTAACATGTTAGTAAAATGAGCTTTTGAGGTATCGTTTTCCATGTTTTTGGGGACGAGAAAACCGAATATGAAGTCAATTTTGACCAAGGAGTGGAGAATTGAGATTGTACCAGATGTTCAGCTCCCAAAATTGATTTTTTATGAGTCAAAAACTTGCGAAATCGCCTGAAATCAATTAAATGGTACTACCAATGATCAAGGATAATTTGAAAAAAAAAAAACAGGGAGCGTACCTAATTCAAGTTTTGGGGGCCGAAATTGGTGGAAACCACCAGAAATAGCTATTTCGATTATTACGCATGAAAGAAACAATAAATGAACAGCCAGCATTTCTGTAGGTATGTCCAGTAGAATAATAAACCCATGTGACAAGGACTTTGCAGCGTTTTTTAGAGACTCATCGATAATGCTTGAATTGACAAAATTATCGAAAAAATCGATTTTGAAACCAAAAACTCTACTTAAGGCGGGGAAATCAAATCGAATTGATTTTTTTGCCATGTGTTTGTAGGTGAACCGCCTTAACTATCATGTAAGGCGATTCACCTTCAAAAACAAGAGTGTTACCGACCTCTTGTTTTTCAAGGTAAAACACCTCAACTCTCCAAGTCAGGATAACCTAATTATATTTTTCAAGATAGAAAAACCTCATCGCTAAACCAGCTGAGCAAACATTTGAAGGAGAAACGCCTTGCAATTTTTGAAGATTCGTCTGATCCTAAATCTGAAGCCAAAAAAAAGTAAACTTTTGAAGGTAAAACGCCTTATCCCAATTTTCGCTGAGTTAAGGCGTTTCACCATCAAAAATATTCACGAATCAACATAAGTTTGAGGCGTTTTTGAACAGAGTTAAGGCGTTTCACCTTAAAAAACAGTTAGATAAGGCGTTTTACCTTCAAATTCAACGATTTTTTGATTTCGAGGGTAGGAATTACCCCCAGTTCTTAATGAAATTTTAAAATTTGGACTTCACCATCGAAAAGAGCATATCAAAAATAGGGAGGGGACATAAAAATCTCATTTTTGTCAACATTGGAGATAAGGCGTTTTTGTTTCATCCATTCCACCTATTATAGGTGGATGGATTGTAAGTGACAGATTTATCTGGTATTAGGAATTATTTTAGCACCGAAGTATTACCGAAAGATGGAAAGAGTCGTGGAGTAGTTGTAGCCTGTGCTACATTACGGTATGGATTATTGCTACATTAGGACCTCTGTGCGATTGTCCTGTTCCTCCTGGTGACTGTGGGGGGTTCGGATCGCTTTGAAAAATTCATCAACCCCCCCCGCTCAGAAGTGCCGAAATGTTGGTTTTTCCGCTCAGAAGACTCCGCCGTGTGCGCAAGGCTGTCACAACAACCCCGAGCGGAAAGGGAAGTTGCGGAAAAAGCGGAAACTCCACACACAAAAAAAAAAATACCGGGAAATTCAAAAGCGAATCTTGTACATAAGGAAACGAGGGGGAAAAGGGTTGAAATATACGTGAATGTGTGCCGGGTTGAGTCTGCGTATGAATACTGTATGAGTGGTAGTGGAAGGAATCGCTACTGGTGGGGGGTTAGTTCGTTAGAGGCTCCTCTCCCGTGTATTCAGTTCAGAGTTTTATTCCTGCCACGACACTAAAGCTAAGTCTCCCTCTTGGTAGGATGTTATTTGCATCAAGATGTCAGGACGATTCCTCATCGAAGTTCATCAATATGAATGTCGGGATCGTGAATACCTAACCTGCTGCAGATTGAGTGTAATTTGTCGATTCACGGTAAATCCTCGTGTTTCCACTATGTCTGGTTCGTCGTTGCTCGAAGTAGGTTTTACATGATATAATATCATTTTCGTCGTGAGCGGTTGTGTGGTGCTCAGGAACGGTCGGATGGAGAGAAGCGGACTCGGATATGAGCGGAAGAAATGTGGTGATGAGAAGTGAGGGAATGGATGTGGTAGGATTGCGCTCCTATGGAGTCTTTTGACTAACTCCCCGCGGTTTTCACCTACAGCAGGAGTTAGTTGGAAGGATGGCTAGTACCCCGCGGTTTTCTCCTGCAGCAGGTGCTAGGTGAGAAGGATGTGTCCCGCGGTTGTCACCTACAGCAGGTACTAGGTGAGGAGGATGTGTCCCGCGGTTTTCACCAACCAGGAGTTAGTTGGAAGGATGGCCAGTACCCCGTGGTTTTCACCTACAGCAGGTACAAGGTGAGAAGGATGTGTCCCATGTTTTTCACTTACAGCAGGAGTTAGTTGGAAGGATGGCCAGTACCCCGCGGTTTTCACCTACAGCAGGTACTAGGTGAGAAGGATGTGTCCCGCGTTTTTCACTTACAGCAGGAGTTAGTTGGAAGGATGGCTGGTACCCCGCGGTTTTCACCTGCAGCAGGTACTAGGTGAGATGGAAGTGTCCCGTGGTTTTCACCAACCAGGAGTTAGTTGGAAGGATGGCCAGTACCCCGCAGTTTTCACCTACAGCAGATACAAGTGAGAAGGATGTGACCCGCGTTTTTCACTTACAGCAGGAGTTAGTTGGAAGGATGGCTAGTACCCCGCGGTATTCACCTGCAGCAGGTACTAGGTGAGAAGGATGTGTCCCGTGGTTTTCACCTACAGCAGGTACTAGGTGAGAAGGATGTGTCCCATGTTTTTCACTTACACCAGGAGTTAGTTGGAAGGATGGCTGGTACCCCGCGGTTTTCACCTACAGCAGGTACTAGGTGAGAAGGATGTGTCCCGTGGTTTTCACCTACAGCAGGTACTAGGTGAGAAGGATTTGTCCCGTGGTTTTCACCTACAGCAGGTACTAGGTGAGAAGGATGTGTCCCGTGGTTTTCACCAACCAGGAGTTAGTTGGAAGGATGGCTAGTACCTCGCGGTTTTCACCTGCAGCAGGTGCTAGGTGAGAAGGATGTGTCCCGCGGTTTTCACCTATAGCAGGTACTAGGTGAGAAGGATGTGTCCCGTGGTTTTCACCAACCAGGAGTTACTTGGAAGGATGGCTAGTACCCCGCGGTTTTCCCCTGCAGCAGGTGCTAGGTGAGAAGGATGTGTCCCGCGGTTTTCACCTACAGCAGGTACTAGGTGAGAAGGATGTGTCCCGCGGTTTTCACCTACAGCAGGTACTAGGTGAGAAGGATGTGTCCCGTGGTTTTCACCAACCAGGAGTTAGTTGGAAGGATGGCCAGTACCCAGCGGTTTTCACCAACAGCAGGAGTTACTTGGAACGATGGCTAGTACCCCGCGGTTTTCACCTGCAGCAGGTGCTAGGTGAGATGGATGAGTCCCGCAACAGCAGGAGTTACTTGGAACGATGGCTAGTACCCCGCGGTTTTCACCTGCAGCAGGTGCTAGGTGAGATGGATGAGTCCCGCGTTTTTCACCTACAGCAGGTACTAGGTGAGAAGGATGTGTCCCACGGTTTTCACCTACAGCAGGTACTAGGTGAGATGGATGTGTCCCGTGGTTTTCATCAACCAGGAGTTAGTTGGAAGGATGGCCAGTACCATGTGGTTTTCACCTGCAGCAGATACAAGTGAGAAGGATGTGTCCCGCGTTTTTCACCATCAGCAGGAGTTAGTTGGAAGGATGGCTAGTACCCCGCGGTTTTCACCTACAGCAGGTACGAGGTGAGAAGGATGTGTCCCGCGGTTTTCACCTACAGCAGGTACTAGGTGAGAAGAATGTGTCCCGCGGTTTTCACCTACTGCTAGGGATGGCGATGCGATGTTTTTTCAAAAAACGTAGATGTTTTTCCATCGATGTTTTAGTGTTCTTGTGCTATTGATGGTTGGCCGTCGATGTTTTTAAAAATCGATACATCGATGTTTCAATTTTGTTTGCCATAGACTTTTAAAACATGTTTATTAATTCATTATTTTGCTACTATCACACAACAACGCAACCGCCTATCAGGGAAATTGCTATCACAATTGCTGTTTTTGAATGGGTTACCTAAACAATTTTGGGTTTGACGTTGATGACTGGGTAACAATGAATACAATTTCAAACTAACAATAGTTTCATTTTTTATTTGTCGTGGTATCCTCCCAGAACCACTCCTTGTAAACCTGCAAATATTAGATCTCGCAAATAAACTCGCAGAAGTGGGGACGAAAGACGCTGGAGCACCGAGGAACCCAGTGGGGTTCCCCACCATTCCCCACTAGCTGGAGGATGGAGGGAGACAGCCCTCAAGGGCTATAAAAACTCGCCTCCTTCGCTTTTCTAGCCATTCTACACTCTCCTCTGGTCACTGACTACTCTCTCACCTCGCTCCTCCTCTCTCTCTCCCCTCAACCTAAAAGATCCTGGAATAGGTGACAGCCTTCAGTGTTGGAACCTGCCAGGCAAATGCTCCCGAAAAGATCCCGTTGAATTGGTGACAGCCTTTAGTGTTGGAACCAGCCGAGCACACACAGCCAAAAAGATCCCGTTGAATTGGTGACAGCCTTTAGTGTTGGAACCAGTCGGGCGCAACCTCACATCCTAAAAGATCCCAGAAATATGGTGACAGCATTTAGTGTTGGAACCAGGCTGGGCACAACCTCATACCGCCCGTAGTGAATTATCGCTGTACCTATTCACTAGAGTATATAATTTCATTTTGTATTTGATAAATAAACTTTAAACTTCTGTTATCAGTTAGTTCCTAAAATATGTACATACCTGTTCCTTAAAGCCAACGATGTTTTTCAGAAACATCGATGATTTTGGGAAAAACATCGATGTTTTGGTTCCGATGTTTCACCACCATCGATGGTTGGCCGGTGATGGTTAAATAAAAACATCGATACATCGATGTTTCAATTTTTTTCGTCATCCCCACTACAGCATACACTGGGATGATGGTGGGGAAACATTCCCGCGGTTTTCACCAACAGCAGATACTAGGAAGGAAGGCGCCCCGTGGTTTTCACCAACAGCACATACCAGGAAGGAAGGCGCCCCGCGGTTTTCACCAACAGCAGGTACTAGGTGAGAAGGATGTGTCCCGCGGTTTTCACCTACAGCAGGTATTATGAAGGTTAAGAGAGAGAGAAGGGGGACGAGTGAGAGGGATTCGACATAGAGAGAGATTCAAGGGAGAGAGAAGTGCAAGTCGGATCGTCGAATGCTGAGCTGGGCCAGAAGGGCTGTTCTTATTAGGGGCTTTTGTCCCCCGTCCAGAATCGGCCGTTACTGTCGTTTTGTCTGGAAAGGGCCCTTCGCCTACTTTCCCTTGTGGTTGCCCCAGCTCAGCGTTCGTCGTGTTCATTTGGTTAAATCTTGAATGTTACAGAAGTGATTTCTAAGGGGAAATCACGACAATTTTAATAATAAATAACTGATTTTTCAACATCTCGCTATAAGTGCTGAATTAATTCAATCATATTGTCGGTGTTGTATTTGTAGCTGATGCTTAATTATCACAAATCGAACAAGAATCACATACTTTTGACATTAACCGTCTTCTTTTTCTTGTTACAGGTCCGTAGATGTTCTCCCATCGCTGATACTTGTTTGGAATGACTTGGTTAGAACCGGTACGTGAATATTATTTGGACGAATACCTCAAACGTATATTCACGAGTAAACATGCACAATGTGTACATTTTAGGACCCCCCAACAAAGTACCATTTTGGTCCTTCTGGTAGGACGTCCGTCCTTTGTGCAGTGCTTGGTGGAACCGATCAGATTCGTCATATTTTCAAATACGGTTCCCCATGAATGGCTGGGGCCACATATTTTTACTTTCCTCACCTCGCTGTCTAAGTGTTCTTGAGCAAATGTTGGTGTTTGTTTTTCAATTGAAATTTAATTCAAAAAAATAAAACTAAGATAGTGCTAATGAAATAAAACAATGTAACATCGAAACATCGAAAATATGCACAAATATGCACTAAACCCTATTATTTGCTCTTATTCGATAAACCAACCAAAATATTCAGTTGCATATGCACATAGGTATGCATTTATGCAAAATCCCAACTCCACTAATTATAAATTATTTGTATTTTGTAGAGAGGGGGAGAGATTTTATTCAGAAAAACAAAAAAGCTCAAGATAACAATACATTTTAAACTAAGAATAATATAGCCCGTCCTTAGGCAAGGGCCTGTATTGACGGGCTAGAGTCGCTTTGAAATGCCTTACGATGGTAAGGCAACTAATTGTAGTGTAAATGCCTTACTATAAATGTGTTTTTGAAATCGATAACTAATCTAAGTACTTCATTTATAAATTTTAATTGGTGTAATTGGGCGTCCATTGTCGTAATATGTTTTATTTGTTGCATTTATAATACTTCTTCCTTAAATTTTAGGTAAACATGCTTTCTATTCTGTTCTATTCATAGATCGATTGAAGAACAGTATTTTCGGTTTTTGAAGTTGTACCTAAACATCCCATAACCTGCTTCTGTTATTTAGGAAAATTGGTGTTCTACTTCTGTGCTCCATTGAGCATAAACAGTTCGGTACGATTATACTTCGGGAACCCTGCGGTATCCTGAAGGGTTAAGTGTGTTTATCTAAGGGTTTATTTAAAGGCGCCTTATTTGCATTACTATTTCTGCCGTCCATCCTCGTTACGGCCTCCGGATCGATAAAATGCGTTATCCCAATATGAAATAAGTCCCCATAAATCGGCCGACTTTTGTTTGTCGGCGGCGTCTCCAAGGTTTTCATTGCTTCTTCACACGAAGTTATAAACAAAACTTCCCCCGCGGCTGTCACTGTCCTGGCAGGCCTCTTCCGTATTCCGCTTATCGCCGCTCACAGTCGTTTAACTCTGGGTCTTTATCTGTTCCTTCACGACACACTGGACAAATTGCAGTCGCCCAGTGTTTTCAGGGGGCGTTCAAAAAAAAAGAGATGCGTAGAGATAATGATAATCTGTCACCTCTGTGATAAATGTGACGTTCTTACTGAGCTCCAAACTAGTTGAACAACTGATAATAAAGAGTTGTCCCAACCAAAAATTGACGATCGGGAGCGAGAACGTAAACGCAAGTGTAAAATAACAGTCTGTTGTGTCTTTCAAGGCACAACAGTCTGTTGCTGATAACACCTCTCGTTGTGGAAGTTTTTTCGTTTTCGGTGTTTTTGATAACACAACAGGCTGCTGTTGATAACACCTCTCGTTGTGGAAGTTTTTTCGTTTTCGGTGTTTTTGATAACACAACAGGCTGCTGTTGATAACACCTCTCGTTGTGGAAGTTTTTTCGTTTTCGGTGTTTTTGATAACACAACAGGCTGCTGTTGATAACACCTCTCGTTGTGGAAGTTTTTTCGTTTTCGGTGTTTTTGATAACACAACAGTCTGTTGCTGATAACACCTCTCGTTGTGGAAGTTTTTTCGTTTTCGGTGTTTTTGATAACACAACAGTCTGTTGCTGATAACACCTCTCGTTGTGGAAGTTTTTTCGTTTTCGGTGTTTTTGATAACACAACAGTCTGTTGCTGATAACACCTCTCGCTGTGGAAGTTTTTTCGTTTTCGGTGTTTTTGATAACACAACAGTCTGTTGCTGATAACACCTCTCGTTGTGGAAGTTTTTTCGTTTTCGGTGTTTTTGATAACACAACAGTCTGTTGCTGATAACACCTCTCGTTGTGGAAGTTTTTTCGTTTTCGGTGTTTTTGATAACACAACAGTCTGTTGCTGATAACACCTCTCGCTGTGGAAGTTTTTTCGTTTTCGGTGTTTTTGATAACACAACAGTCTGTTGCTGATAACACCTCTCGCTGTGGAAGTTTTTTCGTTTTCGGTGTTTTTGATAACACAACAGTCTGTTGCTGATAACACCTCTCGCTGTGGAAGTTTTTTCGTTTTCGGTGTTTTTGATAACACAACAGTCTGTTGCTGATAACACCTCTCGCTGTGGAAGTTTTTTCGTTTTCGGTGTTTTTGATAACACAACAGTCTGTTGCTGATAACACCTCTCGTTGTGGAAGTTTTTTCGTTTTCGGTGTTTTTGATAACACAACAGTCTGTTGCTGATAACACCTCTCGTTGTGGAAGTTTTTTCGTTTTCGGTGTTTTTGATAACACAACAGTCTGTTGCTGATAACACCTCTCGCTGTGGAAGTTTTTTCGTTTTCGGTGTTTTTGATAACACAACAGTCTGTTGCTGATAACACCTCTCGCTGTGGAAGTTTTTTCGTTTTCGGTGTTTTTGATAACACAACAGTCTGTTGCTGATAACACCTCTCGTTGTGGAAGTTTTTTCGTTTTCGGTGTTTTTGATAACACAACAGTCTGTTGCTGATAACACCTCTCGCTGTGGAAGTTTTTTCGTTTTCGGTGTTTTTGATAACACAACAGTCTGTTGCTGATAACACCTCTCGCTGTGGAAGTTTTTTCGTTTTCGGTGTTTTTGATAACACAACAGTCTGTTGCTGATAACACCTCTCGCTGTGGAAGTTTTTTCGTTTTCGGTGTTTTTGATAACACAACAGTCTGTTGCTGATAACACCTGTCGTTGTGGAAGTTTTTTCGTTTTCGGTGTTTTTGATAACACAACAGTCTGTTGCTGATAACACCTCTCGTTGTGGAAGTTTTTTCGTTTTCGGTGTTTTTGATAACACAACAGTCTGTTGCTGATAACACCTCTCGTTGTGGAAGTTTTTTCGTTTTCGGTGTTTTTGATAACACAACAGTCTGTTGCTGATAACACCTCTCGCTGTGGAAGTTTTTTCGTTTTCGGTGTTTTTGATAACACAACAGTCTGTTGCTGATAACACCTCTCGCTGTGGAAGTTTTTTCGTTTTCGGTGTTTTTGATAACACAACAGTCTGTTGCTGATAACACCTCTCGCTGTGGAAGTTTTTTCGTTTTCGGTGTTTTTGATAACACAACAGTCTGTTGCTGATAACACCTCTCGCTGTGGAAGTTTTTTCGTTTTCGGTGTTTTTGATAACACAACAGTCTGTTGCTGATAACACCTCTCGTTGTGGAAGTTTTTTCGTTTTCGGTGTTTTTGATAACACAACAGTCTGTTGCTGATAACACCTCTCGTTGTGGAAGTTTTTTCGTTTTCGGTGTTTTTGATAACACAACAGTCTGTTGCTGATAACACCTCTCGCTGTGGAAGTTTTTTCGTTTTCGGTGTTTTTGATAACACAACAGTCTGTTGCTGATAACACCTCTCGTTGTGGAAGTTTTTTCGTTTTCGGTGTTTTTGATAACACAACAGTCTGTTGCTGATAACACCTCTCGCTGTGGAAGTTTTTTCGTTTTCGGTGTTTTTGATAACACAACAGTCTGTTGCTGATAACACCTCTCGCTGTGGAAGTTTTTTCGTTTTCGGTGTTTTTGATAACACAACAGTCTGTTGCTGATAACACCTCTCGCTGTGGAAGTTTTTTCGTTTTCGGTGTTTTTGATAACACAACAGTCTGTTGCTGATAACACCTCTCGTTGTGGAAGTTTTTTCGTTTTCGGTGTTTTTGATAACACAACAGTCTGTTGCTGATAACACCTCTCGTTGTGGAAGTTTTTTCGTTTTCGGTGTTTTTGATAACACAACAGGCTGCTGTTGATAACACCTCTCATTGTGGAAGTTTTTTCGTTTTCGGTGTTTTTGATAACACAACAGTCTGTTGCTGATAACACCTCTCGTTGTGGAAGTTTTTTCGTTTTCGGTGTTTTTGATAACACAACAGGCTGCTGTTGATAACACCTCTCGTTGTGGAAGTTTTTTCGTTTTCGGTGTTTTTGATAGCACAACAGGCTGCTGTTGATAACACCTCTCGCTGTGGAAGTTTTTTCGTTTTCGGTGCTTTTGGTAACACAGCAGGCTGCTGTTGATAACACCTCTCGTTGTGGAAGTTTTTTCGTTTCCGGTGTTTTTGATAACACAACAGGCTGCTGTTGATAACACCTCTCGTTGTGGAAGTTTTTTCGTTTTCGGTGTTTTTGATAACACAACAGTCTGTTGCGGATAACACCTCTCGTTGTGGAAGTTTTTTCGTTTTCGGTGTTTTTGATAACACAACAGTCTGTTGCTGATAACACCTCTCGTTGTTGAAGTTTTTTCGTTTTCGGTGTTTTTGATAAAACAACAGGCTGCTGTTGATAACACCTCTCGTTGTGGAAGTTTTTTCGTTTTCGGTGTTTTTGATAACACAACAGTCTGTTGCTGATAACACCTCTCGTTGTGGAAGTTTTTTCGTTTTCGGTGTTTTTGATAACACAACAGTCTGTTGCTGATAACACCTCTCGTTGTGGAAGTTTTTTCGTTTTCGGTGTTTTTGATAACACAACAGGCTGCTGTTGATAACACCTCTCGTTGTGGAAGTTTTTTCGTTTTCGGTGTTTTTGATAACACAACAGGCTGCTGTTGATAACACCTCTCGTTGTGGAAGTTTTTTCGTTTTCGGTGTTTTTGATAACACAACAGGCTGCTGTTGATAACACCTCTCGTTGTGGAAGTTTTTTCGTTTTCGGTGTTTTTGATAACACAACAGTCTGTTGCTGATAACACCTCTCGTTGTGGAAGTTTTTTCGTTTTCGGTGTTTTTGATAACACAACAGTCTGTTGCTGATAACACCTCTCGTTGTGGAAGTTTTTTCGTTTTCGGTGTTTTTGATAACACAACAGTCTGTTGCTGATAACACCTCTCGCTGTGGAAGTTTTTTCGTTTTCGGTGTTTTTGATAACACAACAGTCTGTTGCTGATAACACCTCTCGTTGTGGAAGTTTTTTCGTTTTCGGTGTTTTTGATAACACAACAGTCTGTTGCTGATAACACCTCTCGCTGTGGAAGTTTTTTCGTTTTCGGTGTTTTTGATAACACAACAGTCTGTTGCTGATAACACCTCTCGCTGTGGAAGTTTTTTCGTTTTCGGTGTTTTTGATAACACAACAGTCTGTTGCTGATAACACCTCTCGCTGTGGAAGTTTTTTCGTTTTCGGTGTTTTTGATAACACAACAGTCTGTTGCTGATAACACCTCTCGTTGTGGAAGTTTTTTCGTTTTCGGTGTTTTTGATAACACAACAGTCTGTTGCTGATAACACCTCTCGTTGTGGAAGTTTTTTCGTTTTCGGTGTTTTTGATAACACAACAGGCTGCTGTTGATAACACCTCTCATTGTGGAAGTTTTTTCGTTTTCGGTGTTTTTGATAACACAACAGTCTGTTGCTGATAACACCTCTCGTTGTGGAAGTTTTTTCGTTTTCGGTGTTTTTGATAACACAACAGTCTGTTGCTGATAACACCTCTCGTTGTGGAAGTTTTTTCGTTTTCGGTGTTTTTGATAACACAACAGTCTGTTGCTGATAACACCTCTCGCTGTGGAAGTTTTTTCGTTTTCGGTGTTTTTGATAACACAACAGTCTGTTGCTGATAACACCTCTCGTTGTGGAAGTTTTTTCGTTTTCGGTGTTTTTGATAACACAACAGTCTGTTGCTGATAACACCTCTCGCTGTGGAAGTTTTTTCGTTTTCGGTGTTTTTGATAACACAACAGTCTGTTGCTGATAACACCTCTCGCTGTGGAAGTTTTTTCGTTTTCGGTGTTTTTGATAACACAACAGTCTGTTGCTGATAACACCTCTCGCTGTGGAAGTTTTTTCGTTTTCGGTGTTTTTGATAACACAACAGTCTGTTGCTGATAACACCTCTCGCTGTGGAAGTTTTTTCGTTTTCGGTGTTTTTGATAACACAACAGTCTGTTGCTGATAACACCTCTCGTTGTGGAAGTTTTTTCGTTTTCGGTGTTTTTGATAACACAACAGTCTGTTGCTGATAACACCTCTCGTTGTGGAAGTTTTTTCGTTTTCGGTGTTTTTGATAACACAACAGGCTGCTGTTGATAACACCTCTCATTGTGGAAGTTTTTTCGTTTTCGGTGTTTTTGATAACACAACAGTCTGTTGCTGATAACACCTCTCGTTGTGGAAGTTTTTTCGTTTTCGGTGTTTTTGATAACACAACAGGCTGCTGTTGATAACACCTCTCGTTGTGGAAGTTTTTTCGTTTTCGGTGTTTTTGATAGCACAACAGGCTGCTGTTGATAACACCTCTCGCTGTGGAAGTTTTTTCGTTTTCGGTGCTTTTGGTAACACAGCAGGCTGCTGTTGATAACACCTCTCGTTGTGGAAGTTTTTTCGTTTTCGGTGTTTTTGATAACACAACAGGCTGCTGTTGATAACACCTCTCGTTGTGGAAGTTTTTTCGTTTTCGGTGTTTTTGATAACACAACAGTCTGTTGCGGATAACACCTCTCGTTGTGGAAGTTTTTTCGTTTTCGGTGTTTTTGATAACACAACAGTCTGTTGCTGATAACACCTCTCGTTGTGGAAGTTTTTTCGTTTTCGGTGTTTTTGATAAAACAACAGGCTGCTGTTGATAACACCTCTCGTTGTGGAAGTTTTTTCGTTTTCGGTGTTTTTGATAACACAACAGTCTGTTGCTGATAACACCTCTCGTTGTGGAAGTTTTTTCGTTTTCGGTGTTTTTGATAACACAACAGTCTGTTGCTGATAACACCTCTCGTTGTGGAAGTTTTTTCGTTTTCGGTGTTTTTGATAACACAACAGGCTGCTGTTGATAACACCTCTCGTTGTGGAAGTTTTTTCGTTTTCGGTGTTTTTGATAACACAACAGTCTGTTGCTGATAACACCTCTCGTTGTGGAAGTTTTTTCGTTTTCGGTGTTTTTGATAATACAACAGGCTGCTGTTGATAACACCTCTCGTTGTGGAAGTTTTTTCGTTTTCGGTGTTTTTGATAACACAACAGTCTGTTGCTGATAACACCTGTCGTTGTGGAAGTTTTTTCGTTTTCGGTGTTTTTGATAACACAACAGGCTGCTGTTGATAACACCTCTCGCTGTGGAAGTTTTTTCGTTTTCGGTGTTTTTGATAACACAACAGTCTGTTGCTGATAACACCTCTCATTGTGGAAGTTTTTTCGTTTTCGGTGTTTTTGATAACACAACAGTCTGTTGCTGATAACACCTCTCGCTGTGGAAGTTTTTTCGTTTTCGGTGTTTTTGATAACACAACAGGCTGCTGTTGATAACACCTCTCGCTGTGGAAGTTTTTTTGTTATCGGTGTTTTTGATAACACCACACGCTGCTGTTGATAACACCTCTCGTTGTGGACGTTTTTTCGTTTTCGGTGTTTTTGGAAATAGAGAGTTTTTGCAACACACTCACGACGAAACGAACGAAACGAAAGCAGTGCTGCGCATGCGCACTTAAGACACCGAAAAGTTTGATGAACCGTGACGACGAAAAATACCGGGATCTCGCGGTGCCAGCTTTCGTCGTGTTGAGATGACGAAACGTAATTTAACCTTACATCTGTATAACGCTACCTACCTTCTTCTGTTTTCAGTGGAAAATAAAAATGTCGAGCGTCGTATTCACAGCTGCTTCTTGGCGTCTTGGCAGACTTGACGCCATGTGTGGACATAGATTTGTATTAACCATGGAGTAAAATGGATGAAAGAGAGGTTGACATAACGTTAGCGTGACTCCACCAGCCGGTAGACGCCAAAGCTGAACGAAACCGAACCGAAAAAGGTTAGCATCTGACTTCGGTCGCCCTATCCGCCATTTCCGTTTCGGTGTCGTTTTCCGTTTCGTTTCGTCACGAGTGTGTTGCAAAAACTCTCTATAAACTCTGCGATGCTAACTGAACGAATAACAGGCTGTTGTTGATGAGCTGTTGATAACACCTCTCGTTTTGGACGCTTTTGGAAATTTTTCGTTTTAACAACTCCTACAACTGTGCAATACAAAAAAAAAAAAAAAAGAGTTGCTTCGTCAGAAAGAGGGTTTGAACAGGAAAGAAATGAGCGTTTGAAAGGGGCATTCCAGTGAAATATGTATAGGGTGTTCAGAAGACTGCAGGAGCTCACGCAATTTGGCTTTGGTGCCAAGAACAGGCCACTGGATCGGTTTCTGTTGCTTCTTCAGACAAGAAATGAAGGTTTCCACACACACACACACACACACCGAAATGTCAGTTATTTCCAGGGAATCATTCTTTATAATACCATGGTTATTTCGAACTGGAGAAACTGGGTAACTAGGTAAATTCCAAAGTAACAGTTCTCTGACAACAGTTTTACATCTTATATGAGTGATGAGGTTTGTCACGCCACTGTGTAAGTAAGCTGTTATTTACAACTGTTACTCTATTTTCTTGACAACAGTTGCTTCGTTTTTTTATCCGCAACTGTTGTAGCAACACGTCACCTCGTATTCTGTAGACAGACAGGAGAAGCCGGCCTCGGGAAGGTTTTCCGCCGTTTGCGTTCTCTTTAGACATATATTATTTGGAAGCTTGAACTTCATGTGGTTCGCGTACCTATTCATCTTGAGAATTGCCATCCGAAAGCGATGAGCACGGTAAGTGAGTGCCTTATAATTAGCAAGTATTGCGGGTATGTAAAATATTATACAAAGGACCCAAGGTCTCACGGTGCCGTGCGTACGGCTTTACAGTAAAAGGGCACGATTGATCTTCTAGATATTGTTCAAAACTCATAGAAAACTATCAAAATGGAATAATTACTATTACTGAATAATTATGTTACGAGCTAGTATGAGAACAAAGAGGTTAACTTGACAGACAAGTTAATAGAGAGTTCCTAAAGACTAAAGTCGGGAAGATGTGTTCGGATTTATCTCAACTGCGCATGCGCGTCGCCCAAGTTCAAACTTATTTCCTTAAGTTCGACTTATTCGGCCTTATACATAAGGCGCGTTATCTCCCAGGGCACAAACTTTAGGAATCGTCTTTAACCTCACTCAGGGGTAACAGTGCACAGCTTTTTGCCGCGTTTTGTCGTTTTTTTTAACGCGTCATGTGTCGTCGGTCCTCGCCATCGCCAGCGTCTTTCAAAGTTACTCCAAGCGTCTTTCAAAGAATTTGCTAGATTGTTGCGATATCAACTTAGGATAAAAAAGTGAGTATACCTACCTATGCTATGTAATGGAATGTATTTCGCGTTGTGCTAAGTTAAGTGACGTTACTTTTTAATTCACTCCTACCCCCACCACTTCTGTCAAACCCGACTTATTGGTTAGCATCCAAAGGCTGCTCGCCTTAGATGTGGCCAAAAGATATGGCCGTTCCCTAATGAACTTATCTCTTAGGAACTCTCTAATGTCATTGACAAATAATTACGTTAACGTCACTTCAAAATATTTATGTCCGGAGTTAAGTGAACTTGTCATGGAACTTACGTTGGATAGTTAGCATCCGAATTTGTCACCCTAGAACAGAGTTGCGTTTTTCGGAAAATGGTTGCAACAACTCTCTATAAGTCGAGTTCATGGTTGTGTTCTAGTGTGGGTTTCCTTCTCGTTTGCGACGTGTTTTATTAGAAGCTAGAAGTTATGTTTCAGCACACATTTCCTGTGGGTATGTGTATTTTGCTTCATCACTACCGAAGGTAGCGAAGCCTTGGATTCGTGATTGAGTAAAAAAAAAGTATGTCCTCCAAAATGAAAATTTCCACTTCCATTTTGCGTTTCAGACATCGGGGAACGTTTTTAATTCCGTGTCTGTCTGTGGTAATTCCTTGTAACGCCCATACGTACCCGAAATAGGCCGAAATGGGCTGAAATTTGGGTGGTCCCATACAAAAATCATTGGAAAAGTACCGTAACTTTTGTCTGCGCATGCGCAAATGTGATATACTTGGAACGTCCATAACTACCTTAAATATTGTTGAAATGAGTTCAAACTTGGAGTGTCGATCGGATATCACTTTCGTCTGCGCATGCGCTAACATGAAGTGTTGACTATTCATTTGTAACGCTTCTAACTAGGCGACAAATAATCGTACAGAGCTGATATTTTGAGGGTACATGCGGGTTGAATCCAGGTGATCCTTTGTCAAAATCGTGGAAATCGTCCCGTCTGCGCATGCGGAAACGTGAAATACTTGAAACGCCTATAACTACTTATCGCTGAAATGAGTTCAGATTTGGAGGATCAAATCAGGGATAATGCTTTGATAGTTCCATATCAATTTCATTGGAATCGTACCGTAACTTTCGTCTGCGCATGCGCTAACATGAAGTGTTGACTATTCATTTGTAGCGCTTCTAACTACGCGAAAAATAGTCGTAGAGAGCTGAAATTTTGAGGGTACACGCGGGTTTGATCACAGATGGTCCCTCGTCAGAATGAACCTACCCAACTATTCTTATACGTTCATGTGAATCAAGTGAGGAAGCTATACTATACAGCCTACTCGAACTGGCAGACGTCTTTCTTTTTCTTTCGATTTCTGTAGATTGTGAGCAGGCACCGAGGTATGTGGAACTGCAAACAATATTTTTAACTGCGTCAAACTGCGTCATTCAATCCTCTCGAAGTTGACGGTTTGATATTTAAATATTCATTACAACACCATGTCTGCCCATTTTTCGAGATAAATACGCCAGTTCTGATGTTAATTTTTAATAAAATTCTAAAATTTGGATTGTCCACGGATTTGCGTTCTCGAAATTTCGAATCGAAACAGTGTTTTACAACTTTGATACATCGGTAATCCGGCTATGATAATCATGTTTCATCAGTTTTATTTTGGATATGGTTTGGTGAGACTCGAAGCTTCAGTTCGTATCGCCATGGTTATGCCCGTTTTACAAGGATTCACAAATTATGTTTTTCGTGAAATTTTGTTGAATTTACCCAAAGGAGTCACTGCTCCCTAAATTTACGGTCATTTTGGAAACTATGAAAATAATATTTGTCTCGTGAGACTCAAGTTTCGGGGAAAATGGAAAAAGTGGGGGATTTTAATTCATGTTTGTGTTCTGGATCTTTCTGGAAAAATTTGGTTCTGTGTGCGAAAATAGCCATGCGCATATCTATACGAAATCTTAGCGAATATAGTTTGAGATACCGATTTGGTCTCTTTCGAAGTAGAATTCGATTGTCTCTAACTTTCCTCCCTGAGAAATACAGTGTGGTCAACGGTACCCCACTAGCCAGTGTTCTCTAAAACATCAAAAACCCATTCTTGCACCCATTTTCCTCCCATGAAAATTCTGTGGACGGGGATGTCGAGCTAGGAGTAGGAGGGCCGTGGCATAGGTAAAAAATAAAATAAAATAAAATAAATAAATCAACGGGCCCAACTAGTAGATAGAATAAGTATGTCCTGGCACAGGGGCCACCCTGCAAGACCTGTGATACTAAACCCGCAACACTTTTCGGGGTTTTTTTTTTCCCCCTTTTTTTTCTTGTTGACAGTTAACGAAATTTTCGAAAATTTCGTTGTTCAAAAACTACGAAAATTTCGTCAATTTCTTATTTTCGAAAAATTGTTTTGAAAAATTTTCGAAGGTAATAACAAAATTTTCAAAAATGTCATAAATTTTCCTAAGTTTTGTAAATTTTACGAAAAAATTAATAAAATCGTGGTGTGGGTTGCGGGTTTAGTATCACAGGCCTTGAATGGTCGCCCCTGTGCCAGAACATACTATTCTATCTACTCCAACTGGAGTCTGTGCCAACGAGCGATTTTATTCCCCCCGAAAATTATGCGTGATAAAGTATAACTGTTCAGAGAATAACAAACCAAGACATCTGTGGCCGTAAACATAGCAAAGATTTTGCCGAATTTCAAGGCCCATTTTCGCATGTTTTCCCTGATACCGTTTGCATTGACCACTTATATAATTGGAAGCCTAACCACTTTCCTCTGTAATAGTATGAAGTCATGCAAGTTCCCCGTTACTAACTCTCATATTCAAGCCGCAGGTACTGCGTAAAGGTTGTAACAGTGCGGCTGTTCTCGAGTCGTTTTTTGGTCCGGTGGAGGCGGGATCGGTGAGCGGAAGCCTAATCGACATCCCTTCTTAACCGGTGATAATCTCGCTGGTCTAGGAGGGGGACTCTCGAGGGTCCGCCCCCACTGTCACACTCTTTCACAACGTAATACCCGCATTTCTCCTTCCACATTGTTTTTCCGTTTCAGATCTCCACTACAAAATTAAACACGGTGATCATCGAGTTGTTGAGCTGTGGCTCACGAATACAGTCGACCCCGTTGGGACGTCCACGAACGTTGTAGGCGCAGAGAGTTGGGTTTATAACTTCGTGCCAAGAAGCAGTGAAAACCTGGAGGCTTCACGGCCCCGAAGATGACCACCTTACGTGTATTACGAACCTCCTTTGATGGGTTCCCGTTTAATAATTCTCTTGCCTTTCGGGTGTGGTGGTGGTTTCCATCGGAGCAATTACTATTAAAACCTCCTCCTAAAAGATCCTCTTTTGGAAGATATTGTTTATTAACGCTGGTGGAGTGTTGGTTGAAGGGGGGGTGGACTGTAAGAGGCGTCGGTAATGCGGACGAGGGTGAGTCAGCCTCCTTGAGTCGCTGGAAACCTTTGTACTTCCCGTAGAATAGGAATTCAGCTAACAAGGACTTCTTGTGGTGGCACCACGTGGAATTCTTGAGGTGCATTTTAATCGGGCGGATTTGATCGGCTAATTTTGGATTATCCATTAATTTCAATAATGAACCTTTGGAATTGAGCTTGAAAAAAAAATTCAACCCCCTCCCAAAATTTGACAGTTTCCGTTTCAAAGTCCGTAGAATTTGAAAATTTATTAAGAAAAATTCTTTCCGTCCATACGCCGTACATCACACTTTCCTTAGTTACCGTGAATCAGTTGATGAAATTTTGTTTGTAGGTCCCGTTTGGGGTCTAGTTGGTCCGTGAATAGGGGTTGAAATTTCCAGGACGCCTTTATCTCGTTTTTTTAACGTTTTTAAATTGATCTCGAATTTGGGAGTTTTTTGAGACCACCCGAAGCATTGTACGTCCAGCCTTTCGTTCACAGTAAGGCCCTGAAATTTGCATCGACAGGCTTTGTCAACAGGACGATGAATCAAATGGTACGCATTCAGCCCATATATCGTTGCTAGGGACACCGTAACAATATTTTAGTCCCCAGTGTTGTGTAGGGGATGGGGGGGGGGGGGGGTTCAATTGGCCAAAGATTGAGGACGCATGTAGAGGTTACCGGGAATTGGCCCTAGATTCTCAGATTATTATGTTGCCAATTGTTCTAATATGGGCGAGTTGCCCAATTACGTAGGTAAATGGCTACTCTTTGGATCATTTTTGAAACCAGTAAATCAATCATTCTATTCAAAAGTTCCCTTAGGGTTTGTTGTGGATAACCGGAAATCGATAGGTTCCAATCAATTGGCACAAGGCAAAGCGGAGTTTTTGGAATGGGTTTCCACGATTTCTTCGCGAGTGATTTAGTTCATGGCACAAGACCATTGGAACTTGGAAGAAGATGATCCGCAATGAATTTCAAAGAGCTTGGATCATTGTATGACTACGGCGCATCAGCAAACTCGAAATTTTACCTATCGACACTCGAAAAAATACCTATTTTCATACCCATTTTGGTTTATTATTCTGTGAATAATACACCTATGTATTCGGTCAGCAAAAAATGTTTATAACACCCCCTCAAAATTTTTTCTTTTCCGTTTCAAGGTGCGTAGATTCCAAAAATGCAATGTCCGTCCGCCGTACGCCGTATCACGTGTACCGCCTTCATTTTCGGTCTAAAAAATTCGTTCTTTCGCACACAGGCTCCATTTGGGTCCTAGTTGTGTCCCGAAACTTTGCAGCCCGATCGGAATATACCCAGGGGTGTTATGAGTGAAAAGTGTATAAAAACGCTGCAAAGTCCTTGTCACATGGGTTTATTATTCTATTGGAGTTCTAGAGATTTTCGTTGGCTGTTAAATGTATTGTTTCTTTCATGTGGAATGATTGAAATAGCTATTTCTGATGATTTCCACCAATTTTGGCCCCCAAAACATGAAATAGGTAGGTACGCTTTTTTTTTAAGGATCATCTTTGATCATTGGTAGTGGCATTTAATGGTCTTGATTCACCTGTTTACACTTTTTCCAATGTTATTGTACACATTTATGGTGATTTCAGACAGTTTTCCAGGTTTTTGACTCATAAAAAACCAATTTTGGGAGCTGAACCTTTGGTAAAACCTCAATTTCCGCGTCTTTGGTCAAAATCGACTTCATATTCGGTCTTCTCGTCCTCAAAAACATGGAAAAAGATACCTCAAAAGCTCATGTTACTAACATGTTGTTAAAACGCAAAAAGTACCTATTTTTATACACATTTTCACTCATAACTCCCCTGGATATATTCCGATCGGGCTGAAAAGTTTCGGGACACAACTAGGGCCCAAATGGAGCATGTGTGCGAAAGAACGACTTTTTTAGACCGAAAATGAAGCCTGTACACGTGATATGGCGTACGGCGTACGGCGGACGGCGGACGGACATTGCATTTTTGGAATCTACGCACCTTTAAACGGAAAAGTAAAAATTTTGAGGGGGTGTTATAAAAATTTTTTGCTGAGCGAATACATAGGTGTATTATTCAGAGAATAATAAACCAAAATAGGTACTTTTTGTGTTTTAGTAGCATGTTAGTAAAATAAGCTGTTGAGGTATCTTTTTCCATGTTTTTGGGGACGAGAAAGCCGAATATGAAGTCGATTTTGACCGAAGAGTGGAAAATTGAGGTTCTACCAAAGGTTCAGCTGCCAAAACTGATTTTTTATGAGGGAAAAACCTGGAAAATCGTCTGAAATCACCATCAATTTGTATAATAACACTAGAAAAAGTGTCGACACGTGGATCAAGACGATTAAATGGCACTAGTAAATGATCAAAGATAACTAAAAAAAAAAATTAAAAGGAGCTTACCTACCTACCTAATTTGTGTTTTGGGGGCCGAAATTGATGGAAACCATCAGAAATAGCTATGTCAATTATTTCACATGAAAGTAACAATAAATGAACAGTCAAAATTTCTGTAGGTATGTCCAGTAGAATAATAAACCCAAGTGACAAGGACTTTGCAGCGGTTTTCACTCATAACACCCCTGGGTATATTCCGATCGGGCTGCAAAGTTTCGGGACACAACTAGGACCCAAATTGAGCATGCGTGCGACAGAACGAATTTTTTAAACCGAAAATGAAGCCGGTATGCGTGATACGGCGGACGGACATAGCATTTTTGGAATCTACGCACCTTGGAACGTAAAAGAAAACATTTTGAGGGGGTGTTATAAAAATGTTTTGCTGAGCGAATGCATAGGTGTATTATTCACAGAATAATAAAGCAAAATACGTGGTTGTTCCTCAATATTGGTTTATTATTTTCAATAATGAACCATTGGAATCGAGCATGAAAAAAAAATTCTTACCCCCCCTCAAAATTTGATGGTTTACGTTTCAAGGTATGTAGAATCCAAAACTGCAATAAAAATATTTCTGTCTGTCCGCCGTACGCCGTACGCCGTACGCCGTACGCTGTACGCCGTACGGGCCACTTTTCTTAGTTACCATGAAAAAAAATTGATGAAATTCGGGTTATAGGTTCCGTTCGGCGTCTAGTTGGTCCTCGAAGCTCGACGTTACTGTGAGTCATCTCTAAGGGGTTAAAAATAGGGGTTGAAATGTTCAAAACGCCTATACTATTTTTTTACGTAAATATTTTTACGGTTTTAAATAGTTCTTGAACTTGCGAGTTTTTTAAGACCATCCGGAGCATCGTACGTCCAGCCGTTCGTTCACAGTAAGGCCCCGAAGTTTGCACCGACAGGCATTTTCGACTCCAGTGTGAATGAAATTGTATACAATTCAAACCAAATCTCGTAACCAGAGACGCGCCCACAATAGGAAATTTGGCGGAGATGAAATCATTGCTAGGGGCCACCTGATTATATTGGCGGAGTATGAAGTCGAGTTGGTTGTTCTGTGATATTATTTCGCTTGAAAAATGATGGCTCTTTTGGAGTTTGTTGGTAGGTAGTGAAACTTGAACAAACGTTGAAGTATTATTGATGGGTAAATTATTACTACGGTAAATCATTACTCAACGGTAAATTATTACACAACGGTTCAGTATACCATCTACGTAGAAGGGGCTGGAGTTTGTTGGTAGGTACTTTTGCAACTTTTTTCACTCCTCATCAACAATTTCTTTTCAGAACTTCATTATCTGCGTTTCTTTTTGTTAGGTACTGTTTGTCATCGGCAGAATTATTTTAGCAACATTTAACTCGTGATTTAGGTAGGTACCTAGTAACGAGTACGGGGTTAGGTACTAACCTACGGAGGGTCTGCGATCTACATAATATGTATATAATAGAATAGTACATATCATATTATATAGAAGGGTTATCTATACATAGAGCTGTGATCTGTAACAGGAGGGTATTCTATACAAAATAATAAACCGTTGTGCAGGGATTTGCAGCGTTTTTTTTTGTCTAGATCAGCAGTTCCTTCATACACCAGAGAGTTATCGACATTCTGTCGTAAAAGCCTACCTCTACGTTCACTGCGATAACCCAGGACGGGAAACCAAGCTACCGTACCGAACTCCACCGTCAAAGCTTGAATTAATCGAAGAAATCAA
Organism: Leptopterna dolabrata; assembly: GCA_954871275.1. NCBI lineage: Eukaryota > Metazoa > Arthropoda > Insecta > Hemiptera > Miridae > Leptopterna > Leptopterna dolabrata. The sequence continues at coordinate 61,417,746 of OX940978.1, forward strand.
CTTGATTGTCTTTGAAAACTTATGATTGAAATCGTAAATTTACACTTTTCTAAGCGCTAACTCTCCTGAGCGTGTTGTGGTTGGCTCCAATCCCGTTGAATGGTGGTAAATTATGCTTAAGGTTACCTGGAATTACGAGTGAAAACGTTGATAGAAAGATAAGTGAAAGGAAGTAATTCCTCGTTCCCTTAGAATAAATGCTCTTAGAACGGAAAGGCTTGCGTTAGGTGGTAAGAAGGGTTAAAAGTGGGTTGAGCGGAGGGCAGAAAGAGGGTTGGGCTGAGAGGAAATAAGGGCAGAGTAAAGAGTTGACACCTTATGAATACTGCATGGGCGGGAGAGGGGTGAATATCGTTTACTATGTATATGGCTGTGCATTACCCAGGCGAGACACGTTTGTGATACGGGGAAGTGCGGGAAAGAGGGTACAGGTATCTTCTCAGATCCCAGGGACTCGCTTTCAGTTGAGACGGTGACTGAGGTGGGTCTCAGATGTGGAAATACGTGTGGAGGCCGAAGGAAATGTGCTTCTTTCCGACTGTGGTCTCTCAGTAAGAGTTCAAAGGATTCTCGTACGCGGAGGATGTTGTGGTGTGGAGACGTGTGGGTACTGTCGATAGGAAAATAAGGAACGTGCGTCAGAATTGGTAGGTAAAGCGCATAGTGGGGAGGGATCAGCGCTTAGGTGAAAACGCTGCAAAGTCCTTGTCACATGGTTTTATTATTCTACTGGACATACGTACAGAAATTTTGGCTGTTTATTTATTGTTTCTGTCGTGTGCAATTATTGAAATAGCAATTTTTGATGGTTTCCACCAATTTTGGCCCCCAAAAACACGAATTAGGCCCGGCTTTTTTTTTTTTTTTTTTTTTTTTTTTTTCAACGGATCATTTTTGATCATTGATAGTACTATTTAATTGTCTTGATGCACCTGTTGATACTACTTCTAGTGTTATTATACAAATGTATGGTGATTTAATACAATTTCCCATGTTTTTGACTAATAAAAATGAATTTCGGGAGGTTAACCTTCGTTACAACCTCAACTCTTCACTTTTTGGTCGAAATCGAATTCATATTCGGCCTTCTCGCCCTAAAAAAACATGGAAAGCGATACCTCACAAGTTCATGTTCTCCTCAAAAAAACGTCGAAAAACACTATTTTTGCACCCATTTTTCTCCCGTAATACTCGTTGGGTTTATGCCGATAGGGCTGCCGTGTTTCAGAGCACAACTAGGACCCAGATGTGTTCCTAAATGGCGACCCAAACTGTGTGCAGAAGTTCGACGATTTTAGACCAAAATTTAACGTAAATTGAAGGCTGAAACTTCGTTATAACCTCAATTTTCCACTCTTTGGTCAAAATCGACTTCATATTCGGTATTCTCGTCCCAAAAATATGGAAAACGATACTTCACAAGCTCATGTTACTAACATGTTACTAAAACACAAAAAGTACACATTTTTACACGCAATTTCACTCATAACACCCCTGGCTGTTATGGGTGAATGGGCTGCAAAGTTTCGGGACATAACTAAGGCCCAAATGGAGCATTTTTGCGAAAGAACGAATTTTTTAGACCGAAAATGAAGCCGTTATGCGTGATACGGCGGACGGACATTGCATTTTTGGAATCCACGCACCTTGAAACGGAAAAGAAAAAATTTTGAGGGGGTGTTATAAAAATTTTTTGCTGGGCGATTACATAGGTGTATTACCTATTCACAGAATATTAAACCAAAATACAATCGGTGGAACGTCCGAAGTTGGGCACCTAAGCGAGGGAGGTAACTCGCAGTGAAAGCCTATTGCCTACTTGTAGAACAGGTGAGGGACATGAGATGGGAAACATCGCCCAAATTTTGCCTTTGCCACAGATAAAAGACACAGGTCCTCTACCGCCGAGCTTTTGGAAAATACATTTCCACCATCGGGGCCGACACACAAAACGAAAACGTAATATCTTAGGCATTTCAGTATTATACCCATAGTCATCAAGCTACCCACCACAACCATCCTTCACCGCAAAGACACAAATTCTAAACTTACAAACCTATTTATTCAATCTAGGTGCAATTTTTGGTTTATTGTTTTCAAAAATGAACCCTTAGTAGAACGAGCATGAAAAAAAAAAATGAAAAAAAAATTAACCCTCCCCCCGCAACAAAATTTGATGGTTTGCGATTCAAGGTACATGCAGAATCCGAAAATGCAATAGCAACATTTCTGGGTGTCTGCCTTCACACTTTTCTTAGTTACCATGAACCAAAATTAATGAAATTTGGTTTGTACGTCCCATTTGGGGTCTAGTTGGTCCTCGAAGCTCGGCGTTGCTGTCAGTCATCCCTAAGGGGTGAAAAATAGGGCTTGAAGTATCCAGGACGCCGTTACATCGAATTTTTTACGTTTTTAAGCAGTTCTCGAACTTGGGAGTTTTTTGAAACCACCCGGAGCACTGTAGGTAGGTACGTCCAGCCGTTCGTTCACAGTAAAACTTAGAAGTTTGCACCGACAGGCTTCGTCACCAGCAGGGTGAATCAAATTGTATACATTCTACACATATATCATTGCTAGGGACGCCACATCAATTGGGAATAGGCCTGAGATAATCATTGCAAGGGTTCACCTGATTATATTCACGGAGTTTGTCTGTGATATTATTTCATTTGAAAAATGATGGAGCTTTTGGATTTTGTTGATAGGCACTTTTGTAACCTGAATAAACGTTATTTTTCATAAATAACAACAATATTATGAAATTTAATTCCCGGGCTGGCTCAATACTCGAGTTAGGGCATCTGTACAGGTAAATTATTAATTACACAATGGTTTATTATTGTGTAAATTACTACACAACTACATTATGTAACTTAAATCACTTGCGGCGGAGTAGTGGAAATCCATAGCAAACTGTAGACCGGTTTCGGTTGTTACACCCTCGTCAGTACACTATAGAAGATTTTATAGTGTACTGACGAGGGTGTAACAACCGAAACCGGTCTACAGTTTGCTAGTGTACGTGGAAATAGACTATTCTATTTTATTTTTATCCTGTAGTTTTTTGCTATGGATTTCTATTATTCCGCCGCGAGTGATTTAAGTTTTATGTCTATTGATTCCATGTAAGCATTCGAAATCCGAAAACGCTGCAAATCCCTGCACAGCGGTTTATTATTTTGTACAGAATACCCTTCTGTTACAGATCACAGCTCTCTGTATAGATAACCCGTCTATATAATATAATATCTACTACTCTATACATATTATGTAGATCGCAGATCCTCCGTAGGTTAGTACCTAACCCCGTACTCATTACTAGGTACCTACCTAAATCAGGAGTTAAATGTTGCTAAAATAATTCTGTCGATGACAAACAGTAACTAAAACGGCAAAAAGAAACGCAAATTCTCAATTCTACTTTTGGTTTATTATTCTGTGAATAATACACCTATGTATTCGCTCAGCAAAAAATTTTTATGACACCCCCTCAAACTTTTTTCTTTTCCGTTTCAAGATGCGTAGATTCCAAAAATGCAATGTCCGTCCGCCGTACGCCGTATCACGTGTACAGGCTTCATTTTCGATCTAAATATACCTATGTGGTGTACCTATTTTTGATGTTTTGGATTTCCGAATATGTCTCACTGGATATGATACTCAATATGGATTTCACTCTATCTCACTTCGTTCCCGAGACAAAATTGCAATCCGCAGCACTTCTAACAAAAGTACATTTTGAGCACCAGGAGTAAAACATTAGCTTTATGGCGTCTGTATAGGCTCTTTTTTGTGGATCATAGGTTACTAAAAGTTGTCAGTACAAGAAACTTTTAAAATCTGTTAATAAGATAATTAATCGATTATTTCGAAAAGGTTGGGAAAAACACAAACGGTGGGTACAGCTTCCGTACAAGTACGCAACCACGAGGGACATTTTATGTCTTAGCGCCCCCTCCCGCACCCACACCAAGTACTTCGTACTTAATTGTTTTGGTCACCTAGTCCGAACAGCCTTCAGTCCCAATTAGTTCGGATTAGCCGGACTCCACTGTGTTATGTACGTAAACATTCATTTAAACAATCACGCTCATACCGCAGCTTGTTGGCCACGCAGTCCGCAGTGGTTAACGTAGTATGGTTAGGTAAATCGAGAGCTATCCAACGAGTGGTGAACGATTTTTGTACGATGATAACTGGCGAAGATAAAGTTCCGTAGCAACGAATCGGTTGTAAGCGAAAATCATCAGAAATATTTTCGTGACGTTGTTTCCGTTGCATGTCTCCGTTGCATGTCCCGCGTTTCATTTTCGAGTTTATGTAGCAAAGTAAAGACATAAAATGTCAAAAACTACAGGATAAAAATGGAAATAGTCCATTTCCACGTCAAACTAACAAACTGTAGACCGGTTTCGGTTGTTACACCATCATCAGTACACGATAGAGTACGCGAGTATAGTACACGATTCTATCGTGTACTGATGATGGTGTAACATCCGAAACCGGTCTACAGTTTGTTAGTTTGACGTGGAAATAGACTATTTCAATTTGTATCCTGTAGTTTTTTTTCTTTTCAACTACATTATTACACAACGGCAAATTATTACACGACGGTAAATTGTTACACAACGGTAAATTATTACACAACGGTTTATTATACTGCCTACGCAGAACGGGCATCTATACAGGTAAATTTTTACCCAACGGTTTATTATTTACCTCATGCTTCATGAATAACAAAAAAAAAAGATGAATGATAGAATTATTGAATCCTGCGCATTCGTCTCGTTCGTATCAGTAATATACAGACTGCGCATCCGCAAACTGCAAAAACTCTGAACCAACATAACCCACACCCCAATGGTCCGGATGGTTAACACTGAAAAAAATCCTCTCTTTCGAATTATCGTAGAAAGTATCCAGCAATATGCCACCTATCACGAACACGGACAACTAATCCCACCCATACAACCCCACATTGAAATTTACATGTTCACTAATATTATTATTGGTTGCAAAGGACAGGTCAATCAAGGTGACACATGAGGCCTTCACTGGATTCGATGAGTTGTACGATGGCAGTATTATTTGTTATCATTGTCCCTTTGATGTCCCGTTCTAAAGCCGACTATTCATTGAAAAGTCATGAAAGTACGAAGAGGGGCTTCGCGTAAATAAGATTTAGAGGAAGAAAGGCGCTATCTCTTGGACGTTGACTGAGCTGAAGGGCTTTTCCCATGTAAATGTAAACTCGTAACGTATAAACTTCCCTCTCCTTGCGGTTTATTTATCTTTCCTCCGTTCGTTCCCGTCTTTTAGCCCCACTCCGTAATATTTGCTTCTTTGTGCCATCACTGTAAGTGCGCCTGCCTTTCAACGGCTGAGTAACACGATGATACAAAGCTTCTATAAAATAGCCTTTGAGAGATATTTCCTATTATTCAAAATGCTCTTTCAGAACTGCAGAGATAACAGCAGTTATATATTAGGTTATTTCTTATTAGCAATTTAGGAGAATTTTCAAAGAAAATGTAGCAATTTGGCTCGTTCCAGAATTCCCGATGCTCCGTGTGAACATGATACTCAACTTCTTATGACATGGTAGGTCAAGCCGTATTTTAAGACATTAAAAAACTCAACTTCCTCGTTTTTGCAAAGTCGCAATTATTGCTTCAGAGTCTGCAGGGCAGCGGAAGCTTTGTTTTCACTTTCGAAATGAAACATTTTTGTGGTCCAAAATCTAAATTTCCACTTGCATTTTGCGTTTCAGGGCCTCCTGACCAAATTTGGTTTTGTGTCTGTCTGTCTGTCCACATTTCCTTGCCACAGCCATAACTTCCACAATTTTGATCCGATTTCAATCAAATTTTCAGGAATTTTGTGGGTTTAGCGCTAGATGGTTTCCTATCAGTTTCATAATGATAGAATCAACGGTAGCCTCTGCGCAGGCGCTAACGAGATTTTCTTGTTACGGTCATAACTCCATCAATTTTGAACGGATTTTGGTCAGATTTTCACGGATGATGCGGGTAAGGTTCCTTGAGATGCCATACGACATTCATCATGATTGAATCAGCGGTATTAGCAATTATTGACATTTAGCACGTGGCACCGCGTGCATTCCAAACGTCGAGCATTCCAGACCATAGAACTATAAACCTGGAAGGACCTCTGCTTTGACGAATGAAATGACGGGCTCCGCACCCTACTCAGCTGATGTGCTAAATTCTCTCCTGTTCACCCTAAGAATTTAAATTTGATAGGGACTCTTTGCGTTCTCAGTTCTATACGTGGACTAATTACTTTATCTTAAAGCATGAATACTAACTTCGAATTCGGTACCCTTATTATTAAATAACAGTTAAATAATTTCGTTAATTAATCTGAATCTTTATGTATGAAAATTTAATGGTGACATACTGTGAAGGCCACAAGGAAGCTTCTGTGCCATGTCCTTGGCAGTGTATTTTCTCTTAATCAGTGCACAAAAATTGAAAATTACTGCACCGCTTGAAAGCGGGATTCTGTAATCACTGAGCCTAAGATTTGGAACACTTTCTGATCCTGATAAGAGAGCAATTCGCTGGTTCATCTCCTCGTTAGGTTAGAGATAATGCTATTGGTACAAATTACAATGACGGCTTCTTTGTAACCTCGCTGGTAAATATATCCTTGTAAAAATATGTACGATGTGTGTTGAATGAACCTGTTTATAGCTGTCATTATCCGTTCGAGTAACAACTCCGAATCATTAAAATGGCCGTACAAACACAGCCCTCATCTCCCCGGAGCAATCGGTAATGGCTGAGCTGACCGCCTCGGCTTGAAAAGAGTCCGGATGGAGTCCCATTACGACAACTGTTGTAACGGCTCTTCGGATGGCTCTAATAACTGCTCACTACGTCTGATAACAGGGGTGCGGAAGGAGCAGACTAACAAAAAAGTTGGGAGGGGCAATAGCCGCATAGCCCCCTTTGTATTCATGAACGCTCCGATAGGGAGTCATACTGATGAAATGTTGGGACTCCGGGTAATAGAGTAAGAGTGCTTCAATTGTGCTTCGACGGAGATGGTTGGTAGAGACATTTTCAATATCAGTTTCTTACGGCCTAACTCAATTTATTATACCCGTACCATAATATCTCCAAGTCAAATTCAAGGTTTTCCAATTCAAAAACGTTGCAAATCCCTACACAACGGTTTATTATTTTGTACAGAACGCCCTTGTGGTAGAGATCACAGCTCTCTGTATAGATAACCCTTCTATATAATATATTTACTATTCTATACATTATATGTAGATCGCAGACCCTCCGTAGCTTACTAACCCAGTACTCGTTACTAGGGACCTACCTAAATCACGTGTTCAATGTTGCTAAAATAATTCTGTCGATGACAAAAAGTAACTAAAATGGCAAAAAGAAACACAAATAATGAAGTTCTGAAGGGGACCTGTTGATGTGAAGTGAAAAAATATTCAGTCCCGGTAGGTTTCGATTTCGGGAACTTTGGCGTATCAGTCCGTCAGTTAGACCACTGTGCTATATCAAATAGCCGAGAGACCAGAGATGTGCGCTTTCAACACAGCTTGATGCCCTATACACCCTGCTCTTTACGGCAAATTGTATAGCAAATTTTATGGCAACATCGTAGAATGCTCCGGGTGGTCTCAAAAATGCAGGAAAAAATGAAACTATTTAAAAATCGCCAGCGCAATGCGACTGAAGAAGGCTCGATCCCTGGTAACAGTGATGATAGACATCCGTTGGCGTTCGACGTAGTTGACCACGAACTGCTATGGAGAAAACTAACAGACCTGGGTGTTGTCGTCAGGGTTCTGATCTCTCTCTACAGGAACGCAAACTTTATTTAAAAAAAAAAAAAAAAAACCCACTCTGGGGATGAAGAATTCTTCCAGCCAGTCACAGGAGTCCTGCAGGGGGACTCGTTCAGCCCAAAACTGTTTATCCTGTTTCTTGGGGATCTGGAGAGGTTCATACGAGAAAAAGGGTGCCACGGAATCCCATTTTGCAGACCGTGAACTCATGTTATTAATATTTGCTGATGACATTTCCATCTTAGCTGACTCCTTACCGGACGCCCAGAAGAACCGCAACACGAACAGAACACCAACTGCAAGAAATAAATATCCTCATATTCGACAAGGGAGGCCAGCCTGGCAGAAGGAGAGGGGTATGTGTGGAAAACGAAATCAAACCAGTGCCACCGTTCCAGTACCTGGGGTTAATGTTCAGCCGATCGGGCAAATTCAACCAAAATAAGGACAGAGAGATAAGCAGGGCCAAGGCAGCTATTGATAGCTATCGTGATATGCCGTGTAGGGGAAATATCTCTTCTTGGGAGAGTAACAGTGTGGCTGTTCTCGATACATCTTTTCGTCCGGTGGAGACGGGGTTGCTTGGGGAAGCCTAACCGATATCCCAGTGATAATTTTGATGGTCTAGGAGGGGGACTCCCGAGGGTCCACCCCCACTGTCACACTCTGTCACTGGTAGCAGAGCGTGGTTCCATAGTATGTGCTGAGCAACTCACCATATGCCATCCACTTTTTGTGGACATACCAGAAGGATAAGCCTGCAACCTGTCTCTTTATAATACATACATCTATTGGCTTCCCTACGCCCTTTCCCCCCTTAAGAGTGGTAGTATAAATAAAATATACTGAGCTCATCAGAAGGCGATTGACGCCGTGTCCCAATTGACAAGTCCCAATAGTTGTTCCATCCTAACGATGGAGGTTGATCACCTAGAGGTTGCCCAGATGAGCACAATTCACTGGACAACAACCTCTGACAACATTATCCGACAATACTCGTGTGTAGGAGCTTTGTTCTCCACCAGTAAATATTATTGAGGTAGTACCATTTCGATGGAGGTTAGTGACCTTGAAGTTGCTCATATGTCATTTCCTGACCCAGAACTTCATACTACTTTTCATTCTCCCTTTCCCCTCTCATACTTCGTTACCCAGAAGTAGGTATGTGATGTGGGGAGGAGTGTAACAGTGTGGCTGTTCTCGATAAAATGTTTCTTCCGGTGGAGACGGGATCGCTTGGGGAAGCCTAATCGATATCCCTTCTTAACCGGTGATAATCTCACTGGTCTAGGAGAGGGACTGTCGAGGGTCCACCCCCACTGTCACACTCTGTCACAGGAGTCGAAATTCAAGCTATTCGCCGCTCTTGTGGGATCAGTTCTCCTGTATGTATCGGGAATCTGGGGAATCTGGTTCGTGGACGAGATTGAGGTTATACAGACGCACTTTCTCAGAAGTGTGCTCTGCTTATCAAAGGGAGTACTTGGACACTTCCTAAGACTGGAACTGGGCAGACTCCCGATCAAAATTATGGTACTGGGCAGAGCTCTAGAATTCCTCTCAAGAATATCCAAAATGGATGGGAACAGATGACCCAGGTGGTGCCTGAGGGAACTAGTGGGATTCCACAAGAACCCAAAAAACTGTTGAGGAGTTCAGTTGGGTCACTCGACTTGACAGCATTCTTACGACCATCGGGATGAGTGTGTACTGGGAAACTATCTCCCACCAATCCCACAAGACAATCGGAACAGATGCGATGAAGCGCTTCAAGAACCACTGCCTGAGCCTCGACATAAAGCGCGCGACCGAAAGCAGATACAGTCAATTATTCGCCTTTGGAGGAAGACAAAGCTGCCTAGGAGCTGCAGAAAACGTCCACAAGGGACACATGCTCGCCCTGATGAAAATGGCAACTACCAACCCAGAATGGGAAGCATCAGGTTCTGGCATAACAGAAGCAGACAGCAACTGGCAAATGAGGGAATTGTGTTCTGTCTGCAACATGAAAGTACCAGAAACCCTGACACATTTCATGCTGGAATGCCCGCTAAATCAGCCCTACAGAACCTATTACCTGCTAAGACATTGGAGCAGCGACCTCCACCCGAGGTGGACCTCAAGAAGCGGATCTGGCTGCGCTATTGGACACAGGAGATAACCACGGTAGGATGAAGGACATATAACAATACACCACAACAGGTCACTTATGTTAACCCTTCCAACCCGGCTGAGAATCAAGGTTAACTGCACTGCCTAACCGGGAATGATTATTTTCGTCGGCACGAGTCCCACCCGCTTTTTCAGGGCGTTTGAGGTGGGACTCGACTGTTTCAGTCATTCCCTACCTACCATACTGGAAGAAACATGATGAATTCATACTCACTGTAGTGTTCCTCAATAAGGATTGCCCTAAATATTATTAATTATTAATATGCCCTAAAACGATTGGAAAATTGAAGCAGCAGGCAATTCAGTTCCTGGGACATAATGTGTACCAGCAGGTTTGCGAGTGCAAAAACATGATGGGACATATACATCCACCAGGGGTGAAAGGGATAGGGGCCTAAGAGATTATTTGCGGCCTCAATTGTTAAAATAAATATTAAATAGGAGTTTCCGAATCCATAATTGTAACATCATGTATATGATTCTACAAATAAACATTTTGATTGATTGATTGATTGGTATTCCTTATTCACCACCACACGCCAGTCACAATAAAAACCTAATCAAACACCTGCCAAGGGAATACGCAGTACGTGATCAAATTTACCGTAATGCCCCTATCCCCTTCTTTTTCTTACATTTCCTCTGTTTCACCGGTATTTCCCTACCGTCACGCTCCCTGAAAACGGTAGACACGTAATGTCAATCTCGACAGATGTCACAATCGTATTAGGAAGAGCCCGTTACGTAGGTAGCATGAATATTTAGATGAACCAGAACATAAATAAATTAATTTTTTTTTTTTTTTTTTTTTTGATCGCTCGGAAGAGAGGGAATTTTTATATCATTCGGAATTCACAGTGACGCCCTCTGTACCAGACGGCAGTAACAGAGGGGAGGCTGACGTGTAGGTATCTGAAACGAATAAAATTGGCCCTCTTATAACAACAGAGAATCTCGCGCCGTTTACATTTCACAGATAAACAGCCGAACCACTAAATGACATCCTGTAAACGTATATATATACCAGTGGAAGCGGTGGTGAGGTGGAAGCAAGAAGTGAACATCATGGGAGCGACTAAAGTGTTGAAAAAAAACCAGTCATGCAGCATGACTTAATGAGCGAATTTTCAAAGAAATATTCGAATTAATGGCTATGGTTTTGAATAAAGGAAAACTTCGGTCTAAAATTTGGTTTTCTATGTATATTCTCTTCGTATTTATTTTAATTTGTACGTTTTGTCCATCCTGATTCTACCGTTTGTTTATTACGTAATTGTACTAAGTGCTTATTTATTTGATCGCTGTGGGTAAATTCAAGGAGTTGTACTAATCGTTTGCCTCCCCCTTTTTTGCTTCGAACTCTCGTCTTCAATTAATACTTCTCACATATTTCAATCTGACCACTCTAAGGGGGTGGGGGGGGGGGGGGGGGGGGGTAAGAGTTTAAAGATTATCCTAGTTTTGGGTAATTTTTGCGCACTTTAAATGCTCTAATTTAAGAACGGATTTAGATATCTAAAATCCGATTTCACTATCGTGTTCAGCGTGCAAAAACCTTTAAAATGAGGGGTCACTTGTTAGAAAATAACATTTTGGGGATTTTTGGGTAATTTTTGCGCACTTTAAATGCTCTAATTTGAGAACGGATCAAGATATCTAAAATCCGATTCCACCATCGTGTTCAGCGTGCAAAAACCTTTAAAATGAGGGGTCACTTGTTGGAAAATAACATTTTGGGGATTTTTGGGTAATTTTTGCGCACTTTAAATGCTCTAATTTGAGAACGGATCAAGATATCTAAAATCCGATTCCACCATCGTGTTCAGCGTGCAAAAACCTTTAAAATGAGGGGTCACTTGTTAGAAAATAACATTTTGGGGATTTTTGGGTAATTATTGCGCACTTTAAATGCTCTAATTTGAGAACGGATCAAGATATCTAAAATCCGATTCCACCATCGTGTTCAGCGTGCAAAAACCTTTAAAATGAGGGGTCACTTGTTGGAAAATAACATTTTGGGGATTTTTGGGTAATTTTTGCGCACTTTAAATGCGCCAAAACCCTCCTTAGAGTAGGCCAATTTCGCCCATCTTCGAACTTAGCCTTTCGATTGCCAAGATAGATTTTTTGTGCAAATTTGAGCTGTTTATCTCAATTCTATCGAGAGTTATCGTCTGGAGTGACACATATATAAATAAATATATATATATATACATATAAAAAAGTGTTAAATTTCAGGAATCGTTTTAGAATGGTCTGAAACGGATTTCTATGAAGAAAATTTCCAAAAATTTATATTATTTAAATTTCGAAGCCATTGCAATAGCTTCATTTTCTTTGAAAATTCGCTAATAAACAATATCCACCAACAACTTCACCAGCTATACAAGCCGCCCACAATTTATTCGATACAGAATTGCTACATATAAGCTGTAGAATGACAAACTTCAAGGGTCACAACTAATTTCTAATACAAAATTTCTCTCAACACAAAAAAATTTGTTCAAACCCGCCTTTTCTGGAAATTTAGTGAATTCAAGTATTTTTCTCACGTTTCTGATTTAACGGCTTAAACTAGTAGCTTAACTTTGTAGCTCCCTTATATAAAGGCCTAAAAAAAACTATGCACACCATTCAGAAGGACTTGAAAAAAAACCTATTTGATCGATTTATTAACTTTCCCGAAAAAGCGCTGCTTGTGATTAAAAAAAAAAACCTCAAAGTTTTAATTCCAGTACATTTTTTGTTTTTAATCTCTCAATCTGTTTTTAATCTTTTTTCAGTAAAATTTTTTACTTGAAAAAGGAGAAGGTTTTGTGGGCAAACAATGAGAAAAGTTTTCTTCAGATCTCAGATTTTCAATGGTGTCTAACTATCCTTTAATAACCTTTATTAGAAGAGAAACGCCACCGAGTTATTACACAGTGGTTTATTATTTACCATTACAGATGCCCCTTCTGCATAGATCACTGTTTACTGTGGTAAACACCTAAGCTCGTGCTTCCCCCAAGAGAGCCCTAAATCGAGTACTGGAGTCGGCTGGGGAATTACAGTTTCACAAACATGCGGTGAATTCAATAAGTCTATCGCTAATAAATTATTTGTTGTTATTCAAGAAGTACAACGTTCATTCAAATTAAAAATACTACTAAAAAAATCCAAAATAACCATCATTCTTCAAATGGAATAATATCACAGAGCAACCAATTCGATTTCATATGTAGCCATGCGTGATTATATCCTGGCAATGATATCTGGGCTGGACGTATACCATTTCATTCGCGATCATGTTGACGAAGGTTTTCGGTGCAAACGAACGGCTGGACATACGGCCGGCTGGTCTCAAACAATTCTCAAGTTACTTAAATACGATTAAAAAAAACCCATGCCCTTCTATTGAAAGTTTTCGAGCTACGGCGTTCGGGAAATTTCAATCCCCACTTTTCACCCCTTAGAGATGACTGACAGTAACTCTGAGCTTTGCGGATGAAGTAGACCCCAAATGGAACCTACAAATCAAATGTCATTAATTTTGGTTCATGGTAACTAAGAAAAGTGCGAAGTACGACGTACGGCCACAGTGGGGCAAAATTACCAATTTTTTTTGGAAAAAATTCTGGAAACCTCTATCATTATAGGAAATTTAATGCTGATCACGAACATAACTATTTAGTAGACAGACCCGTTTTTGTGAAAAACCCGCGAAAATCTGTACGTTTTTTTCACTCCAGTTTACTGACTGGAAAAAAAAGTCTGCCAAGTTGGGTGGGCAGTATCTTCCTCACTTTTTGCAAAATGGACGTATAGAATCAGATGGTAAAAATATTGGTAAAACATCGATTTCTGATTATCTCTATTGTACAGCTATCACTAGTCCGACGCAGTGAAATTCACAGGGGGCCGTCTAAGGGCCTACACTCACAATCCCCGAGAATTCCAATAAAATTGGTCCAGCAGTTTTGGACTTTTGTCTGCGACAACAACATCCGACGCCTAACCCCCTCCTACTCGCCAAATCTCAGGGCACTCCGACAATTTCTAGGGTAGTTATTTGGCTCTACTTGGATTTCACGTTCGCGCATGCGCAGACGAAAGTTACTGTACTTTACCAATGATTTTAATATGCGACTACCTGCGGCCGACTCAACTCAATACGACTAATTTTTTCGGGTAGTTATGAGCGTTACAAGGAATTGGCAACATTTCTTGTTAATAGTAAGGCATCAGGACGGAAATTTTTTTATTGCACTTTCGGATTCAATGTACCTTGAAACGGAAACCATCAAATTTTGTGGGGGGGTAAAAAATTTGTTCCATGCTCGATTCTGAAGGTTCATTATTGAAAATAATACACCAAAAGCAACCAGCCGGTCTTCGAGACGCACGAGCCACTTGCATCCATTGGTGTGAATCTCGTTCCAATATTGTCCGGTGTTTAGATCGCATGCCTCCTGCGACCTGAATGCATGCGTCTTGCGACTGAGACAGCGTGTGACAGTGGGGGTGGACCCTCGAGAGTCCCCCTCCTAGACCAGCGAGATTATCACCGGTTAAGAACGTATATCGATTAGGCTTCTCCAAGCGACTCCGTCTCCACCGGAAGAAAAAACGACTCGAGAACAGCCGCAATGTTACACTCCTCCCCATATGACACTTCTGGGTAGCAGAAGTATGAGAGGGAAAAGGGAGAATGAAAAGTAGTATGAAGTTCTGGTTCAGGAAACGACATCTGAACAACTTCAAGGTGACTAACCTCCATCGTAATGATACTACCCCAATAATATTATTTACTGGTGGAGAACAAAGCTCCTGCATACGAGTATTGGCGGATAATGTTGTCAGAGGTTGTTGTCCAGTGAATTGTGCTCATCTGGGCAACCTCTAGGTGATCAACCTCCATCGTTAGGATGGAACAACTATTGGGACTTGTCAATTTGGACATGGCATCAATCGCCTTCAAATGAGCGCAGTATATTTTAAATATACTGACACACTAAAGGGTGGGAAGGGGAAGCCAGTAGATGTATGTACTATCAACGGGACAGGTTGTTAGTAAAGAAATTGAAATTGAAATGAAATTTATTCCTCAATGAATTACAGAGGTAAATTATAAATTCAAATTGTTTCGGAACACTCCCATCACAAGGTACACAGTACCGTGCTGGGTGGGGGAGTTGGCCGATCTATTTTCTACTTAAGTAAAATACGGTATTAAATAAGAAAAGCTATTATCACCTTAAATTTCTAGTTATTTACATATTTTTTAATTCGTGTTCTTCCATCTGTTTTAAATTTAAATTACAATATAAGGATTATATCTCACTCTATGCATTATTAACTTATGATTTAACGTCAAACAGCATATGCACTTGAAAATAAGTTTTCACAGGCATTTGCTCCTTTAACAATGTGCCAAGAGAACGCTTCTTTTTTAAATTTAGTCCTACTTGTTATGTTGGGGTTTACTAGTTTTTCTGGGAGGATTCTCAAAAGGAAGGGCAGACTGTAGTAGAAATGTCGCGAGGTGCATTTCAGCCTCGTTCGCGGTGCTGGGAACACGGCCTGAGTACTTGGACGAATATCTCTTATGCCACTGCGAATAGGATATTTGAACATTTCAGGGTGCTTGTGGTAGAACATGATACAGGACTTGATATATAGTTGGCTCAGCGAAAAAACTGGTACTGCTTTAAAAATCTGAGAACTGGGGAATCTTCTAGACTTCCCTGCCATGACTTTCAAGATTGATTTGTGGGAAACAATCAAAGGCTTTAGGATGGTAGGATATGTTCCCCCCCAGACTATAACGCCAAAACTTATAATGCACTGCACTATAGATTTGTAGATACGTATTAGGGATGTTAGGTTTAGACAAGACCTCAGGTTATAGAATGCACTGTTGAACTTTAGTAGCTTTTTTGTAAGGCTTGCTATATGCTGTTCCCACTTGAGGTTTCCGTCTATTATGACCCCTAAGTATCTGGCCGACGTCACTCTCTCAAGTCTTGGGCATGCACAGGACAGGGGGCCATCATTTTTGCAGAAACTGTGCAGCCTGATCTCTTGAGATGCTGTATCCTTTACACTAGATTTCGAAAAAATCAAATATTTAGTTTTATCTGCATTTAGGCTGAGAGTATGCGAGCAGAGCCATGTATACAGCAAGTCTATGTCTCTGTTTGCGGTCGAGAACATCTCATCCCACTCGTCACCCTGGCACAAAACCGCAGTATCGTCGGCAAACATATAGACTTTACCTTTTAGGGGAAGCTTTCCAATTTTATCTATAGAAGGAATCCTTCAGGGAAACCTTCGGCCTTATCCTTCTGGTAAGCCCACAAAAAGTGGATGGCGTATGGTGAGTTGCTCAGCACATACTACCAAACCACGCTCTGCCACCATGTGACAGAGTGTGACAGTGGGGGTGGACCCTCGAGATTCCCCCATCCCAGACCAGCGAGATTAGAAGGGATATCGATTAGGCTTCGGCTCACCGATCCCGTCTCCACCGGACCAAAAAACGACTGGAGAACAGCCGCACTGTTACAGGACTGGTGTGAAAGGGGGAGTTCCCCGAGATAAACGGCCGGGACACCCTGGATAACACTCACTCCTAACAGCCGGTTCCCTTCATGGATCCCCAAGTATTATCTACTCAATTAATACCAAAGGAGTACAATTTAAACTGAACAAGGCGAATTTCAATTTACGAAATATTTTGATGAAATTTAATTCTCATAATTTTAAAGGTTAATCTGTGAAGCAGTTTGTGGAGTTTCCACCAGTGTGACTTGGTCAGTTAGTTCGTAGGAGTGTCATTTCTTCTTCTCTATAGGTAATGCATTAGCAGGTTAAGCTCTTATTTTATTAAATGATTTCTCATACTCGATGTAAGTGAACTCATCAGATGGTCCTTGGGTCACGATTATTACATGTGTCATGGTATCCTCTCAGAACCACTCCTTGTATATTTTCTATAAAATCTCGCAATAAACCAGAGAATGGAGGGGCAAACGCAGGAGACCCGGAGGACCTGGTGGGGATCCCCACCATCCTCCACCAGTATGGTGGATGGAGGGAGATAGTCCCAGGGACTATAAAAACTCGGCTCCTTCGCCTTCCAACTCATTCTACGCTCTCCTCAAGTCGATGGCTTATCTCTCTCACCTCACTCCTTCTCTCTCCTTATCGTAAAAGATCCCAGAGTGGTGTATACATACCTTATAGGTAGTAACCAATGGGCATATTCCTCCTAACGTCTTAGTGGTGGAAACCCTCCGGGTGGTAACCAGGGCGTCAGGTTCGCTACCTTTTCCTACCTCGCCCCTCACCAATGCATCCACCACAACATGCTTCTTTGAATGGGTTTATTGTATACTTATAATCAACTTTCTATAAATAAAGGCATGTTTTTCTTCTTCTTCTTCATCTTAATTAATTCCACTCGAATTAATATATCCACTCGTATTTTATCCCACAAAGTCCCTCTTTTCCCTTCGACAGAAATATCGCTGTGGGAAACATCGGAAAATATTCTTGGCACAGTCGGGCGGGTCAAGTGGCATGCGAGGAACGCCGAACATTAGCCGCTGTGTGATGCCGTCTTTTCCGGAAGCCGAATTCCCCGGCTGTTTCAAATTACGCGAACCCCTTTGAGGTGAGTATTTGTTTCCCCAAAGAATTCCCACAGTAAAACAGAATGCAGAGAACGAGAAAAAGTAAAAAAAATTACAGCTACATATTTTTTGAGCTGATGAGTGTGTATTATTTTTATAGCTATCATTTAGCGTAGGGATTTCAGATTTGAGTTCAGAATGGAAGAATTAGTTGACAGTTATCTTATTACGTACAACTTTGAGTGAGAGCGATTTCGGAAGTTTTCTTGAATCCATTCAACGTAAATCAATCTCTGTAGGTATCTTGAGATACCTCAACAAAGTTGGAGATATTGGGTACTTGTTGTTGGCCACCATATGAATAGCAAAGGTATTAAGTTAGAGAAGGTAGTGGTCGTGAAACCGCCGGGTAAAACCGAGAGTAAAAACACTGCAAATTATTACACAACGGTTTATTATAAGCCCCTTCTGCGTAGATAACTGATTTCTGTGGCCCTCGTGCTTCCCCCAGGAAAGCCCTAAATCGAGTACTGGAGCCGGCCCGGGAATTGCGGTTTCACAAAAATGCGCGGGATTCAATCATTCAATAACTTATTTATTTGTAGTTATTCTTGAAGCATAACGTTTGCTCAAGTTACAAAAGTACCTATCAACAAAATCCAAAAGAGCCATCATTTTTGAAATGAAATAATGTCACAGAACAACCAACTCGACTTCATACAGCCATCCTTGATTATAATCAGGTGCTCCCTAGTGATGATATCCGGGCCGGATTTATACTGTTTGATTAATGATCGTGTTGACGAAGCCTTTCGGTGCAAAAGAATGGCTGGTCGTACAATGCTCCGGGTGGTCTCAAAAAATTCTTTAGTTCAAAATCAATTTAGAAAAATGTAAAAAAACCATACCCTTCTATTGAAAGTTTTCGAGCTAAGGCGTTCTGAAAATTTCCCCTATTTTTCAAGAGATGACTGACAGTAACGCCGAGCATCGAGAACCAGTTAGACCCCAAACGGGAATTACAAACCAAATTTCATTAATTTTGGTTCATGGCAACTAAGAAAAGTGCTAAGTACGGCGTACGGCGACGGACAGCAATTTTCTAATTGCATTTTCGGATTCTACTTACCCTGAAACGGTAACGATCAAATTTTGAGGGGGGTTAAAAAATTTTTTCATGCTCGAATCCAAAGGTTCATTATTGAAAATAATAAACCAAAAAGTACACCTACCCATGTGATTCTGTAACCTTACCTCGATGGATAACACTGTGCTCGCGTCCTCTAATATTGGTTGTAAATTATAAGTACTTCAAGATCACATCAGCTAGCCACCTAATCAAATTCAGTGGAATCCTCTTATTGGAAACACATCGGGAAAAGCCGATATTATGTCTCTAAAACGCTGCACATTATTACACAACGGTTTATTATTTACCTGTACAGATGCCCCTTCTGTGTAGATCACCATTTTCTGTGGTCAAAAGCTACTCTCGTAATTTAAATAGATATTTCTGATTGTTTCCACCAATTTTAGCCCCCAAAACAGGAATTAGGTACTTTTTTCCAAATTATCTTTGATCGTTGGTAGTTCCATTTAATTGTCTTGATTCACCTGTTGACACTTTTTCTAGTGTTATTATACAAGTTGATGGTGATTTCAGACCATTTCCCAGGTTTTTGACTCATAAAAAATCGATTTAGGGAGCAGAACCATTGGTAGAACCTCAATTTTCCACTCTTTGGTCAAAATTGACTTCATATTCGGTCTTCTTGTCCCAAAAAACATGGAAAACGATACCTCAAAAGCTCATGTTAGTAACATGCTACTAAAACATAAAAAGTACCTATTTTTATTAACATTTTCACTCATAACACCCCTGGGTATATATTCCGATCAGGCTGCTGGCTACAAGGGCTCAAATGGAGCATGTGGGCGAATGAACGACATTTTTAGACATAAAATGAAGCCGGTATGAGTGATAAGCGGCCGGCGGACGGACATTGCATTTTTGTTTATTATTCTGTGAATAATACACCTATGTATTCGCTCTCAACAATAAATGAACAGCCAAAATGACCAGTAGAATAATAAACCCATGTGACAAGGACTTTGCAGCGTTTTTTAGTATTGTTATATTACTAATTATTTATTTATCAACGACAAGCGGAGGAAATGAGGAACAACTGCTCTGATATATGAGTGCGCGTAGATGCTTATTAGAATGTAGGGCCTAGACTTTGATGTTAAGTGTATAAATGAGTATGGTGTGTATGTTGTGTGCGTGTGATCATGGGGTGTGAGCTGGGTGCTTGGGCCGGTCCGGGGGCGGCCCTCTTGTCGTTGGTAAATTATTCTGCGAATAATACACCTATGTATTCGCCCAGCAAAAAATTTTTATAAAACCCCTTCAAAATTTGTTCTTTTACGTTTCAAGGTGCGTAGATTCCAAAAATGCAATGTCCATCCGCCGTACGCCGTATCACGTGTGGCTTCACTTTCGGTCTAAAAAATTCGTTCTTTTGCACCCAAGCTCCATTTGGGCCCTAGTTGTGCCCCGAAACTTTTCAGCCCGATCGGAATATACCCAGGGGTGTTATGAGTGAAAATGGGTATAAAAATAGGTACTTTTTATGTTTTAGGAACATGTTACTAACATGAGCTTTTTGGGTATCGTTTTCCATGTTTTTGGGGACGAGAATATGAATTCAATTTTGACCAAAGAGTGGAAACTTGAGGTTCTAACTAAGTTTCAGCCTTGAATTTACGTTAAATGTTGGTATGAAATCTTCGTTCTTCCGCACACAGTTTGGGTCGCCATTTGGGAACACATCTGGATCCTAGTTGTGCTCCGAAACTCGGCAGCCCGATCGGCATACACCCAACGAGTGTTATGAGAGAAAAATGGGTGTAAAAATAGTGGGTTTCGAGGGATTTTTGAGGTTTTAGTAAATACGAGCCTTTGATAAATCGTTTTTCGTGATTTTTGGGGCGAGAAGACCGAATATTAACTTGATTTTGAGCGAAAAGTGAAGAATTGAGGTTGTAACGAAGGTTAAGTTCCCGAAAGTAATTTTTATGAATCAAAAACATGGGAAATTGTATTAAATCACCATACATTTGTATAATATCACTAGAAGTAGTATCAGCAGGTGAATCAAGACAATTACATGTTACTATCAACGATCAAAAATAATGTGAAAAAAAAAGCGGAGCCTAATTCGTGTTTTCGGGGGGCCAAAATTGGTGGAAACCGTCAAAAATAGCCATTTTAATCATTGCACATGAAAGCACTGAAGGAACGGCCAACATTTCTGTACGT
Source organism: Leptopterna dolabrata (assembly GCA_954871275.1). Lineage (NCBI taxonomy): Eukaryota > Metazoa > Arthropoda > Insecta > Hemiptera > Miridae > Leptopterna > Leptopterna dolabrata. The sequence continues at coordinate 61,438,693 of OX940978.1, forward strand.
ATGTCCAGTAGAATAATAAACCCATGCGACAAGGACTTTGCAGCGTTTTTCCCTGTAATGAAGGTGCGCAGTCATCTGCGTTCTTTGGGGCCTCCTGCCAGAAATTGTAAGGCGGCCCCGGGAGCCGCCAATGGTGGGTGGGTCCGGACCGCTCCCACACTCAACCTTAGATGATAAGTCCTGTTGTACTGCTGGCACACAGAGAGTGACTCCCTTCCAGCAACACAAATTCCACCTTTGATGTGGGAGGGTAATTTTCCTGATAACAACAAATATTTCTGGTAAATGTCTCGTTGTGGAAAATAAAATAATTCAATTCAATTCAATTCCATTCTGTTCGCTCCTCTCATGTTGGTTTGCCCATTTCATCATATTAACATCCCTCGTATTGTAACGGCAGGAGATCGAACACCGTCTGAATTATGGATAATAATTATCTACTATTAGGTACCGAAGCACCCACGAGCCAAGGCTGCCCACCTGTCAACCGGTGACCTCAGCGTCGAGTCATCAAAACGCCCGACCACGTTTCCCGAGGTCGATCAAGCTTTAAACCGCCGTTTACAGGAGTTTGAGAAGACTATGAGAACGAAAAAACAACATTTCTCGTTACCTACGTGAGCCAATCGACGGAGTAAATAGAAAAGAGCGGCCCTCGGGTGTGATGTAACTGCGACACAACTCCTGTCAGGTAGCCGATTCCAAGGAGAAGGCCTCCGATGTTAGTCGTGAAATCGTGAAAAAATAGTAATCACGCGAAGCGTTGAGCAGGCGATCTTGTAAACTGACACGTTAAGGCTCAAATGTTCGTCTTCTTTCGTAATTTAAAATTCTAGTGAAGTAGAAAATCACTGGCTGTGCCCTTCATTCGAGAATATCGTAAATCTACCATTCGAACTCTACAAAAACACCCAAGTCTGTTAGATTTAACCTTCCTCTCTGGGCCACTGCTGTGCACGACGGTTGCTTTCCTATATCTTAAAATTTAGTAGGTGGGTACTTAATCGGTTTTAGCGAATTTTCAAAGAAAATGAAGCTATTGCAATGGCTTCGAAATTTAAATAATATAAATTTTTGGAAATTTTCTTCATAGAAATCCGTTTCAGACCATTCTAAAACGATTCCTGAAATTTAACACTTTTTTATATGTATATATATATATATGTGTCACTCCAGACGATAACTCTCGATAGAATTGAGATAAACAGCTCAAATTTGCACAAAAAATCTATCTTGGCAATCGAAAGGCTAAGTTCGAAGATGGGCGAAATTGGCCTACTCTAAGGAGGGTTTTGGCGCATTTAAAGTGCGCAAAAATTACCCAAAAATCCCCAAAATGTTATTTTCCAACAAGTGACCCCTCATTTTAAAGGTTTTTGCACGCTGAACACGATGGTGGAATCGGATTTTAGATATCTTGATCCGTTCTCAAATTAGAGCATTTAAAGTGCGCAAAAATTACCCAAAAATCCCCAAAATGTTATTTTCTAACAAGTGACCCCTCATTTTAAAGGTTTTTGCACGCTGAACACGATGGTGAAATCGGATTTTAGATATCTAAATCCGTTCTTAAATTAGAGCATTTAAAGTGCGCAAAAATTACCCAAAACTAGGATAATCTTTAAACTCTTACCCCCCCCCCCCCCCCTTAGAGTGGTCAGATTGAAAAATGTGAGAAGTATTAATTGAAGACGAGAGTTCGAAGCAAAACAAAACCATAGCCATTAATTCGAATATTTCTTTGAAAATTCGCTCATTAAGTCATGCTGCATGACTGGTTTTTGTACTTCGTAAAGGCTAGTCATAGAAGAAATTAGTGAATAGGTATTTATGAGACAAGCTACCTCTCAAAAATGTTCAACATTTGAACAGATGTGTTATGAATATTGGAGAAGATGGTAACATATTTGATGTTGTTTCCGAACCAACTATTGCAACCAACTCATCACAACAATGACTAGGTGGGTCATTCTCATATAATTTGACCATTAGGCTTTTCTGGACCTTCAAGTTGGGGGAAAAAATAAAGCATCTTCTTGAATAAAATTTCATCTGGAATGTTACTATAGATGTTCAGAATAACATATTTGAGCATCAGTTGTCAGTTTTTTCAGTATTACAGTATTACTTCAGTACCTATTATAGAAACACTCATGATGGTAACACTCGTGATGTTTTTACACAAAAAGGTTAATCTTAACCTAACGAAGTGCTGGACAGATATGAGGGGTCACCCAAAAATAAATGTCCCTAAACTACGTATTTTGCAGTTAGCACTCGCATGTTTAATTGAACTATGTTAAATACAATAGTGGTAACACTCATGATGTATAATTTTTGTGACATACCAGGTTTTTCGATGAAAAATGCTGAAATGGCCTGCCAGCTCTTTCCTGGGAAAAGGCTGCAGGTGGACTGATAGCTGGTAGCACAAACAAACATAACTTGACTCTTTCCCACCATTTTCAATGAACAGTGTTGCCCAGAACTGATGGTAACACTCGTGATTTTTTTTTTCACCAAACAGTGGGACACTCCTGTTTTTCTGCTTTACATTTAAAGTATTAGAGGTAACTGAAAAAAACCTCCATAATTCGAAACAGCATCATATAACAGTGAAATCCCTCGTGGTTTAAATTTTTTCATCTGTGAGTGCTTCATTTTAGATGGTGATGAACATCACACCCACCCCCATGGGACAGTTACACTCGTGACGTTTTCAAACATTGCATTGAAATATTTTTTCTTGAGGATGTGCTAGGTTCTTTTTAACGATACCACTGCATTCCTCTCCAAAAAACCTACAAATTGATACCAAAAACCTTTTTTTGAAGCTGAAAACCCGTGTAAAAAACGATGTTAAAGACTGCGGACATCAAATGGTCAAATAATATGAGAATGACCCAGGTATAATTTCACTTGGTAATTTACTAGGTATAATGACTAGATAATTTTCCAACAACCAAGAATACCTTCATCCCTTAGTTTTTAAACATGGGGCAAAAATGTGCACACCTTGAACCAACTCGTTCGAGTTTAACAAAAAGGTACAGGGTCATTTTTCAGTAATGTTCAAACTTCCAACATACGTTTTCGGAACGGTGGACAAAACTTTACCGACTTCCTGTGCCAATTTACTTATACATCCTATCCATTCAGAGTCAGGACAGGGAAGTAGAAAAATGGGAATGCCTGAGGTGGCCAAGATGTCACTCCCCCCACACACAGAAGCTCCCGATCTTGACCCTTGTACCCAAAATCCTGGAACGAAAATCCGACGGCTACAGTCAATTTAGAAAAATTCTGAAAACGGATTCGTATTCTCCAATGCAAGTGCCTATAAAGACACTTTTTGAAAATGTTCAAAATTTGAACAAACATTTTTTGGAACAGTAGGCAAAAAAATTTGCACACTTTTAAAACCGATTACCCAGAATTCTGCGTGAATATTGATGAGAAATCAGTTTTCGAATTGAGATATCTCGCTCCGTTCTCAAATGATAAGTATAGGTAATAATAAAATTGATTCATTTTGGTGCTGCCACGTGGTGGCGGATTTTGCAACTAAACTCGTTGCAATTAGCCTTAAGGATAGCAGTTGATTTTGACCATTGATTGAGGTTGTAACGAAGATTCAGCTCACAAAATTCATGTCTTATGAGTCATAAACCTGGTAAATTGTCTGAAATCACCATACTTTTGTATAATAACACCAGAAGTGGCATCAACAGGTGAAATCAATGATCAAAAATAATTTGTTTACAAAAAAAAACCTAATGCGGGTTTTGGGGGGCCAAAATTGGTTGAAACCATCAAAAATAGATATTAGTTATCGCACATGAAAGAAACAATGAACAACATTTCTGTAGGTATGTCCAATAGAATAATAGATCCCATGTGAAAAGGACTTCGCAGCTTTTTTTTCCATTACGTTTTAGTGAATTTTTGAAGAAAATGAAGTTGTTGCTGTGGTTCCAAAATTTTCAGAACGTCAGTTTTCCATGACTGGAACTGTTTTAATTTATCTCGAGCTTGGGAAATTTTTGAGACCACCCGGAGATCGAACGTCCACTCGTTCAATAGCAATGCAAATTTCGTCAACATGATCGTGAACGAAACTATGAATCCGGCCCAGACGATTATTTTTTCATTTGAAAAATTGTGGTTATTTTGGATTTCGTTTGTAGGGGCTTTAGTAACTTGAGCAAACGTTATGATTCATGAATAACAATAAATAGTAATTAATGATAAATTTCTTGTATTCACCGCATAAATGTATGAAATTTTAATTGCCCGGTTGGCTCAGTTCTCAATTCAAGGCTTTCCTGGTTGGTGGGGGGCGGTTGGGGGAGCACGGAAGTAGGTATTGACCATGGAAAACAGCGATCTACGCAGAAGTGGCATCTATACAGGTAAATAATAAACCGTTGTGTAGTAATTTGCAGCGTTTTATATACTGTTAGTTAGGCCTAGGTATTTATTCTCATTTTGATTTATTATTCTGCGAATAATACACCTATGTATTCGCTCAGCAGAAAACTTTTATATGTAGCACCCCCTGAAGATTTTTTCTTTTACGTTTCAAGGTGCGGAGATTCAGAAAATGCATACCGGCTTCATTTTTGGTCTAAAAAATTCGTTCTTTCGCGCACATACTCCTTTTGGGCCCTAGTTGTGTCCCGAAACGTTGAAGCCCGATTGGAGTATACCCAATGGTGTAGGTATAAAAGTAGGTATACTCTGTATTTTAGTAACAAGAGCTTTTGAGGGATCGTTTTCCATGTTGTTTAGGACGCGAAGACCGAATATAAAGTCAATTTTTTTGACCAATGAGTGGAAAATTGAGGTTCTAACGACGTTTCAGCCTTAAATTTACGTTAAATTTTGGTCTAAAATCGTCGTTCTTCCGCACACAGTTTGGGTCTTTCATTGGGGGAACATTTTGGTACTAGTTGTGCTCCAAAGCTCGGAAGTCCGATCGGAATACACCCAGGGGCGTTATGGGACAAAAATGTGTGTAAAAATAGCGGTTTTCGAGATTTTTTTGGGGTTCTAGGGAGCACGAGCTTGTGATGTATTGTTTTCCATGTTTTTTAGAGCGAGAAGACCGAATATAGTTGATTTTGACCAAAGAGTGAAGAATTGAGGTTGGAACGAAGGTTAAGCTCCCGAAATTCATTTTTTATTAGTCAAAAACATGGGAAATTGTCTGAAATCACCATAAATTTGTATAATATCACTATCAGTAGTATCTGCAGGTGAATCAAGACAATTAAATGGTACTATCAGTGTTCAAAGATCGTCTGTAAGCAACCCAAGTGACAAGGCCTTTGCAGGGTTTTTTTTAAAGTGTTACCTGTCGTCGTGTGCCATCAGCAGCCCATTGTAATAACAACTAAGATACAAATTCACCCATATGTGCCCACTAAATGTTTTATTAAATTGTCTGAAAATTTTCACGTAATTGGTTTCAGACAATATTCACTCGGACTATGGACATGGTGGAGTAGTTCACTAGTTCTATAGATATAGCATGGTGCAAAAAAGACACCACCGGGCATAGGGTAGGGCAAATGAGAAGTCGGGAATGACAGCAGAACTTGAATGAATATTTTATTACAAAATCATAACGGATGAAAATGGTTGAACGCAACTGAAACAGTAATACATAATGTACCTAAAAGTATAAATTATAAGAATCATGTATTATTCTTCGTGAAAAACCTAAGATACAAATTAAAAGTGGCGATGTCACCGAATTATGTCACCGAAGCCTGAATAAGATTTTCTCAGCGTTTGGCCGATACAGCTCTGAGGGGGTAGCGTTTCGTTGTAGAAACCCCTAACTGATCGCAGGGTTAACTGTGGTACGCGGCCTGTGGTAACGACTGCTACGCTTGAGGTAATTTCAGTAATTAAAGACGCACACGTGACTGGCATCAAATCCGATTTACACGCGTTTCGTCTTGAGCCGTGAGTTCCATCGCTACGGAAAACCCACGGGCGGAAGAGCCGTAAAAGGGTTTTGAGTGATTTAAGATCGTTTCATGGAATTTCCGAGCCGTTTCCTCGCATATCGGAAAGCGTCGTATGCCGGAGGGGCCTTCCCATTTCACCGGAGGGAAATTCATAATATCCCCGTCTCAGCTGGTCCGCCTCCTCCCAACCCATCACAATACCGCCCTTGTGATATTATAATATAAACCGGCGAGCAGGGGGCGGAATATGTGGGTTTAGACGAACATCTGACGTTCTCTTCGGCGGGAAAGGGCATTCGGCGTAAATTACTTCCGGCCTATGACGTATTTGATCGACGTGCGATGCGAACGATTTCTGATTGAATCGTCTCCTATCGCCATTGAGACCATAAAACGTTGAAAACTACCATTCATTTGCACGCTAGTCACCTACTATTAGAATGATCATCTTGGTTTATTATTTTCAATAATGAACCTTTGGATTCGAGCACGGGAAAAAAAATTGTTAACCCTCCCTCAAAATTTGATGGTTTCCGTTTCAAGGTATGTAGAATCCAAAAATGCAACAAAAACGCTGCAAATCCCTGCACAACGGTTCATTATTTTGTACAGAATACCGTTCTGTTACAGATCACAGCTCTCTGTATAGATAACCCGTCTATATAATATAATATACGTACTACTTATTCTATACATCTTATGTAGATCGCAGATCCTCCGTAGGTTAGTACCTAACCCCTTACTCGTTACTAGCTACTTACCTAAATCACGAGTTAAATGTTGCTAAAATAATTCAGTCGATGATAAACAGTAACTAAAATGGCAAAAAGAAACGCAAATAATGAAGTTCTGAAAGAAAAAATTTGATGTGGAGTGAAAAAAGTTGCAAAAGTGCCTACCAAAAAAATTCCAGCCCCTTCTACGTAATAATAACCGTTTAATTTACCGTTGTGTAATAATTTACCCATCTATAATACTTCAACGTTTTTTCTTGTTTCAAAAGTACCTATCAACAAAATCCAATAGATCCATCATTTTTCAAATGAAATAATATCACAGAACAACCAGCTCGACTTCATACTCCGTGAATATAATCAGATGATCCTAGCAATGATGATCTCTGGCCAATCCCGATTGTTAGCGCGTCCCTAGTGATGATATCCGGGCTGAATGTATACAATTTCATCGGTGCAAACTTCTGGGCCTTACTGTGAACGAACGGCTGGACGTACAATGCTCCGAATGGTCTCAAAATACGGCGTACGGCGGACAGACAGAAATATTTTTATTGCAGTTTTGGATTCTACATACCTTGAAACGTAAACCTTCAAATTTTGAGGGGGGTAAGAATTTTTTTTTTTCATGCTCGATTCCAATGGTTCATTATTGAAAATAATAAACCAAAACTCCAAAGTGCAAGAAATATTTAAAAACGTTAAACAAATCGAGGTAACGCCGGCCTGGAGACTGGTTTCCCTATTTTTCACCCCTTAGAGATGACTGACAGTAACGCCGAGCTTCGCGGACCAACTATACCCCAAATGGGACCTATAAACCGAATTTCGTCAATTTTGGTTCATGGCAACCAAGAAAAGTGCGAAGTACGGCGTACGGCGGACGGACAGAATTTTTTTTAATTGCATTTTCGGATTCTGCATACCTTGAAATGGAAACCATCAAATTTTGAGGGTGGTGGGGGGAGGTTAAACAATTTTTTTTCATGCTCGATTCCGAAGGTTCATTATTGAAAATAATAAACCAATAATGTCTACCCGTTCGCCGTACTTCGCACTTTTCTTGGTTGCCATGAACCAAAATTGACGAAATTTTGTTTATAGGTCCCATTTGGGGTCTAGTTGGTCCTCAAAGCTCGGCGTTACTGTCAGTCATCCCTAAGGGGTGAAAAATCGGGGTTGAAATCTCCAGGACGCCGTTATCTCGAATTGTTTTACGGTTTAATACTAACGTTGAGGCGGTTGGCGGTCGGGAAAACCCTCGATGTTGACCGGCTCAACGTTCTCCTCGTTTGATTGGTTACATCTAGTAATATTACAGGAGTGGTTATTGGTAAGGGAATCACGACACGTGGGTTTATCTTTTATCATTCTGTTGGTATACCTATACAGGAAAATAATAAAAAATGCAGAGTCAAACGAATGTCATTTTTTATTAATAACATTATTCTTAAAATACGCAAGTACCTACCTACCTATCATTTTGTTAGGCAATAGTAGAATACTTATTTGGTCTTACATCGCAGTGCAGTCATTACGTTGCATCCCTTGGAGGGGGGGGGGGGGAGGGCTCAAAATAATAACGTAACAATGTGTAGGTAGCTGCTACCCAGTGCAAAAAACTGCCTTAATTAACCGTAGCAGTATTTCGCATTTTTCTTAACACTTCTGTTTTCTGTTTCAGGTATGTGACGCCAGGTTTCGCTATTAAAACTAATTTTCATGGGTAAGTTTGTTTGTAGTCAAGAAATTTCTGATACTCTCACCGGTAACTCTGGTATGACTGATTATATTAATATTATTATGGTGAAATGTTCAAGACTCGTGCAGGGTGGTTTCCTGATACGTCCGCTTTGAATTTCAGAGCGCTCTAAATGATACCAGCGTGTGCGCATGCGCAAATGTCCTGTCAGTTTTTATTTATTCATTTTCCTTTTCTTGTCTGTTTTTTCATTTTTTTCAGTTTTTATTTTACCGTGTTTTTTCAGTTTTCATCTTTTCTTTATTTATTTTCCGTTTTTTTCTGTTTAACCGATTTGGGCGGAATCGGTTTTTTTGGTCAGTTTTTATTTTTATCCGTTTTTTCAGTTTTTATTTTTTAGTTATTTATTTTTCTTTTTTTTCTATTAAACCGATTTAGGCGGAATCTCTAGAAAACTTGAAGGAAGGGTTATAAATATGTTTCACTATGAAATTCACTCAGCGATATCCAGCGAAATTTTCGCTCTTCTAGTGGCGAGGTTAGTTAAATTATTATATCGAAGTATCTCACTTCCTTATATTTATAAATACGTATAATATATCGAAGCATCTCGGTTTTGCTCTGTGACAGAGTGAGGAGAAGAGTTACGGTGGACCCTCGAGAGTCAAGTTGCGACATTGCAAGGAGTAGCGATACACCAAAAGTTGAATAAGAACAAAACATTCTTATCTTCATAAATTAAAAAGACTTGAAGAACGCTGCAAAGTCCTTGTCGCATGGGTTTATTATTCTACTGGACATACCTACAGAAATGTTGGCTGTTTATTTATTGTTTCTGTCGTGTGCAATTATTGAAATAGCAATTTTTGATGGTTTCCACCAATTTTGGCCCTCAAAAACACGAATTAGGCTCGTTTTTTACAATTTTTTTAACACATCATCTTTGATCATCGATAGTGTCATTCAGTTTTCTTGATCCACCTTTAAAACGACTAATGTTATTATACAAACTTATGGTAATTTCAGACAATTTCCCAGTTTTTGACTAAAAAAAAGTGAATTTCGAGCTTAACCCTCGTTACAACCTCAGTTCTTCACTCTTCGGTCAAAATCAACTTAATATTCGGTCTTCTCGCCTCAAAAATCATGGAAAACGATACATCACAAGCTCATTTTCACTAAAACCTCAAAAATCCTCGAACACCCCTATTTTTACACCCATTTTTCTCCCGTATTACTTCTGGGTGTATTCCGATCGGGCTGTCGAGCTTCGGAGCACAGCTCTTCTCAAATGGGGACCCAAACTGTGCGGAAGAAACCTCTGTTTTCCACTATTTGGTCAAAATCGACTTCATATTCGGTCTTCTCGTCCCCAAAAACGTGGAAAACGATTCCTCAAAATCTCATGTCACTCAAACTCAAAAAATACCTATTTTTATACCAATTTTGGTTTATTATTCTGTGAATAATACACCTATGTATTCGCTCAGCAAAACATTTACATAGCACCCCCTCAGAATTTTTGACATTTTATGTCTTTACTTTGCTACATGAACTCGAAAATGAAACGCGGGACATGCAACGGAGACATGCAACGGAAACAACGTCACGAAAATATTGACATTTTCATGTCTTTGCCCTGGCACATAGCACAAAAAACTGTCACGAAATTGCGTAACGAAATTGTGTTACAGTGCCTTTATAATGATTTCCGCTTACAACGACCCCGTTGTTAGGTTTGTTCATTTTCTACACTTTTTAACCCACAAAAATCGTTCACCACTCGTTGGAAAGCTCTCGATTTAACGAACATTTTCATGTTCTCCATAACATATTGACTATACGAATAGCGGAGCTATGGGCATAACTGTTCTCATATTTTGTTTACAAACTAATGATCGTGAGTGTAGAAGATAATTAATCCGGAATCGTCTATTTTATTGAAATTAGGTACCTACCTCTTAATATTAATAATGTCAAAAGCAATAGGTAAAGACATGAAAATGTCCCAATGCGTTGCAGACTCGTATGCAAGCGTTTTTGCTGTTTCTGTGATTCTGGTTTTTTTTAACAAGGTGACATTTTTCTTTAACTTTTCAAGGTGCGTAGATTCCAAAAATGCAATATCCTTTTTTGGTTTATTATTTTCAATAATGAACCATTGGAATCGAGCATGAAAAAAAAAATTCTTACCACCCCTCAAAATTTGATGGTTTACGTTTCAAGGTATGTAGAATCCAAAACTGCAATAAAAATATTTCTGTCTGTCCGCCGTACGCCGTACGCCGTACGGGCCACTTTTCTTAGTTACCATGAAAAAAAATTGATGAAATTCGGGTTATAGGTTCCGTTCGGCGTCTAGTTGGTCCTCGAAGCTCGACGTTACTGTGAGTCATCTCTACGGGGTTCAAAATAGGGGTTGAAATTTTCAAAACGCCTATACCATTTTTTTACGTAAATATTTTTACGGTTTTAAATAGTTCTTGAACTTGCGAGTTTTTTAAGACCATCCGGAGCATCGTACGTCCAGCCGTTCGTTCACAGTAAGGCCCCGAAGTTTGCACCGACAGGCATTTTCGACTCCAGTGTGAATGAAATTGTATACAATTCAAACCAAATCTCGTAACCAGAGACGCGCCCACAATAGGAATTTGTGAATACGGCCAATCATTGGTAGGGATCACCTGATTATATTGGCGGAGTATGAAGTCGAGTTGGTTGTTCTGTGATATTATTTAATTTGAAAAATGATGACTCTTTTGGAGTTTGTTGGTAGGTAGTGAAACTTGAACAAACGTTGAAGTATTATTGATGGGTAAATTATTACTACGGTAAATCATTACTCAACGGTTCATTATACCATCTATGTAGAAGGGGCTGGAGTTTGTAGGTAGGTACGTTTGCAACTTTTTTCACTCCTCATCAACAATTTCTTTCCAGAACTTCATTATGTGTGTTTCTTTTTGTTAGGTACTGTTTGTCATCGGCAGAATTATTTTAGCAACATTTAACTCGTGATTTAGGTAGGTACCTAGTAACGAGTACGGGGTTAGGTACTAACCTACGGAGGGTCTGGGATCTACATAATGTGCGTAGAATAGTACATATCATATTATATAGACGGGTTATCTATACATAGAGCTGTGATCTGTAACGGAAGGGTATTCTGTACAAAATAATAAACCCCTGTGCAGGGATTTGCAGCGTTTTTTTTTCTGATGATTTTCGCTTACAACCGATTCGTTGCTGCGGAACTTTATCTTCGCCAGTTATCATCGCACAAAAATCGTTCACCACTCGTTGGATAGCTCTCGATTTACCTAACCATACTACGTTAACCACTGCGGACTGCGTGGCCAACAAGCTGCGGTATGAGCGTGATTGTTTAAATGAATGTTTACGTACATAACACAGTGGAGTCCGGCTAATCCGAACTAATTGGGACTGAAGGCTGTTCGGACTAGGTGACCAAAACAATTAAGTACGAAGTACTTGGTGTGGGTGCGGGAGGGGGCGCTAAGACATAAAATGTCCCTCGTGGTTGCGTACTTGTACGGAAGCTGTACCCACCGTTTGTGTTTTCTGGAATCACTTTGTTGATGGTTTCCACCAATTTTTGTTTTAAAGGTGGGCAAATTCCGAATTGCAATGTCCGTCCGCCGTATCATGCAGATCGGCTTCATTTTCGGTCTAAAAAATTCGTACGGCGGACGGTCAGTGCCTGAATCTGCGCACCTTGAAACGTAAAAGAAAACATTTTGAGGGGGTGTTATAAACAATTTTCGCTGAGCGAATACATAGGTGTATTATTCACGGAATAATAAACCAAAATTACCTATACAGAAAAAGGAAAAAAAAAAACCACAGTCATGCAGCATGGCTATAAGAGCGAATTTTCGAAGTTTTCGGCATCTTCCTCCTCCGCCTAAAATTTTCTGAAAATTAATTTTCGGCCAATGTTTTCCCAACTTGATACCATACAAAATTAAAACAGGAGTAGTTTTACGCAAAGTAAAATTTGGGGTGGAAGGAGGGGGAGGGGGAAATCAAAAAACCACAGTCATGCAGCATGGCTATAAGAGCGAATTTTCGAAGTTTTCGGCATCTTCCTCCTCCGCCTAAAATTTTCTGAAAATTAATTTTCGGCCAATGTTTTCCCAACTTGATACAAAATTAAAACAGGAGTAGTTTTACGCAAAGTAAAATTTGGGGTGGAAGGAGGGGGAGGGGGAAATCAAAAATGTTTTGAATACCAGAAGAGTAGGTACCTATTGGGTACGTAACAAATTTTTTGTTCCATTTTTTGCCGAGTAACACCTCGGTTTGTAGATTTTCCAACGCTGAACACGATGGTGAAGTCAGAATTGCGATATCCCATTCCGTTATCAGATTAGAGCAGACGAACCAGGAAGAACATCTCAAGAAATAACCACGTTCCTTCATCTTCAAAGTGCTCCAGTTTGAGAATGGAATGAGATATCGCAATTCTGATTTCACCATCGTGTTCAGCGTACAAAAACCTTTAAAATGAGGTGTCACTTGTCAGACTTTTTCATTTTGGGAATTTATGGGTAATTTTCCCCCCCTAAAACTCCCCAAAACTCCCCCTTAGGGTGACCCGATTCTGCCCATCTTCGAACTTAGCCTGTCGATTGCCAAGACAGATTTTTCGTGCAAATTTGAACTTTTTATCTCAATTCTTTCGAGAGTTATCGTCTGGAATGACACATACATATATAAATATATATATAAATATATAAATATATATATAAATATATATATATATACATATAATTTTTGGTGTCTTTCGGCAGGGAATTCAGGATAGTCTGAAACGGATTTTGGTATACAAATCTTTCGGAAATTCGAGTTTTAAAAATTTTGGACCGAGAACAATAGCTTCCTTTTCTTCGAAAATTCGCTAAAATGTTTTGAATACCAGAAGAGTAGGTATTGGGTACGTAACAAATTTTTTGTTCCATTTTTTGCCGAGTAACACCTCGGTTTGTAGATTTTCCAACGCTGAACACGATGGTGAAGTCAGAATTGCGATATCCCATTCCGTTATCAGATTAGAGCAGACGAACCAGGAAGAACATCTCAAGAAATAACCACGTTCCTTCATCTTCAAAGTGCTCCAGTTTGAGAATGGAATGAGATATCGCAATTCTGATTTCACCATCGTGTTCAGCGTACAAAAACCTTTAAAATGAGGTGTCACTTGTCAGACTTTTTCATTTTGGGAATTTATGGGTAATTTTCCCCCCCTAAAACTCCCCAAAACTCCCCCTTAGGGTGACCCGATTCTGCCCATCTTCGAACTTAGCCTGTCGATTGCCAAGACTGATTTTTCGTGCAAATTTGAACTTTTTATCTCAATTCTTTCGAGAGTTATCGTCTGGAATGACACATACATATATAAATATATAAATATATAAATATATATATAAATATATATAAAAAAATATATATATACATATAATTTTTGGTGTCTTTCGGCAGTGAATTCAGGATGGTCTGAAACGGATTTTGGTATAAAAATCTTTCGGAAATTCGAGTTTTAAAATTTTTGGACCGAGAACAATAGCTTCCTTTTCTTCGAAAATTCGCTAAAAGAATACAAATTTTATGAGAAAACAAAAATATAGAAAACATAATGGTGAAGAGGAGTGACAGCAGGCCTAAACTCGACAGGAGACAACTCGGCCAGGAAGTAAGTTTCATAAATATGCGTAGGATTCAATAGTTCTATAATTAATTATTTGTTGTTATTCATGAAGCATAACGTTTGTTCAAGTTACAAAAGTACCTATCAACAAAATCCAAAATACCTATCCATCGTTCTTCAAATGGAATAATAACAGAACAACAACCAACTCGACTTTATACAGCCATCCTTGATTATAATCAGGTGCTCCCTAGCGATGATATCTGGGCAGGATTTATACCGTTTGATTCACGATCATGTTAACGAAGCTTTGTTGACGAGGCTTTTTTTGTTTAATGATTTGCAGCGTTTTTATTTGGCGAACATCACAAGCTCTTCATATCACAGGCTCCGATATGACACCAGTTCCCTGCTGTCACAGTTGGTAAACAATACTCGTTTTCTCTTATAGCTGATAAATATTTGAACGTCGGAGTGTCCCAGCGTTTTGCTGCTATCTCTAATTGGCCATTCTCTTTCCAATAGGATTTTCGGCGATATCGCGTTGACAGGGTGTTTTAGTATTTATTCGGGGCAGACAGCACGTTTTCACGGTTGGCTTTGTTTGGTAAATACATACTTGATGTGTGCGCCTGTTGAAACTGGCTGTGAAACATCAAACAGTTTCATGTTGTATGCTTGTATCAATCCGATGATGATTTTATTGATGATCTGCATGTGCAGTCTTCATATTCTAAACTATTTTTCCTCAATATCCTAATAATGGTGGTAATGACCATTTCATATCCGCACACACTGACTTTCGGTTTATTATTCTGTGAGTAATACACCAATGTATTCGCTCAGCAACAAAAAAAATGTATAACACTTCCACAAAGTCTTTTCTTTTGCCGGCTTCATTTTCGGTCTAAAAAATTCGTTCCTTCGCACACAAGCTCCATTTGGGTTCTGGTTGTGTACCGAAACCTTGCAGGCCGATCGGAATACACCGAGGGGTGTTATGAGTGAGAAATGGGTATTAAAGTATGCATTTTTTGTGTTTTAGTAACATGAGCTTTTGAGGTATCGTTTTCCAAATTGTTTGGGACGAGAAGACCGAATGTGAAGTTGATTTTGACCAAAGAGTGGAAAGTGGAGGTTCTAACGAAGTTTCAGCCTTAAATTTACGTTAAGTTTTGGTCTAAAGCCGTCGTTCTTCCGCACACAGTTTGGATCGCCATTTGAGAGCACATTTGGGTCCTAGTTGTGCTCCGAAGCTCGGCAGCCCGATCGGAATACACCAAGCGGACCCAGGGGTTATGGGAGAAAAATGGGTGTACAAATAGGGATTTAGGGCGGTATTCATAGTCCTCACTTTATTAAAAGTAAATGCTTAAGTGAAAAAATAAGGAAGCAGTGGCCACTTGGGCTGCTCATAGTCAGTGATGAAGGAAATGCTTAAGCCGTCCTTTAGCAATTCCTTTTTGATAGACAATAGGTAAAGAAAAATCTTTACTTTTGGCCTAAATAAGTGGAAAAAACTGAGGTACGTCGAAAGGTACCTTAAGCATTTCCTTATTGATCGTTTGCACTGTTCTCTTTTCATTGATGTCATCTTTTCAGTGTCATCGTTCTCGGCATTCTTGTTTCTTTTCCCAATCATTCGGTTTTGCTTTTGTTTTGGTAAGATGGATTACGACATTTTGTTTGACTTCGATGAGTGGGATGACGAGTTTTATATAACGGAGAGCATGCGGGCGATGCATACCGGCTTCATTTTCAGTCAAAAAAATTCGTTCTTTCGCACACATGCTCCATTTGGGCCCTAGTTGTGTCCCGAAACTTTTCAGCCCCATCGAAATATACCCAAGGGTGTTGTGAGCGAAAATGTTGATGAAAATAGGTATTTTTTGTGTTTTAGTAACATGATCTTTTCAGTATCGGTTCCCATGTTTTGGTGGGACGAGAAGACGAATATGAAGTCGATTTTGACCAAGGAGTGGAGAAAATTGAGGTTCTACCAAAGGTTCTGCTCCCAAAATTGATTTTTTATGAGCCAGAAACCTGGGAAACTGTCTGAAATCACCATCAATTTGTATAACAACACTAGAAAAAGTGTCAAGAGGTGAATCAAGACAATTAAATGGCACTACCAATGATCAAAGATAATTTGAAAAAAAGGAGCATACCTAATTTGTGTTTTGGGGGCCAAAATTGGTGGAAACATTCAGAAATAGCTGTTTCAATTATTTCACATTAAAGAAACAATAAATGAACAGCCAACATTTCTGTAGGT
Organism: Leptopterna dolabrata; assembly: GCA_954871275.1. Classification (NCBI taxonomy): domain Eukaryota; kingdom Metazoa; phylum Arthropoda; class Insecta; order Hemiptera; family Miridae; genus Leptopterna; species Leptopterna dolabrata. The sequence goes on from OX940978.1 coordinate 61,455,050, forward strand.
GTGTCCAGTAGAATAATAAACCCATGTGACAAGGACTTTGTTTATCACTTTCCTTTGCATTTTTTAAATGTTCACTCTTCGTAGTAATCCTAACGTGAGCCAGGAGTTTGCCATCGATTTTGATAGTTCCTTAAAAATTGTTCCAAAAGGTTCCAATTTGTTCATTATTGACTAACTTTATGACTCTGCCTACTAATAAGATTCTGCCTGACCAAAAGTATGCTGAAACCCAATTATTTCCTTTTCGAAGACCAGTGTAGGTACATCTCATGACCATGTTGGTAGTTGATTCCACTGAAAAGGCAAACCAAGGAAATACAGTAAAAAAGTAATTTATATTTAAAAGGATAAGTAAAAAAGTTAAAGAGGGAGTAAAAACAAAAGGGAAGAAGGAGTAAACAGAAGGGAGGAGTAATGCAGGAGGGAAAGGAAGAAGTAAATGCTCGTCAACACACCTAAACGGGAGAACCAAGTGTATAATAGAAATGTTTTCAAAATAAAACAAAGGTTGCTTTCTCCACTGTTTACTTGTCCTGACACAGGGAGGACATCGGCGTGCAAAACAACGGAAAACCAACAGAATGGCTTGGCTAAAAGCCGAGGACATAATAACCAAACAAAAACACACACCCTGCCGGAACTGCCAACTTAAGCTCAAACCAGAGATTTGGGAAAAATTTTGTCTTGAATAAAGATTTTTCTGAATTTTATACAAGTCGTGATCCTCCCAGACCATCATACGTTGTATACCATAAGATTGTTCAAGTTAACAACCGCAACGGGTGAGGTGGCCTACGTGATCTCAGGCGCATAGACCCCACTAGCCTCTGGACTAGAGTGGGTACTATATTGTCACTTCATTCTACACTTTCCTTAAGTTGCCGTCTCATCTCTCTCTCTCTCTCTCTCCTCTCATGCCTCCTTACCTTCTCTCGCAAAAGAACCCAGACTGGTGGAACCAGCATTGGTGATAACCAGGACTGGTGGAACCACTGGGCATATTCCCTCTAGTACCTTTAGTGGTGGTAACATCCCTGGCCGCTATGTGTAACCTTTTAGGTGCTAGATCCAGCAACCTTCTCTCCTCCATTCTCACTTACCGCTCCTCGCCTCACCTCACCTCGCCTCTTACCTCAATCCACCAAAATACAGTAAAAGAAAAAATTTGACTTAAGTAAAGATTTGCCTTTCCTTCGGGGAGCGAAATCAGATAAAGCATTACCTTAAGAAATTATTTTACTTTCAGAAGTAACGTATTATTTTTACTTAAGTCAGGACTATCAATACGGGCCTTAGTGAACATGAGCTTGTGAGGTATCGTTAAATTGATCTCGAACTTGAGAATTTTTTGAGACCACCCGGAGCATTGTACGACCAGCCGTTCATTCACAGGCGCTAAAGTTTGCAGCAAGAAGCTTCGTCAACATGATCGTGAATGAAACGGTATAAATGCAGCCAAGATATCATTGATAGGAACGCCTAATTATAATCACGCATGGCTGTACGTAATAGAGTTATTTTTCCTGTGATATTATTTCATTTTTGACGAATGATAGCTCTTTTGGATTTTGTTGATAGGCACTTTTGTAACTGCGACAATTGTTATGCTTCTTCAATAACAACTAATACCTAATTAATGGTAGAATTCTTGAATCCACCGCATATTCATGAAACTGTAATTCCCCGGCCGGCTCGAGTACTCGATTTAGGGCTTTCCTTGGTTTGGGGGGGGGGGGGGGGGGCTCGAGGGTAGGTATTGACCATAGAAAACAACAGTGATCTACGCAGAAGGGGCATCTTATACAGGTAAATACCGTTGTGTAATAATTTGCAACATTTTACTCTTGATATCAGCGGTAGACAGTCAAACTTTGTATGACACGGATCCAAATCCGCCTCCTTAGCTACTGCAACCATGATTTTCGGCTTAATTTCAAGGTCTTTTGTCTTTTTAGATTTTTGTGAAATGAAAATGCATCTTATCGGTTATTTTTGTGCAACAGATTTTGAGATCGTTGACCCGAATTAGCAGGCTTATAGGGACGTTTTGGTTCTTCTCCAAATGAATCATATTCAATGGGGAAGGCCTTGGGAAGATACAAAAGCCTCACTCTCTCAAAACTACTAATCCCTAATCCTGAAATAAATTGCTCGCCTATAAATATTCAGTGCATCTCATTTCCCTCCCTCTCGCAATAAATAATTCAACGCATAATCTCCCCGGGTGACCGGATAATTCGTATTCATTGTGGTACGAAGGCAGAAGATGTTGTTAGAATGGGGAAGCTGGCTGGAAAAGGGGATATCTCGGGGGGACCCTTTGTTTCTCGGTAAAAGGGACACAAAAGCGGAGGCCCTTCCTTTTCTTCCTGCCTCCACAACTTCTGTTTCCAGGGAAACATCCAAATGAACCGCATCTAATGGCAGGAGACCAAAATGGAAGGTGTCCGGGACCCGGTTCGACAAAGGGCCTCCGAAAGTCCTCCTTTCACGTTGAATTTCATTTTTTCATTTCGTCCGCTGTGAATATCAGAACAATCTGCAATGGTTCGATCAACGTGTACGGTTGTTTCAGTCAGTGCCAATTTGTGTAGGTGCAAATTATATTTTTTTGCAAACTGACACTTCAGCCAGAGTTAGGTTTGTTTCCACTTCAAGTTTCCCAACTCCTTTTGAATTAGGTAACAACGTTCTTTCCTTTGAGCCTTATCGGAAGAGCTTCTTATTTTCTTCTGCAGTTGTTACCTACTCAGTTCCACTGATGCGAGCCACAATAAATTTTGTACAATCAGTGATGAATTTAAATTGGCGTATTTCATCACGAGTGATGTGAGGATATGCCCAGGCGGGTTGTGAGTGGATCACCACCCTTTCCTGGGATCTTTTTGGAGGTGTCCGTTGGTTATGGGCGTACCACCACCATGCACGGAATCTTTTGAGGGATGCTGCCAGGTAAGGTTACGGGCGGACCACCGCCAACACCCGGATCTTTATGGATATGCCCAGGCGGGTTATGAGCGAATCACCACCCTTTCCTGGGATCTTTTAGGTTGTTTGACTGTTGGTTATGGGCGGACCACCACCATGCACAGCATCCTTTGAGGATGGGAGAGAGAGGCGAGGTTAGGAAGAGAGAGAGTAGTCAGCGACTAGAGGAAGCGTAGAATCATGGAAGAAGAGAGAAGGAAAAGTCACTCCATGTAAAATGGGGTGCAGCCTTTTCTTCGCCTCGACGAACCCGGTCCCTAGTGGAGGCGAGCGTAAGCTTGTAGCCTTGTAGTAATACTAATCATCACGAGCGCTGCTAGTGCATCACAAGACCTCCACGCTCCGCCCCACACCTTCCCTTCCTCGCAGTATCCACGTTTCAACGGCTTTTTCTCGTTCTTGTTTTTCTCCGCGATCCACCATTCTGATATGTGATCTTGTGCCTTGCCTAGTATTATTTACTTTATTACTTCTCATTTCGCGTCGTTCTGTTTTATAATTTTTATCGTCTTCATCATTCCTAATGTAGTACCTAGATAGTTCTGTGACGTAGTTTTCCACTGCTTGCCTCCAGGAAAGTGTTGTGTCAAGTGGTGCAAATATCTAACCCCTTTTTTTAGTGTACATAACAAATTTAATAAGTATTTCAACTGTATTAATAAACTATCAATTTTAATAACCTGTATTAATTCAATTGGGTGCCTACCTACTCATTTTCGTTATTTACCTACTATTTGTTGGGTAACTACTTGGTAATTTTTTTTTTCATCTCACGAATTTTTGTCTACATCAACTCCTATGAATAGAAGTTACGAAATCAAGCAGTGTTAGGTAAAGCAAAACAGAAACATAACACGCCATGGTAAATAGAACATTAAGATAGCCTCAAAAAATATAATTTTGATATCAAATGACAAAAATAGGTCAGGTTGTCTGGAGGGGGGAGGGGAATGTCAGGCACACCTCGCTCTATTGATGCAGGCATGCACTGTGGATAGTTCCACTCGCCTCCGTTAAGTTGCTCTGAAAGCTTCTCAGCACGCCATTTTACATGGAGTGAAGTTTCCTTCTCTCTTCTTCCATGGTAGAATGAAGTAAAAGAGGCAGGCGCTGGGTTTTTATAGACCCTGTAGTCGTCTCCCTCCATCCCCTAGCTGTTAGGGGATGGTGGGGACCCAGGTTGGGCTTCCACATCCTGCGTCTTTCGTCCCCACTTCTGCGTGTTTATTTGCGAGATCTAAAGTTGGCGAATAGCGAATCAAACCATGCGGTAGCGACACAGGGATGCTCTGCCCATCGGAGAGCTTATATTAAGCTTAGGGCCAGCATTGATTATGGAGAGTAAGATTAGAATTGGGCAGCTCAACATGCATGGATCGAAGGCAGTGCAAGATGAGCTGCGTGCCATGGTAGGGCATAACGGGTACGACATCATAATGGCCCAGGAACCATGGAAGAAAGGGATTGCTAAGGGAATGGGGTTAAGCGCAAGAGCCATCTATGGCGGCGAAAGACCAAATGCCGCTATATACGCTCTTAATTCCAGGATGAGCATAATGAGACTCCCTGAAACCACGGATGACATAGCATGCGCCAAAATTGAGATTGATGGTGAGGAGATTGTGGTGATATCAATGTACCTCCGCCAGCGCAACAATATTGAAGATTACCTCCGTATACTCACTGGAATTACCCAAAAGTATCGGCCCTGTAATATAATCTTGGGGGGCGACGTGAACGCCCACAACCCGGCATGGGGCGATGACAATATGGACCGCCGTGGAATGGCTGTACTCGAATTCCTCCTGTCGGCTGGCTTGATGCTGCTAAACTCAGAGGATTCTCCTCCGACATTTGGCGGCCCCCAAGGAGAGTCTGCAATAGACATCATGGCTCTGTCTCCCCCCCTCATGGCGCGATGCTCTGGGTGGGAGATAAACCTTGACGCCACGCAGAGCGATCATGCACTTCTGACGGTAGTGATTGGCAGCACCCAGCCAGTTATTGCTTCAGCAAGAAAGCGAATCAGAACAGATATGATCCCAAGGAAATTAATGGCCGAGTATGTGGAGTCTGAAATGGCCGCCAACTCTCCCCTGCTCCTCTGGCCAGCCACTACAACGCAAGAAATTGACAATAAAGTGGCAGTTATCGCGTCCATCTTGCACAGTGGAGTCGGTAAGCTCGCTAATGGTGGCCCGAGGTGGCGGGGGTGCCCTTGGTGGACTGATGAGTTGGCCGCAATGAAGATCCTCGCAAACTCAAAGCGCAGGCGCTTCCAGAGAGAAAATGACCCGGACGCCAGACGAGCCCTGAGGGATCAGTATTACCTGGCTAAAAGAAGGTTCCAGAAAGCACTTAGGAAAGCGAGGACGCAGTGTTGGAGGAGGTTTATTGAGGAGGAAGAGGACCGAGACCGGTGGGGCCTCCACACAAAAATCGTAAGGGACAAGATTAGTGCTCGCCCTGCCATTACCCCATTAGGGGACGGCAGAGAGAATTTTACCCAAGTCGGGCTCACCTTGCTCCGGACTGCCTTTCCACGTGATGTGCCGGATGGCGACCTGCCGGTCCATTCGGGCATGAGAGATGCGGTGGCGCTGCTACCCATCCATGAACCTTCCAGCCCTTGGGAACCCTGTGAATTGGAGGTGGTCGTCGGGTCGTTGCGCTCGTCCGGCGCTCCGGGCCCTGATTGTGTTGAGGTGGTTACACTCCAGAGGACGCTGAAAGGGACATCACCATACTTGCTCCAACTCATGGCGGACTGCCTGGCGGTGGGCTACTTCCCTAGAGCATGGAAAACAGCCGAGGTGTGTGTCTTCCTCAAGCCGGGAAGACCTCCAAGCGACCCCACATCATACCGCCTAATATCCCTACTGTCAGCACTTGGAAAGACGCTAGAGAAGATGATTCTCACCCGAATCCAGGAGAGCGATGGCTACCACCCACATCCGGCCCAGTACGGAGGAATTAAAGACCGCTCGACCACTGAAGCCATTGTCGTACTGACAGAGAAAGTCAGCAGCAGTCGGTACAAGTACGTATTCGTCCTGCTCTTTGACATCAGCAAAGCATTTGACAGGATGTGGTGGCCCGCGGTGATGTCAGCACTTCTTGAGGTCGACCTCCCGCCTGGGCTACTAGCCCTGCTCCGTAGCTTCTTACAGGGCCGAACTGCCTCTCTTCATGAGTACGGCACAAACTGTGAGGTGGATGTAGAGATGGGCTGCCCTCAGGGCTCCGTCCTGGGCCCATACCTCTGGACGCGACTCTTTGACCAGTTACTGGAAAGACTCACGCAGGCAGGCCTGAACCCACTTGCGTTCGTTGATGACCTCTGTGTGTTGCTGGAGGGTCAAACCAAGCAGGCTATCGAGGAGCATGGTAGGCGCGCAGTGAACATCATAGAGGAATGGTGTGCACTAGTCAGGCTCGAAATCGCACCGACTAAGACTGTACAGTGCCAATTAAAGGGTAACTTGAACACCAGTAGCCCACCAGTCATTCGTGTGGCTGGTACCACCATCAAGCATAACCCAGCTCCAAAATACCTGGGCGTGATACTGCAAAAGGATTTCATCCCATCAGCACACATGACCGAAACCGTCGGTAAGGCGCTGGCTAAGTTTGGCAGAACTAAATCCCTGTCAGGAGTCACATGGGGGATGACATACTGGAGCAGGCGTTTATTGTATAAAGCCCTGTTTGAGACGGTGATGCTCTATGCCTGCCCAGCCTGGACCATGAAGGCAAAAGGGAAACATTGGCGGGAGGCCCTTAGTGCCCAACGGAGCGCCCTCCTGATGGTCACCCAGGCGTACCGTACTACGTCACATGATGCCCTCCAAGTACTCACAGGGCAAATGCCAGTTGACATAAAGCTGCAAGCTCAAGCGTCACAATGGCTGGTGGGCCATGGAAGAGCAAGCCGAATTCCAGGCTGCGACACGGAGGGCGCCATCGCAGAATGGAGCGTGAATAAATGGCAGGAGCGGTGGACAAATTCCGAAAAAGGACGCCATACGTTTAAGATCTGGCCAAGCGTTAGCGTGCGAATGTCCCAGCGCCATATTGAGATCGACCATTACGTGTCCCAGCTGGCTACTGGGCACGGGGATTTCAATGCAAAACTACACGGTATGGGATTAAAGCCTTCATCGGCATGCGAATGTGGTGATGTAGAGACGGTCGACCATGTCTTCTTGGAATGCCCAAGGTACTCAGCAGCGCGCCGTCGCTGGATTTCCATCCTCGGCTATTCAGGCACAGTACAGAACCAATGGCAAGCAGCTTTCTCTACGCCGGAAAATTCAGAGGCAACAAAGACTTATGCGCAAAAAGTAATGGCAATGAAAAGATGGCCGATGCGCCAGCTAGCAGGCGAGCCCGCTCCTAGTCCCAACCACGCTACCTCCGCGAGGTCCATCCTGGGCACTGCTGACTAGACAGTGGCGAAATGCGTGGCAGGAGTTGAGAGGCACGACCGTCAGGAATAAAGAAAACATCTAACATAACATAACCCCGGTAAGGCTGAAAGGCGAAGGAACGGGCAGAACAGAAGGACCTGACGGTTGTGGGTCTGGGAGGATCCACGACACAATCGTTATTGTATTTTGGACTGTTTTGAAGATTGTGGCGTATCGTAATGAGTGACGTGCAGTGAGGCCGGGATCAACCTGGATGAGAAGAACAACAGAGAACAAGTAGTAACTGTCCGCAAAGTGACTTAGGCAGTAGGAAACCACAAAAGGAGATCAATAAAAGGTACGCAAACTCGGTTGAAGACGCAAGAATGAATTTTTGGTTTATTATTTTCAGTAATAATCCTTTGGAATCGACCGCGAACAAAAATTGTCTACCCCCCTCCCTCCCAAAAAGTCTCATGGTTTACGTTTCAAGGGACGTTGAATACTAACATCTACTTAAAAAAATTCCGTCCGTCCGCCTTACACCGTCCGTGGCTTTTGGTTCATTTAGTGAATAATACACCTATGTATTCACTCAGCAAAAAGTTTTTGTAACACCCCCTCAAAATTTTAACATGGAACATGTTTTTACGGGAGTAAACCAGGCTCGAAATCGTCCAGTCCAGTCCAGTCCGAGTGAACTCCCTCCCCTCCCAGTCGCCCGCACAGTTCTCCCTCTACCCCACTCCTGCCACCCAACTCCGAGGAGAGCTCGGCGAGACCCCACTCAGCCGAAAACTGCCGTGGGGGTTGTAGCTACCCTAAGAACGCCAAGAGCAGCTGAGGACGTGTATTACATCACATTGCGTCCGTCGAGGCTTGGAAATCCCACGACGTTTTTTGGCTTCCTCACTACCGAAGGCAGGGAAGCCTTGGATTCGTGATTGAGTAAAAAAAGTTCATGTCCTCCAAAAAGAAAATTTCCAAATACCATTTTCCGTTTCAGACATCGAGGAACATAAATTTGGTTCCGTGTCTGTCTGTGGTAATTCCTTGCAACACCGATGACTACCCGAAATAATGGTCTAAGTGGGCTGAAATTTCGAGGGTAGGTGCGGGTTTAGTCACAGATGGTCCCACACCAAAATCATTGATAAGGTACCGTAAATTTCGTCTGCGCATGCGCAAACGTGAAATAATTGGAACACCCATAACTACCCTAAATATCGTTGAAATCAATTCAAACTAGGAGGGTCGGTCAGGAATAATACTTTGGTAGTTCCAAATCAGTTTCATTGGAATCGTAATGTAACTTTGATCTACGCATACGCGAACGTGAAATGTTGACCATTTCCTTGTAACGTTTCTAACTACGCGATAAATAGTCGTAGAGAACTGAAATTCTGAGGGTATACGCGGGTTGGATCGCAGATGGTCCCGTTTCAAAATCATAAAAATCGTTTAATCTGCGCATGCGCAAACAAGAAATACTTGGAGTGCCCATAACTACCTTAATTATCGTTGAAATGAGTTCAGATTTGGAGGGTCGATCAGTATAATACATCGATGGTTCCGTATGAACTTCATTGGAATCTTACTGTAATTTCCCTCTCCGCATGCGCTAACATGAAATGTTGACCGTTTCCTTATAACGCTTCAACCTAGGCGAAAAATAGTCGTAGAGAGATGAAATTTTGAGGGTACACGCGGGTTGGATCGCAGACGGTCCCGCATCATAGTGAACGTACCCAACTATTCTTATACGCTCATGTGATTCAAGTTAGCAAGCTATACTGCCTACACAAAAACAACACAAAATGCGTTGCCGTAGGGGGCGTCTAGCCGCCAGTGGTTTGTGTTCATGACGGTACGTTCATTTTTCATGCTCGATTCCAAAGGTTCATTATTGAAAATAATAAACCAAAAATGAAAGGGATCCATCATTCGCATTGGTTTACTCATAGAGTTTGATACGCACTGAAGTTCCGATGTGCGAATCCTGGAACTGTTCTGTAATGAGGCAAGGTTTTTACAAGCTTCCTGCATCGTTAAGCATCCAGTTACCCATACAGCATGTTCCACAGATAAGATTGATCGGGGATTTTATTTTCTTTTCCGTTTCAAGGTGTGTAGATTCCAAAAATGCAATGTCCGTCCGCCGTATCACGTGTACCGGCTTCATTTACGGTCTAAAAAATTCGTTCTTTCGCACACATGCTCCATTTAGACCCTAGTTGTGTCCCGAAACTTTGCAGCCCGGTCGGAATATACCCAGGGGTGTTATGAGTGAAAATTGGTATAAACATAGATACTTTTTGTGTTCTAGTAACATGAGCGTTTGAGGTATCGTTTTCCGTGTTTTTTGGGACAAGACCGAATATGAAGACAATTTTGACCAAAGAGTGGAAAATTGAGGTTCTACCAATGGTTCTGCTCCCAAAATCGATTTTTTATGAGTCAAAAACTTGGGAAATCGTCTGAAATCACCATCAATTTGTATAATAACACTAAAGAAAGTTTCAACTGGTGAATCAAGACAATTAAATGGCACTACCAGTGATCAAAGATAATTTGATGGGTGGGGGGGGGGGGGAGAGCGTACCAAATTCTTGTTTTGGGGGCCAGAATTGGTGGAAACAATCAGAAATATCTATTTAAATTATTTCACATGAAAGAAGCAATAAATGAACAGTCAACATTTCCGTAGGTGTGTCCAGTAGAATAATAAACCCATGTGACAAGGAATTTGCAGCGTTTTTCTTTAGTTCCTATGAAAAAAAATTCACGAAATTTGGTATATGGGTCCGGTTTGGGCTCTAGTTGGTCTTCAAAGCTCGGCGTAACTGTCACTCAACTCTAAGGGGAGAAAAACAGGGGTTGAAATGTCCGGAGTACCCCTATCTCGGAAAATCGTACTTGAGGTGTGGGTTTTTTCGCATTTTTAAATAGATCACTTTTTTCTGAATTTTTGAGACCGTCCGGAGTTTTTTACGATGTTGCCATAAAATTGAATTTGCCCTAAACAGTAGCGTGTATGCAGGCATCAACCAGGATTGGGAGCGCACATGAGTTGCCCCGTTTCCATGTGCCCTGCAGCTCATTTGGTTAAGGGTCGAAATCCCATGCTGATGGTCGAAGGTTCGAATCCCAGCCGGGACTAAAAAAATATTTTTCACTCCACATCAGCGAGTTCCCTTCAGAACTTCATTATTTGTGTTCTTTTTTGCCTTGTTAGCTACTGTTTGTCATCGACAGAATTATTTTAGCATCATTTAACACGTGATTTAGGTAGGTACCTAGTAACGAGTACGGGATTAGGTACTAACCTACGGAGAGTCTGCGATCTACATAATATGTATAGAATAGTACATATTATTATATAGACGGGTTATCTATACAGAGAGCTGTGATCTGTAACAGAAGGGTATTCTGTACGAAATAATAAACCGTTGTGCAGGGATTTTCAGCGTTTTTATTCTTCACGCTCCAACACAAGGCTTAGACCGCACACCAACAGTTGCAGACACAACCATCTGCGGATGCGAGAGCAGTTGGTGTGTACCAAAATGTTCACTCTCAATATTAGTTCAGCACGAGCTTCGATACTTACTGTTAAGGGGGGGGGGGGGGGGGGGTTCTATCAGGAAACGAGAAGTTCTACAGAGATCAGTGAAGCTCGGTTGATGCAGAGAGAAACGGAAAATTCCCTGAGGAGCCGGCGGCATTACGCACCTAACGCAATTTATCGGTACATCGCCTTTCTCCGCAGCTCCGCTCGCTCAAAGTTACTCCCAAATTCCCTTTGGAGACCCTAACGAGGGCCTTTCCTCCTTCCTTCTTCCACGTTTTCGTTGTCTTATCTCCGAACGGACAATTTCCGTCGGTCCTTGGACCCTGCAGGTGGGGCATTTCCCGAAAGCCGTTTCTTTTCACCAGGAAACGCGTGCTCAACTTGATGACCTGACGCGTTACCTACTAAATCACATTCGATTCATTGGCTCCACCGAGATTTGTCGGCCGAGCCCAACTCGATGCCGTCCGATTATGCTGGCTGGCCCTTTCATTTTCCAAACTCCGGTGTATTCCGAAAATGTAAAAAATATGTCCAATGAAAAAACTACAGGATAAAAATAAAATAAAATAGTCTATTTCCACGTACACTGGCAAACTGTAGACCGGTTTCGGTTGTTACACCATCGTCAGCCCACAAGAAGATTCTATAGTGTACTGACGATGGTGTAACAACCGAAACCGGTCTACAGTTTGCTAGTGTACGTGGAAATAGACTATTTTATTTTATTTTTATCCTGTAGTTTTTTGCTATGGATTTCCACTATTCCTCCGCGAGTGATTTGAGTTATATGTCCAATGATTTCATGTAAGCATTCGAAATCCGAAAACGCTGCAAATCCCTGCACAACGGTTTATTATTTTGTATAGAATACCCTTCTGTTACAGATCACAGCTCTCTGTATAGATAACCTGTCTATATAATATAATATATACTACTCTATACATAATATTATGTAGATCGCAGATCCTCCGTAGGTTAGTACCTAACCCCGTACTCGTTACTAGGTACCTACCTAAATCAGGAGTTAAATGTTGCTAAAATAATTCTGTCGATGACAAACAGTAACTAAAACGGCAAAAAGAAACGCAAATAATGAAGTTCTGAAGGAAAATTGTTGATGTGGAGTGAAATAGATGCCCCTTCTGCGTAGATCACTGTTTTCTGTGGTCAGTACCCACCCCCGTGGTCAAGTATAAAGAACCGTTGTGTAATAACTTACTCATCAATAATACTTCAACGGTTGTTCAAGTTGCAAAAGTACCGATCAACAAAATCCAATCCCTTCTTGGTAGGTGAACCGTCGTGTAATAATTTACCGTTGTGTAATAATTTGCCGTTGTGTAATAATTTACCATTGTGTAATAATCTACCCATGAACAATACTTCAACATTTGTTCGAGTTGTAGTACCGATAAACAAAATCCAGATCTTGGTAGATGAACCGCTGTGTATAATTTACCGTTGTGAAATAATTTACCGTTGTGTAATATTTTTCCATTGTGTAATAATTTACCCATCAACAATACTTCAACGTTTTTTCAAGTTTCACAAGTAGGTACCTAACAACAAAATCCAATAGTCCATCGCTTATCAAATGAAATAATATCGCACAACAACCAACTCGACTTCATACAGCCATCCTTGACTATAATCAGGTGCTCCCTAGTGATGATATCCGGGCCGGATTTATACCGTTTGATTCACGATCGTGTTGAAGAAGCTTTTTGGTGCACACGAACGGCTGGACGTACAATGCTCCGGGTGGTCTCAAAAAGCTGTTTAGCTCAAGACAAATTTAATAACGTAAAAAAAACCATACCCTTCTATCGGAAGTTTTCGAGCTACGGCGTTCTGAAAATTTCAACCCCTATTTTTAACCCCTTACAGATGACTGACAGTAACGCCGAGCTTCGAGGACCAACTAGACCCCGAACTTCATCAACTATAACCCGAATTTCATCAATTTTTATTCATGATAACTAATAAAAGTGGCCAGTAAGGCATACGGCGGATAGGCAGAAATATTTTTATTGTATTTTCGGAGTCTATATACCTTGAAACGTAAACCATCAATTCTTGATGGGGGGGGGTTTTTTTTTTTTTTTTTTTTTTTTCATGCTCGATTCCAATGGTTCATTATTCAAAATAACAAACCAAAAATTGGAGGAAATAATGTGACCTACCTACCTATTTAATTTTTGAACGTGTTTTTTTTTTCCAACATTGGATATTTTCTACATGTGGAAATTTTTTCGTGCTCGATTCCAATGGTTCGTTATTGAAAATGATCAACCAAAATAATAGTAATGCTTGCGAACGCGATTTGAAATGGGAAAACTTCGAATTTGACTTTGAAAACTTCGGGTGTGTTTTGGAAAAAAATTTAATTTGACTTGGAGATGCTATAGATTGAAACTGTTCTTATATTTTACAAAAATCTACCTCTGGATGTTTTATCATTATTATTGTAATCTATCAGTTATTTATAAACGCAAAACCGTTTGGAGGATATACATTTTTGTTTAACACTCATCACGAATCCAAGGCTTTGTGTGGCTTGCAACGCCACACAATGTAGGAAAGAAGTGTTTCTTGCAGAGTACTGCCTATCTGAAGTGGTGTTCAAGTGAATTAATCAATCTATAGTTGTAAGACAAACAATGCTGTTGATGGACACGAATGAATAATTATATTTTTACAAAAACCCAAACCCATATATGCAACAAGTGGTTCACAACAAGTGAACCATATGTTTGTGTTTGAGCTGGAGACCGAAACTTGATTTCCCAATACGCCCCCTCAAGTGAGCGTCTGTAGACCTAGTGCTTGAGAACAAGCTTCATGCTTCACTCTTGGAGTTGATTTAGTTAAGAAATCCTCTGGCATAGTTTCAGATGGCATATATTCCAGCTTTACCATTTTTTCTTCTATAGCTTCTCGGATGAACGCCTGACGTATATCGATGTGTTTAGTTCGACCATGGTGTGTGGGATTTTCTAACAAATCAAGTGTGCCTTGCTTGTCGTTTAAAATTAACTCAATTGTGTTTTTAAACAATTTTGCTTAGCGAGGAAGCAAAATTTAGACACAAACACTTCTTTCCTACTTTGTGTGGCATTGCAAGGCTTGTCGGGTACAGCTGGTATTTAATTATACCATCGCGCATGTTGAGAAATATTTCCTGTGAGTTTCTGCTCTCTCGAGAACATTCTGATCGGTCGTATGGAAAACTCCCGTCTCGCCATCGCCCTGATTGCTGCACACCTGATCCGTCTCTCAGGCGAAAAGTCCCCCCCCTCGAAAAAGCGTGGAAATGAAGACTGAAGGAGAAGAGGAGACGACTTTTCGCTCAACGAGAGGAAATTACGAGGGACTCTGAAGGGTTCTCCCCAGAAAGATTCCAGGGACCTGATAAGGCGCCTTGTCAAAAGGAGTGATGAAGTATTCTCGTGTACGATGAAGTATTCCACGCCGCTCAAGGGCCCTCGACGCCTCGAGAAGGCGAACAATGCGAAGAGCGAACGGCCACAACAAGGTGCGGATAATCAACGACTCGTCAATGAGCGACTCAACGACGAGTCAATTTTTCCATAAATTAATACGCAGTCGCAGGTGGTTGAAAGGCGGAATCGTTGTGCCGGGATCTTCACTTTGGGACTCGTAGACGGCCCGCAGTGGGGCCAAAGCTCTGAAACTCCACGCCACGTCTTTCAAGGTGCTGAACACGAAAAAATACTCAAAAATGCTGCAAATTATTACACAAAGGTTTATTATTTACCTGTACAGATGCCCCACTGTTTTCTGTGGTCAGTATCCTCGAGCTCCCCCCCTCGCTCCCACCCACCCGAAAGCCCTAAATCGAGTATTGGAGCCGGCTCCGGAATCAATGTTTCATGCAAATGCGCGTGATTCCATCATTCAATCAGTAATTATTTGTAGTTATTCATGAAGCATAAGGTAAATAATAAACCGTTGTGTAATAATTTACCTGTATATGTGCCCCGTATACGTAGACAGTATAATAAACTGTTGAGTAATAGTTTACCGTTGTGTAATAATTTCCATTTTGTAATAATATTTACCCAGTAGCTACCTAATAATTCTACGTTTGTGCACGTTGCAAAAGTACCTATTAACAAAATCCAAAAGATCCGACCTTTTTCAAATGAAATAATATCACAGAACAACCCACTCGACTTCATACAGCCATCCTTGATTATAATCAGGTGCTCCCTAGCGATGATATCTGGGATGGATTTATAACTGTTGATTCACGATCGTGTTGACGAAGCTTTTCGGTGCGAACGAACGGCTGGTCGTACAATGCTCCGGGTGGTCTCAAAAAATTCTTTAGTAGAAGATCAATTTAAAAAAACCACAGTCATGCAGCATGGCTATAAGAGCGAATTTTCGAAGTTTTCGGCATCTTCCTCCTCCGCCTAAAATTTTCTGAAAATTAATTTTCGGTCAATGTTTTCCCAACTTGATACCATACAAAATTAAAACAGGAGTAGTTTTACGCAAAGTAAAATTTGGGGTGGAAGGAGGGGGAGGGGGAAATCAAAAATGTTTTGAATACCAGAAGAGTAGGTATTGGGTACGTAGGTAACAAATTTTTTGTTCCATTTTTTGCCGAGTAACACCTCGGTTTGTAGATTTTCCAACGCTGAACACGATGGTGAAGTCAGAATTGCGATATCCCATTCCGTTATCAGATTAGAGCAGACGAACCAGGAAGAACATCTCAAGAAATAACCACGTTCCTTCATCTTCAAAGTGCTCCAGTTTGAGAACGGAATGAGATATCGCAATTCTGATTTCACCATCGTGTTCAGCGTACAAAAACCTTTAAAATGAGGTGTCACTTGTCAGACTTTTTCATTTTGGGAATTTATGGGTAATTTTCCCCCCCTAAAACTCCCCAAAACTCCCCCTTAGGGTGACCCGATTCTGCCCATCTTCGAACTTAGCCTGTCGATTGCCAAGACAGATTTTTCGTGCAAATTTGAACTTTTTATCTCAATTCTTTCGAGAGTTATCGTCTGGAATGACACATACATATATAAATATATATATAAATATATAAATATATAAATATACATATAAATATATATATATATACATATAATTTTTGGTGTCTTTCGGCAGGGAATTCAGGATGGTCTGAAACGGATTTTGGTATAAAAATCTTTCGGAAATTCGAGTTTTAAAAATTTTGGACCGAGAACAATAGCTTCTTTTTCTTCGAAAATTCGCTAACATAAAAAACCCGTACCCTTCTTCTGAAAATGTCAACCTTTATTTTTCACCCCTTACATGTGAATGAGAGTAACTCCGAGGAGCGCGGACCAACTAAACCCCAAATGGGACATACAAACCAAATTTCGTCAATTTTGGTTCATGTTAGGTAACTAAGAAAAGTGCTAAGTACGGGGGACATACAGAAATTTTGGTTTATAATATTTTCAATATAGAGCCTGTTGGATCGAGCATGAAAAAAAAAATTTAATCCCCCCTCAAACTTTGATGGTTTCCGTTTCAAGGTATGTAGAATCCGAAAATGCTATAACACAATTTCTGTCTGTCCGCCGTACGCCGTACTTAGCACTTTTCCTAGTTACCAAGAACCAAATTGGACGAAATTTGGTTTATAGGTCCCATTTGGGGTCAAGTTGGTCCTCGAAGCTCGGCGTTACTGTCAGTCATCTCTAAGGGGTGAAAAATAGGGGGGTTGGAATTTTCAGAACGCCGTTACCTCGAATTTGTTTACGTTTTTAAATATTTCTTGAACTTGGGAGTTTTTTGAGACCACCTGGAGCATTGTACGTCCAGCCGTTCGTACACAGTAAGGCCCAGAAGTTTGCACCGACAGGGTTTCTCAACAGGAGGGTGAATGAAACTGTATACATTCAGCCCAAATATTATCACTAGGGACGCGGCAACAATTAGGAATTGGCCCGAATAATTGGCCCGAGATAATCATCGCTAGGGACCACCTGATTATAATCACGGATGGCTCTATTAAGTCGAATTGGCTGTTCTGTGATATCATGATTGTCATTTTTGATAAATGATGGATCTTTTGGATTTAGTTGATAGGTACTTTTGTAACTTGAACAAACATAGAAGTATTATTGGGTAAATTGTTACACAACGGTAAAAATTATTACACAACAGTAAATTATTACACAGCGGTTTGTCTACGCTGAAGGGGCATCTATACAGGTAAATAATTACACAAAGGTTTATTATTCATGTATAACTGCAAATAATTAATGATCTAATTATTGAATCCCGCGCATTTGTATGAAACTTTAATTCCCAGACCCCCTCCAGTACTTCATTTAGGGCTTTCCTGGACAGAGCTCGAGGGTGATGTCCACAGAAAACAGTGATCTACGCAGAAGGGGCATCGACACAGGTAAATGATGAGCCGTTGTGTAATAATTATCATGGTCATATGCACGGTCTTCAAACAAGTTCGCTCATTTGGCTCCCTACGAGCTCTTTATTTGTCTTGGCGGTATTTTGTTACACTCATCCTCTGATTAACATTGCGCCGAAGTTGCTCAAGCACATTTTTGTTTATTGGTTATATATTTTACAACATCATCAGTCAAGAGATACTTGATGCGTATAACCGTACATGGAGGTTCAGTGCAACAGAATAATATATTGCACATGTGTAACCCGCTTTATATTGTGTCAGATTAATAAGTACTTTGATTTAGTCCAAGAAACAATCTTAATCAAGTAAGTACCTATATTTTTAGCATAAAATTCCGAATTTTAGACTTACCTACTCTGCCAAAAAATGCTGCTTTCTAAAAGTGACTGAGTTAGTGTTTTCGTATCGGAGTAATTGGTAAGTACCTACTTTACGTGGTGCAAGAATCAATAGTAATCATGTTAGGTTATTATTGAGCAAAATAATCCAATTTTTGTACGTAAACTGCACAAAAAAACGCTACTTTTTAGAAGTGGCAGTGTGTTTTTTTTTTCCTAAAAAATAAAAATCACTTTAGTGTAGTCCAAGAACCAATCTCGTCTCGATCAAGTTAAGTAAGCCTAGGTCGAGGCCGGCCTGAAGTGCCAAAAATTTTAATAATATAAAGACAGTTTTTGCCACGGGCTGTTGGGCTGTTATATTGCACATTACACTTAAATTTAAATATTATTTCTCTCATTCAGCGTGCGGATGAGTATAAGGATTATAGCATGCGGAATCAAGTTCTCCATCGTGAAGACCAAAATTTAATATTGCGGCTCTCGTTTTATATTCATCCGTTAAAACTGATGAGCGGCCCTTCATAGTAACGCATCAGACCCGTAAACTTTTAGCGTTATGGGAGTAATATGCATTTTTAGGGATCATCCCCAACTGCCTTCAACCCCCCCCCCCCCCAAGACCGCATTTCATTCCCACAGCGATAAATCGAGTGTCGAGTGAATGAGGTTTTTCGGAGCGCAGCTTCGCGGGCCGGCGACCAAATTAATTTAGGCGGCGTTTCTGACAGTATTAGCGCGCAAAACACGTCGCCGGTGACCAAATGAGATCCGCCGCCCGGTCTTTGTAGTGCAGCTCCAAACTTCAACAGTCTGCTGTACTGTGGGCTCACGTGTGTGTCGGTGGAACTCGAGGCGTATAATTAAGAGCTGTGGGGCCGTCAGGTGCTTTGAAGGCAAAAACAGAGGGTCGGAAAGGCCTCTACACCACCAATCCCTGGGCTTCATCCGTAGAAAGATGGACCGTGGAACTCCAATGGAACAATTTCAAAAAATATGTCCACATGTACGTACCTGCTCGTAGTTTGAATTTTGAATTAACACGAAAAACGCTGCAAATTATTACACAAAGGTGTATTGTTTATCAGCGTAGATGCCCCTTCTGCGTAGATCACTGTTTTCTGCGGTCAGTACCCTCGTGCTCCCTCCCAGGGAAGCCCTAAATCGAGTAGTGGAGCCCGCCTCGAAATAAAAGTGGGATCCAATAATTCAGTCATTAGTTATTCATGAGTCATAAGGCAAATAGTAAACCGTTGTGAGATAATTTACCGTTGTGTACGAATTTGCCCATTAATATTACTTCAACGGTTGTTCAAGTTGCAGAAGTACCTATCAACAAAAATCCAGCCCCTTCTACGTAGATGGTATAATGAACCGTTGTGTAATAACTTACCTGTATAGGTGCCCCTTCTACGTACATAGTATATTGAACCGTTGTGTAATAATTTACTGATGTGCAATAATTTGCCCATTATTACTTCAACGGTTGTTCAAGTTGCAAAAGTAGGTACCTATCAACAAAAATCAAGTCCCTTCTACGTAGATGGTATAATGAACCGTTGTGTAATAATCTACCTGTGTAGCTGCCCCTCCTACATAGATAGTATAATGAACTGTTGTGTAATTATTTACCGTTGTGTAAGAATTTGCCCATTAATATTACTTCAACGGTTGTTCAAGTTGCAAAAGTAGGTACCTATCAACAAAAATTCAGCCCCTTCTACGTAGATGGTATAATGAATAGTTGTGTAATAATTTACCTGTATAGGTGCCCCTTCTACGTAGATGGTATAATGAATAGTTGTGTAATAATTTACAGTTGTGTAAGAATTTGCCCATTAATATTACTTCAACGGTGGTTCAAGTTGCAAAAGTTCCTATCAACAAAAATCCAGCCCCTTCTACGTAGATGGTATAATGAACCGTTGTGTAATAATTTCCCTGTGTAGGTGCCTCTCCTACGTAGATAGTATAATGAACCGTTGTGTAATAATTTACCGCTGAGTAATAATTTACCGTGGTGTAATATAATGTACCATTGTGTAATAATTTACCATTGTGTAATAATTTACCCATCAATATTACTTCAACGTTTGTTCATGTTTCAGAAGTACCTACTAACAAAATCCAAAAGATCCATCATTTTACAAATGAAATAATATCACAAAACTACCAACTCGACTTCATACAGCCATCCTTGATTATAATCAGGTGCTCCCTTTATACCGTTTGATTCACGATTTGACAGAAGTTTTCGGTGCACACCAACGGCTGGTCGTACAATGCTCCGGGTGGTCCCAAAAAATTCTTTAGTTCAACATCAATTTAAAAACGTTAAAAAACCATACCCTTCTATTGAAAGTTTTCGAGGTAAGGCATTCTGAAAACTTCTACTCCTATTTTGAACCCCTTAGAGATGACTGACAGTATCGCCGAGCTACGAGGACCAACTTGACCCCAAATGGGACCTGTACACCGAATTTCGTCATTTTTTGTTCATGGTAACTAAGAAATGTGGCCCGTACGGGCGGACCCAAGTTCCAAGTACGGCGGACAGACAGAAATTTTTTGTAATGCATTTTCGGATTCTTCATACCTTGAAACGTAAACCGTCAAATTTTGAGGGGGGTTAGGTAAAACTTTTTTTTTCATGCTTGATTCCGAAGTTTCATTATTGAAAATAATAAACCAAAAATTTTGAGGGGCTGTTCTAAAAATTTTTTGCTGAGCAAATACGTAGGTGTATTATTCACAGAATAATAAACCAAAATATATTGTCTTGCTTGCACAGCGGTTTTCTATACAAAAGGGTTGTCTATACAGAAAATAATACGCTGTTTTGAAAGAATATGAAGAGTGCTTTGAACTGTGGTCTTGAGTTAGGACTAAGGGCTCGGCTCAGTTCATCCGAAATCCCGCCGTATCTGCTTCCCCGCCTCCAAACTTCTTCTGTTCTCAACACAAAACCTGAAGAACTCCGGAGCTTGAAACCCACCGGTATTTCCACCCCGCTAACGAGACGAGAGTTATTTTCGTGGCGATTCCGTCGGAAAACAAAAAGAATCCCGCAGAATCCGTCTTCAACCAGCCACCAGCCCTTGCGCCACTCTTATCCGAGCGGGACGTGATAACACGCTCTATGCTGATTGGACCTCGTTAGCTCGCTTTTTGCGCCTCTGCGTACTTTTATTGCCGAGGCCTTCAACTGCTTATCGTTAGAGCTGCACATGCGCTCAAGAGCAGACGGAACGTGCCTCGATTTCATTGCCTCTTTTCGTTACCCGTAGATTTTATTTTCTATCTCTTTTTGTTTCGTGGTTTTTGGTTTATTATTTTTTAATACTGAGCCTTTGGAATCGATCATGAAAAAAAAAAATTGTTAACCTCCCTCAGAACTTGATGGATTCCGTTCCTAAAGGTACGTAAAATCCGAAAATGGAATTTAAGAAATTCCTGTCCGTACGCGGTACTTCGCATTTTTGTTAGTTACCATGAAACCAAATCAATGAAATTTGGTTTGTATGTCCCGTTCGGGGTCTAGTTGGCCCTCGAAGCTCGGCGTTACTGTCAGTCATCTCTAAGGGGTTCAATATAGGGGTTGAAATTTTCAGAATGCCGTAGCTCGAAAATTCCATAGAAGGGTATGTTTTTTTTAAACGTTTTTAAATTGATCTCAAACTAAAGAATTTTTTGAGACCACCCGGAGCATTGTACGACCAGCCGTTCGTTTGCACCGAAAAGCTTCGTCAACACGATCGTGAATCAAACGGTATAAATCCTGCCCAGATATCATCACTAAGGAGTACCTGATTATAATCAAGGACGGCTGCGTGTGAAGTCGAGTTGGTTGTTCTGTGATATTATTTCATTTGATAAGTGATGGACCTTTTGTTTAAATGATTAGTTATGTGTAAATTATTACACAACGGTAAATTATTGCACAACGGTTTATTATAAATTATCTACGCAGAAGGGGCATCTATACAGGTGAATTATTACAACGTTTTTTTAAATTTACATTATGCTTCATGAATAACTGCAAATAAGTAATGATTGAATTATATAATCCCCGTGCAATTGTATGAAACTTTAATTCCCGGGCCAGCTGCATTACTCTATTTAGGGCTTTCCTGAGCTCGAGGGTATTGATCATAGAAAACAGTGATCTGCGCAGAAGGGGCATCTATACAGGTAAATAATAAACCGTTGTGTTGTAATTTGAAGCGTTTTTTAATAATGAGCCTTTGGAATAGATCGTGACAAAAAAATTTTAACCTCCCTCAAAAGTTTATGGTTCCCGTTTCGAGGTACCTACGTAAAATCCGAAAATGGAATATAAAAATTTTTGTCTGTCCGCCATACTTAGCACTTTTCTTCGTAACCATGAACCAAAATTGATGAAATTCGGGTTATAGGTCCCATTTGGGGTCTAGTTGGTCCTCGAAGCTCGGCGTTACTGTCAATCATCTCTGAGGGGTGTCAAATAGGGGGTTGAAATTTTAAGAACGCCATAGCTCGAAAACATTCGATGGAAGAGTATGGTTTTGAAGCTATTAATTTGAGGCTCGGTAGTTATCAGTGTTTTGGGACGCCGATCAGTCCACAAGACCACAAACAGCAAACAGGACAAAATGCACATAGGTACCACAAATAAAAATCTGTCATCAGAACCGGACCGAACGCAAAACGCGCTCAATTTGACGCAAAAAATTAAAAACACAACTGACTCAACAGAGAAAGCGAATATAATCACAACAAAAACAAATCAGAAGACGAAGAAGCATCTCGTATGGAGATGACGAATCGAATGAACAAGAAGAAAAAACGCAACCTCTAACCAACACTGTCGGCATGAAGAGTTTCTTCGCGGCACCCTCAAGAAAAACAAAATAACAACAAATTGAATCGAAGGGATCGAATCGATCGTGAAAACGAACCATTTTGGAGTAGAAATCAGGTTTCGGGGACTGAGCCCAATGTGGGCGTGGCAAACGACATTTTTACTCGACTGAGCATGCGCGGATGGGCCACTTTTCTCAGTTGTCATGGCGACACCAGGTCCGAGGACCTGCCAGTTTCAAGAGCCTAGGTTTCGATTTCGATTGCGGGACATCGATTACTGTCGCTTTATTCCGATAAAATGCTTGGTATATGGATCACACCACGGATGCTCTACTAGAATATTGAATATCCATAGAATTTCCATTCCATAGCTACCAAACAGTTAGCTAGGTCAGGGGAGATGCTTGTACATAGAAATGTCACTTACCCCGATCTAACAATCAAACTGAAATATAAAAGAATGGAAATGTTAAAATCTCAGCATAATGAATGGACAGCTGAAAGAGGCCATTGGACCAAAAACCTAATCCCACATCCAACAGAATCTCCATGGTACCGGTCTACTTTGCAACCACCAAAATTCTACACCGTTATTAACCGAATTTTATTGGGCCATGGGAACACCCCGCTGTTCAAATTCACAATGGGCAAAATCACTTCCCCTTATTGTGATGAATGTTCTTTGATAGGAAACATGGACCATATACTCAACCGATGTACTAAATTTCAACATTCACTCTCGAACTTCAAACAGCCAATAACATCTCTGAGCCGACCCTTCAGGAATTCATCAAGACCCACCTCAACCAAGATACCTTCAAACTTATTTTTGATTTCATCCTCGAAGCAGGAATAACAATATAAACCGATCCGTCAATATCTGCTATTTCAACCGATTTTCCCCCTCTGCCAACAGCCAAACCAGTATCAGTACCTATCAGTCACAGCGAAAAACTGCAGCAAGCAACATATTATATCCAGTAGCGGTGCGTGGGCTCTGAAAATGGTGGGCCACCAAACCGGAACACAAATTAACAGCTTTTTCTACAAAATACATGTAAATGTTTTCCAACAGTGGAGTCTTCTTATGAGAAATGGGTGGATTTTAATCAACCGCAGCTCTTAGCAAGTCAGAATGTAAGCACAGTGTTCACAATAGTTCTGACCAGTACCCGGGATTACCAGAAGCTAAAAGTTCTATAGCTTCATACTGACTAATACTCAGCAAAGGCCTATCTCTTCCTAAACTTAATCATCACTCTATCTTCGTAGGAAAACGTCGAAAATGTCGACTGTAAGTTAGCCACCGAATTCATGTGGTACAAAAATACAGAAGCAAATAATTTAAACAACAACTAAAAAAAACCACAGTCATGCAGCATGGCTATAAGAGCGAATTTTCGAAGTTTTCGGCATCTTCCTCCTCCGCCTAAAATTTTCTGAAAATTAATTTTCGGCCAATGTTTTCCCAACTTGATACCATACAAAATTAAAACAGGAGTAGTTTTACGCAAAGTAATATTTGGGGTGGAAGGAGGGGGAGGGGGAAATCAAAAATGTTTTGAATACCAGAAGAGTAGCTATTGGGTACGTAACAAATTTTTTGTTCCATTTTTTGCCGAGTAACACCTCGGTTTGTAGATTTTCCAACGCCGAACACGATGGTGAAGTCAGAATTGCGATATCCCATTCCGTTATCAGATTAGAGCAGACGAACCAGGAAGAACATCTCAAGAAATAACCATGTTCCTTCATCTTCAAAGTGCTCCAGTTTGAGAATGGAATGAGATATCGCAATTCTGATTTCACCATCGTGTTCAGCGCACAAAAACCTTTAAAATGAGGTATCACTTGTCAGACTTTTTCATTTTGGGAATTTATGGGTAATTTTCCCCCCCTAAAACTCCCCAAAACTCCCCCTTAGGGTGACCCGATTCTGCCCATCTTCGAACTTAGCCTGTCGATTGCCAAGACAGATTTTTCGTGCAAATTTGAACTTTTTATCTCAATTCTTTCGAGAGTTATTGTCTGGAATGACACACATACATAATATAAATATATATATAAATATATAAATACTCGGCGCTCCGCGCCTCGCCAGGGGGCAAGCCCCCTGGACCCCCAAAGGGGGCTCCGCCCCCTCGGAACGGCTTCGCCGTTCCTCACCCCCGAAGGATGTGTTCTTATACTTCGTATAACAAAGGAGAATTTGCTATGCAATTTACCCCCCCCACACCACCAACACACAAAAAAATAAAACGATTCTGTTTAAACGTTCCATACGTAATTATAAAATTGCAGATACCAAATTCAAACGAGCCGTTGCCAATACGGGGCCAATTTCCATAGAAACACATTAAAAAATGCCAAGCGGCGCCCGTTACCATGAAATGTAGGTAACTAGTTATTCATAGGTAACAAAGATAACGTTGGTAATTCTTTATCACATTCCTCTTTGTGCTCATCTTTATCACATTCCTCTTTGTGCTCATCTTTATCACGTTCCTCTTTGTGCTCATCTTTATCACATTCCTCTTTGTGCTCATCTTTATCACATTCCTCTTTGTGCTCATCTTCATCACATTCCTCTTTGCGTGACGCGTTTTTGTGACAGGATATTGTGACAGGACATTTTTTTCACATGACCCTCGGCGTTAAAATTGCATAGCAATTAATATAAATATATAAATATATAAATATATATATATACATATAATTTTTGGTGTCTTTCGGCAGGGAATTCAGGATGGTCTGAAACGGATTTTGGTATACAAATCTGTCGGAAATTCGAGTTTTAAAAATTTTGGACCGAGAACAATAGCTTCCTTTTCTTCGAAAATTCGCTAACAACGAACTAGACTAAAATACAACGAAGTAATGACCCGCCGGCCAGTACCTACTTGGATGGAGAATCAGACTAGAAGCTGGGTAATTATCTGTGTATGTTGACGTCGATCAATCCACAAGACCACAGACAGGACACAACGCACTTAATTATCGCAAATCCAAATCTGTCCCGGGAACTCGAATGGGAACATACAAAATTCGAAACGTAAGCAGAAAATTGAAAACTCAACTGCGAAAGTGTTAAGAATTTTTAGGGGAGGACAGATAGAAGGACAAGCATCTCGTATCGAGATAACAACATGAATTGAAACAATCCAATCGATTGTGAACACAAACGATTTTTGGATGGAAATGTTGGCCCAGGGCCGAAAATGGGCGGAGCTAACCGAATTTTTACTCTACTGAGCTTGCGCAGACGGGCCACTTTTCTCCGTTGCCATAGTAACACCCGGTCCCGGGACCTATTAGTTTCAAAAACTTAGGTTTCGATTTCTATTGCAAGACATCGATTACTGTAGCTACATTCCGATAAAATGCTGGAATATCCATAGCCAGAGAACTCTGTCTTCTTCTTCTTCACAGTTACTTGTCTTGGCCGCAGCCATGCCAGACATAGGTTGGGACAGAGAGAGATAGAACTCTGTCGAGTCGCTGAACAAATGGTTGGCATTTTTTTGGAGTTTTTTGTGTTTCTGGATGCTGGGGCAGTGGCCCAAGTGGCCTTATGGACGCAACGCCCCTGATTATATCCCAAGAAGACAACGAAGCCTACCTATGCCTCGCATGGCTTGAAAGCAGAATGCAGATAAACGAAGAATCTCACACACACATTCCATAGCTAGAGAAATCTGGCGAGCCGCTGTTGAACTTTGTGAAAAAGTCTAGGTACATTGTAGGGAGGGAAATTCAAATGCCAACCGAACAATGGATTTTTATTTAACATAACTGTACCTATACGGTGTTTTTGGGTGCCGGGGCAGTGGCCCAAGTGGCCTTATGGCCTTATGGACGCCCCTGTGTATGTCCCATTTCCCACCTTATTTCTCAAGCGAGCTGGAAATAGCGAAGCCCCTCACTTGCGAAGCCCCTCACTTGCGGGGTATCGTCAGTCAGCGGTAAAGGACCCGTTGAATCTGACTTGGCTGATGCGTACGAGAGGCTCGAGGTTGATGCTCCGCCATTGTGGAGGTTTGGAGATCCGCTGCAACTTCACTCCGGTTTCGGGGGTTCTGTTCCTAACATCCAGGAGCCTCACCAGTTCATTCGAGTGGACGTTTACAGAGCGGTTTAGGCCCCGAAGTGGTGATGAGCGGTGAATAACGGAACCGCTTAGAATAACCGGTTATCGACCAAGAACCGGTTACTGAGATAACCGGTTACGAGAAACCCT
Organism: Leptopterna dolabrata; assembly: GCA_954871275.1. Taxonomy (NCBI): domain Eukaryota; kingdom Metazoa; phylum Arthropoda; class Insecta; order Hemiptera; family Miridae; genus Leptopterna; species Leptopterna dolabrata. The sequence continues at coordinate 61,481,886 of OX940978.1, forward strand.
ACGTTTTTGGAATAACTACTTCGCTTCTCCTGGGCAGTACTAAAGTGACTGTAATGTGTTCAAATCCCTTCTACCTCCGAAGGATGGATGGCGAGTGGTTGGAGGTAAACAGACAACAGGAATTTGAAGATTTCCTGAATGTTTTTGTAGGTGGGCAGTTGCCCCTGCTACGGCTTTGCACAGTACCGTGGCAGGTTTAGGCGTCTCCAGATCTGGGTACTGCAGCTGAAAGGCTTTTGAAACTGTGACTCTACATGTATGTTGGAAATGGTTGAACGCAAAGAATTTAGCACTCTGAAGTTAACAAGTACGAAAGAATTTATTATAGAAAACCTAGTTACAAGTGGGGGTCGCGGGGTCGGATGTTCTACTACAAAGAGGCTAATAATTACGTTAAATTTCACGGGTAAACGGGACTCTAATATAATGCAAAGGGACAAAATATACTGGAAAAGTGTGTTTCAAAATGTGTGGTAATCTCTGTGAATACGTGTTGGGCACCAGAGTCGTAGTCTTCGGTGGGTACAGGGTTGGGTTCAAAAGCTAGGTCCAAGGGTTCAATTTGACGGGTTTTGGGGGAAATTCGGCAAGTTCAGGCTCAAATTGAGAGAAGTCTCCAGGGGCTCTGTAACAGAACAGGAAACGTCCTGGATTACCTCTGCAAAGGGGCAGGTGATTGAAGAAGGCCTGGGGGGCGCTTTTACCCGACAGTGTTGCTTAAGTTCCTAATACGAAAGTAAGGGTTTTCAGGTCTTACCTCCGATATCCGTCCTGGCTCGTCTGGGATGGAGTTCTTCCAGGTTCGTCTCGGACTCGTGCTGGGTTCTTTCTGCAACAGGTAGGTGGATTACGGCAGTACCTTGCGTTGCTGAAGGCAAAAGGCTCGTCCGGTACTTTCTGGCCGTGGCTGGTGATCAAAGATACCTCCCGTCCCTCTCTCTCTTTTAGCGTCGAAATTAGAAATGATCAAAGGGGAGTTCAAGTTAAAGTTCCAAGTCACACATGAATGTATACTGGGATCGAAAATGGCTACTGGTCTCACTGGCTCAACTCTCAATCAACTAACTCTTCCAACTATGAAATATCGCAGGTCTGGTCTCAGGTAAGGTCACTGTCTAAGTGTCATGGCAGTGGGGAGTGGAGGTATTTATAGCCTCCCTCTCCAGTTGCGCAGGGGAGAGGCGCAGAAGGTCTCCTCCCTCTTGGTCTCACCGCCCGAGTCAAGGTGTACGGACTGCCCGAATCAGTGGCCTCCCTCAAAATTTGTAGACCAATATTCAAGTTTACTACAAGACGGTACCTACCGGCTAGCCGCACATAGGTCTTGCTCCTTGCACCCTTTGATTTGGGGATGGTACCTATTGAGTAACTACCTGCCGCCGATAACGTTTTACCTCATAACAGGTTATCGACTTCCTGACAGTTATCCATCAGTTAGGACCTTTTGCTTCCCTTTGACGTGAGATGTTAAGACCTGTAGCGATCACTCTTTACCCTTTCCTAACAGGTTACCTACCTATATTAGGATGAGTTAGTAGATAAGTAAGTATCAACAATTTATTTCTATTATATTTATGGTTAGCATTTGTATGTAAGTCTCGTCTTCTGCTATTTCACCTTGTCCTCCGCTTGTACTCTACTGATCTCTCACGTTTTACTTCCTCATTCTCTTCCTCATCTACTCTTATGTTTTAAAATGGTATTGTTCCTTTTTATTGTAAGTTCAAAGGCCTTTAATTTATTTCTCTTATTGCATATTATATTATATTTCAATCCTGTTTTGAAATGAACAAAGTTCACAAGATGAAGCACCCCCATCCGTAAACTGGTAACCGGTTATCGGAACCGGTTACTGACCGATAACTCCTAGCGAATAACGCGTTATCAGAAAATAACGCTTTAGCCCATCACTACCCCGAAGTTGTGAGGGGTCTTTAGACGGGCGAACGAGCTCGCTTCCCACTCCACCTTTAAAACGCCCTGAACTGCGGAAAGGTTGCGCTGACGGGGAGCGGGGTCGGTAGAAGAGGGAGAACGAAAACCTAATCTTCTTGAGAACCCCGCGAAAAAGAGGAAATTCGGTTGAAAGGTCCTACCAGTAAATTCCACCGAGCAGCCTCTCGCAGTTCCCCTGTTGGCGAATGATTGACGAGCCTGTAGCCGTCTGATGCTCTGAGCCTTTGCGGTGATGTTCTCGTAAAACTGACGCTCCCCCGGCTGCTCGAGTGTTGCACACGTTTGGCTGAGTGGGTGTATGAAAAACATCCACTTTTCCGGATGAGCCCTCGGCCCTGTAACCGTCTGATTGGGTTGCCGAAGATTTCATGGAGCCATCCGTATCGATATCAATTTACCCACAAACTGAGATGAATGAGGTGTGAGCCAGCAACGGCGGTAGGCATTCCGACGAATTCATTGGCTTTTTAAACTTGTAAACTTTATTATTTCAAAATATGATTAAAATCCCGCCTTGGATTGAAATATAATAAGGAAACTAAATTGAAGGCCTATAAAATTACAACAAGACGCTGCAAATCCCTGCACAACGGTTTATTATTTTGTATAGAATACCGTTCTGTTACAGATCACAGCTCTCTGTATAGATAACCCGTCTATATAATATAATATGTACTATTCTATACATATTATGTAGATCGCAGACCCTCCGTAGGTTAGTACCTAACCCCGTACTCGTTACTAGGTACCTACCTAAATCACGAGTTGAATGTTGCTAAAATAATTCTGCCGATGACAAACAGTACCTAACAAAAAGAAACACACATAATGAAGTTCTGAAAAGAAATTGTTGATGAGGAGTGAAAAAAGTTGCAAAAGTACCTACCAACAAACTCCAGCCCCTTCTACGTAGATGGTATAATGAACCGTTGTGTAATAATTTACCGTTGAGTAATGATTTACCGTAGTAATAATTTACCCATCAATAATACTTCAACGTTTGTTCAAGTTTCACTACCTACCAACAAACTCCAAAAGAGCCATCATTTTTCAAATGAAATAATATCACAGAACAACCAACTCGACTTCATACTCCGCCAATATAATCAGGTGATCCCTAGCAATGATTTTATCTCCGCCAAATTTCCTATTGTGGGCGCGTCTCTGGTTACGAGATTTGGTTTGAATTGTATACAATTTCATTCACACTGGAGTCGAAAATGCCTGTCGGTGCAAACTTCGGGGCCTTACTGTGAACGAACGGCTGGACGTACGATGCTCCGGGTAGTCATAAAAACGCTGCAAATCCCTGCACAACGGTTTATTATTTTGTATAGAATACCCTTCTGTTACAGATCACAGCTCTATGTATGGATAACCCGTCTATATAATATGATATGTACTATTCTATACATATTATGTAGATCGCAGACCCTCCTTAGGTTGGTACCTAACCCCGTACTCGTTACTAGGTACCTACCTAAATCACGAGTTAAATGTTGCTAAAATAATTCTGCCGATGACAAACAGTACCTAACAAAAAGAAACACACATAATGAAGTTCTGAAAAGAAATTGTTGATGAGGAGTGAAAAAAGTTGCAAAAGTACCTACCAACAAACTCCAGCCCCTTCTACGTAGATGGTATAATTTACCGTTGTGGAATAATTTACCGTTGAGTAATGATTTACCGTAGTAATAATTTACCCATCAATAATACTTCAACGTTTGTTCAAGTTTCACTACCTACCAACAAACTCCAATAGAGCCATCATTTTTCAAATTAAATAATATCACAGAACAACCAACTCGACTTCATACTCCGCCAATATAATCAGGTGATCCCTACCAATGATTGGCCGTATTCACAAATTCCTATTGTGGGCGCGTCTCTGGTTACGAGATTTGGTTTGGATTGTATACAATTTCATTCACACTGGAGTCGAAAATGCCTGTAGGTGCAAACTTCGGGGCCTTACTGTGAACGAACGGCTGGACGTACGATGCTCCGGATGGTCTTAAAAAACTCGCAAGTTCAAGAACTATTTAAAACCGTAAAAATATTTACGTAAAAAAATGGTATAGGCGTTTTGAAAATTTCAACCCCTATTTTGAACCCCTTAGAGATGACTCACAGTAACGTCGAGCTTCGAGGACCAACTAGACGCCGAACGGAACCTATAACCCGAATTTCATCAATTTTTTTTCATGGTAACTAAGAAAAGTGGCCCGTACGGCGTACGGCGTACGGTGTACGGCGTACGGCGTACGGCGTACGGCGGACAGACAGAAATATTTTTATTGCAGTTTTGGATTCTACATATCTTGAAACGTAAACCATCAAATTTTGAGGGGGGGTAAGAATTTTTTTTTTCATGCTCGATTCCAATGGTTCATTATTGAAAATAATAAACCAAAACTCGCAAGTTCAAGAACTATTTGAAACCGTAAAAATATTCACGTAAAAAAATGGTATAGGCGTTTTGAAAATTTCAACCTTTATTTTGAACCCCTTAAAGATGACTCACAGTAACGTCGAGCTTCGAGGACCAACTAGACCCCGAACGGAACCTATAACCCGAATTTCATCAATTTTGTTTCATGGTAACTAAGAAAAGTGGCCCGTACGGCGTACGGCGTACGGCGGACAGACAGAAATATTTTGGTTTATTATTTTCAATAATGAACCATTGGAATCGAGCATGAAAAAAAAATTCTTACCCCCCCCTCAAAATTTGATGGTTTACGTTTCAAGGTATGTAGAATCCAAAACTGCAATAAAAATATTTCTGTCTGTCCGCCGTACGCCGTACGGGCCACTTTTCTTAGTTACCATGAAAAAAATTGATGAAATTCGGGTTATAGGTTCCGTTCGGCGTCTAGTTGGTCCTCGAAGCTCGACGTTACTGTGAGTCATCTCTAAGGGGTTCAAAATAGGGGTTGAAATTTTCAAAACGCCTATACCATTTTTTTACGTAAATATTTTTACGGTTTTAAATAGTTCTTGAACTTGCGAGTTTTTTAAGACCATCCGGAGCATCGTACGTCCAGCCGTTCGTTCACAGTAAGGCCCCGAAGTTTGCACCGACAGGCATTTTCGACTCCAGTGTGAATGAAATTGTATACAATTAAAACCAAATCTCGTAACCAGAGACGCGCCCACAATAGGAATTTGTGAATACGGCCAATCATTGGTAGGGATCACCTGATTATATTGGCGGAGTATGAAGTCGAGTTGGTTGTTCTGTGATATCATTTCGCTTGAAAAATGATGGCTCTTTTGGAGTTTGATGGTAGGTAGTGAAACTTGAACAAACGTTGAAGTATTATTGATGGGTAAATTATTACTACGGTAAATCATTACTCATCGGTAAATTATTACACAACGGTTCATTATACCATCTACGTAGAAGGGGCTGGAGTTTGTTGGTAGGTACTTTTGCAACTTTTTTCACTCCTCATCAACAATTTCTTTTCAGAACTTCATTGTGTGTTTCTTTTTGTTAGGTACTGTTTGTCATCGGCAGAATTATTTTAGCAACATTTAACTCGTGATTTAGGTAGGTACCTAGTAACGAGTACGGGGTTAGGTACTAACCTACGGAGGGTCAGCGATCTACATAATATGTATAGAATAGTACATATCATATTATATAGAAGGGTTATCTATACATAGAGCTGTGATCTGTAACAGGAGGGTATTCTATACAAAATAATAAACCGTTGTGCAGGGATTTGCAGCGTTTTTATTGCAGTTTTGGATTCTACATACCTTGAAACGTAAACCATAAAATTTTGAGGGGGGTAAGAATTTTTTTTTTCATGCTCGATTCCAATGGTTCATTATTGAAAATAATAAACCAAAATGACAATATTTTAAAACATAGTAAGTATATGAGGAAGAGAATAAGGAATTAAAAACGCTGCAAATTCCTTGTCACATGGGTTTATTATTCTACTGGACACACCTACAGAAATTTTGGCTGTTAATTTTTGTTTCTTTCATGTGCAATAATTGAAATAGCCATTTCTGATGGTTTCCACCAATTTTGGCCCCCAAAAATACAAACTACGCTCCTTTTTTTTTCATACTATCTTTGATCATTGATACTGCAATTTAATTGTCTTGATTCTCCTGTTGACACTGTAAACTCTTAATATAAAAATTGATGGTGATTTCGGACGATTTCCCAGATGTTTGACTCATAAAAAATGAATTTTGGAAGCTGAACAACAAAATCGACTCCATATTCACTGTCTTCTCGCCCTAAAAAACATGGAAAAAGATACCTCAAGAGCTCGTTTTACTAAACCACCAAAACCCTATTTTTATACACCCATTTTCCACACATAACACCCCTGGGTATATTCCGATCGGGCTGCAAAGTTTCGGGACACAACTAGGGCCCAAATGGAGCGAAAGAACGAATTTTTTAGACCGAAAATGAAGTAGATATGCATGATACGGCGGACGGACATTGCATTTTTGGAACCTGTGCACCTTGAAATGTAAAAGAAAAAATTTTGAGGGGGTGTTAAAAGCTTATTATTCACAGAATAATAAACAAAAAATAATGGTTTTGATGGTTGTTTTGCTCAATTATAATATAACCTTCATGAAGAAATCGAAAGTTGTGTTCTTCTATTGAACCCCTGTTCACCCTGTTGGCGTCGGTTTGTCGGTTAGTACTGGGGAGACCGAGACAATGGCGGAGATTAGTACTTGATTGTCGAAGGGCTTTGGCGGAGATCAACATCCCCATCCCCTTCACAGACGTCCTGGCGCAGTTCAACACATGTGCAAAGCCAGCATCAGACCTTTTTGGCGAAGTTCAATGCCAGTCGAAGTAGCACCGTAAGTTCTTGATCCTGCAGAGTAGCAAAAAAGGCAAAAAATAGCAAATTGAATACATAGTAAACGTGTTACCATAAATGCAATGCCAAAAAAAACCTTATTATTTGTTTGAAACTTTGCCAGGGATGTGCCGTAGATCCACTGGTGGCATCTGGTGACGTCTTCAGTGGAAGCACTTCGCCCATAGAGGTCTGCCTATTCTGTAAAGTACGAGTAGATGACCACTCCTGGATTCATTGGGAGCTGGCCCTGAGGGATGTCTTAGAAAACGCATTTGCAGTGATAGCTGTATAATTCCTGGGCCGATCTAGGCTATTAGATTCGTTACTGTTGTCCGGGAAAAATGAAGACTTTTACTGTGGAGGACATTTAAAAAACGCTGCAAATTGTTACACAACGGTTTATTATTTACCTGTATAGATGCCCCTTCTGCGTAGATCACTATTTTCTGTGGTCAATACCCTCGAGCTCCACCCAGGAAAGCCCTGAATCGAATACTGGAGCCGGCCGGGGAAAGAAAGTTTCATACAAATGCGCGGGAAGACCCACAACCACTATATTCGCAAACTTCAAGATCTCGCAAATAAACACGCAGCAGTGGGGACGAAAGACGCAGGGGATGAAAGCCCAGCCTGATTCCCCACCATCCCCTACCAACTAGGGGATGGAGGGAGACGGCTACAGGGGTCTATAAAACCCCGGCGCCTGCCTCTTTTTCCTCATTCTACAGTATCCTCTAGTCGCTGACTACTCTCTCTCCTCCTTACCTCCTCTCTCTCTCCTCTCCTAAAAGATGCTGTGCATGGTGGTGGTCCGCCCATAACCAACAGCCAAATTCTCCTAAAAGATCCCAGGAAAGGGTGGTGATTCGCTCATAACCCGCCTGGGCATATCCAAAAAGATCCTAGATGAAGGTGGTGGTCCGCCCATATCCTCCTAGGCAACATCATCCAAAAAGATCCCAGGAAAGGGTGGTGATTCGCTCATAACCCGCCTGGGCATATCCTCACACCACCCTGATGAAATGCGACAATTCAAATTCATCACATTGGTAACCCCGACGTTCACACAACCTTCTGATCCCTCAAATTCATCACAGTGGTGAACCCGACGTTCACACAACATTCCCTTTCAACTCATCACAGTACCGCAATTTTAAATTTCAAATTCAAAATTCACCTGACCAATTTTAAATTCCAAATTTGCCTGACGCAAATTTAAATTCATTCATTCTGCTCCCTCAACATTCACGCATCCTTCTCGATCTCCTGAACCTCACACGGCCTTCTGATCGTTTAAATTCATCACCGGCTTCCTTCTCCATAATATGGAATCTCCCCCAAACTTCTCACAACCCCTCGTCATTTTTTTCGGCGGTTCATCACTCTCACTTTCGATCCCTCCCCTCACAACTACACCCAACTACCACTCCGCAGACCCCTTTCCCCTTCTTTCACTTTTGGTTTATTATTCTGTGAATAACACACCTATGTAATCGCTCAGCTAAAAATTTTTATAACGCCCCCTCAAACTTTTTTCTTTTCCGTTTCAAGGTGTGTAGATTCAAAAAATGCAATGTCCGTCCGCCGTATCACGTGTACCGGCCTCATTTTGGGTCTAAAAAAGTCGTTCTTTCGCACACATGCTCCATTTGGGCCCTAGTTGTGTCCCGAAACTTTTCAGCCCGATCGGAATATACCCAGGGGTGTTATGAGTGAAAATGTGTATAAAAATAGGTACTTTTTGCGTTTTAGCAACATGTTGGTAATATGAGCTTTTGAGGTATCGTTTTCCATGTTTTTGGGGACGAGAAGATCGAATATGAAGTCGATTTTGGCCAAGGAGTGGAAAATTGAGGTTGTACCAGATGTTCAGCTCCCAAAATTGATTTTTTATGATCAAAAACCTGCGAAATCACCATCAATTTGTAGAATAACACTAGAAAAATTGTCAACACGTGGATCAAGACGATTAAATGGCACTACCAATGATCAAAGATAATTTGAAAAAAAAAAGATTGTACCTACCTAATTTGTGTTTTGGGGGCCAAAATTGGTGGAAACCATCAGAAATAGCTATTTCAATTATTTCACATGGAAGAAACAATAAATGTACAGCCAACATTTCTGTAGAATAATAAACCCCATGAGACAAGGACTTTGCAGCGTTTTTATCACTGCCCCCTCTGCAACCCCACTCACCCTTCCACCCTTTTACCAATAAGTCGGCGACTGGAAGAGATCGTAGAATCATCCACCCCCCTACCCCTCCACCACCCCTTCACCCAACTTCATGGTTTTCCGCTCGCCAGTATTGCAAGCGTTTTTCTTGCCCCCCCCCCCCCCCCTCAGGGAGGGCCACCCCTTTCCCCTTCCCACACAGAGGTGCTCCTACTCAGCCCTCCAGCCCCTCATCGCACCTGCGACCACGGCGAACGCCGCCGCCCCCAGCCCCTCATCGCACCTGCGACCACGGCGAACGCCGCCGCCACCAACCCCTCATCGCACCTGCGACCACGGCGAACGCCGCCGCCACCAACCCCTCATCGCACCTGCGACCACGGCGAACGCCGCCGCCCCCAACCCCTCATCGCACCTGCGACCACGGCGAACGCCGCCGCCACCTACCCCTCGCCCCCACCCCCTCGACGCCTCTGCGTCCCGTGGTGGCGAACACCGCCTCGGCCGCACCGACCCGCCCGACCCCCCACTCACATGGCGACCCCACCGCCCACCCCTCCACTCACTCAGGGGCCCTCTCTTTCCGCCCCACGATTCGCTGGGGGCTGACCACTCTTCCCCCTCACCAGCCCCCCCTTCGCCCACCCAAGGAAGCCGCCTTCCACCGCTCGCCTCAACAGCTAGCGATTAACGCCGTGTCCTAAGTGGACGACCAAAAAGCGAGAGCGAGCGAGCGAGCGCGCGCGCGACTCCGAAGTCGCGCGCTCGCGGAGCTGCAGTGTCCACAGTAGGCGTCTAGAATACTCGTGAGTTGGTGAACTCTTGTGTTGTAGGCGTAATCTTGTTTAATTTATGCGTTGTTTCGTGATTTATGTTCGTGATTAAACATGAGTGAGGTCTGCATTTTCAGTAGTGCAGCCATTTTGCACTACTTAGCGAAAAAAAATAAATCAAGACGGAAGCCAGTCTCCTCAATATATACAATGAGAGAAAAATATGGTGAATTCCACCATTTGTTCCCGCAACTCAGGAAGGATGGTGCGGCATTTTTTGCTTACTCCAGGATGACTGTTTCAACTTTTGATTGCATCGTTGACATCTATTTTTTTTTCTATTTACCTAATTACTTACTAATAGTTAGGTACTCGCAACACTAATGTTTTTACCAAGTTACCTGCTTATTACAATAATTAAAAGTTAATAATAAAATGTAGTATTTACTTACTTGACAAGTTCATTTCAGTCGAGACCTCTTCCCACGCCGCTTCTACTAAAAACCTATTCTTGTACTGCTTACTTTTCTTGTTCCAAAGCGCTTCCCTTTTTTGGATTTCGCTAATTAATAGCTCACTACTGATGTCAGCCATTTTCCGGGAATAAATGAGAGAAACACTGGCAAAAAAAAAGTAAACACGGGCCAAACACAGCCGGGCGACCAAGCGTGCGCGCGACCAAAATCAAACTGGTTTGAAAATCAAGCCCAATCGAGCGAGTGCACGCCGAGTCGTGGCGTCGGGCGGCGGCACGTAGGACACACCGTTCGGTTTACCTAGTTTGGAATCAGCTGGTTGCTCGGTCGCTCGCTTTGGTCGTCCACGTAGGACAAGGCGTAATTTCTCCTCCTTCGCCAGACCCCCCCCCCCCCCCCCTCCTCAAACATGGAAGGCCTCCAACGCCCGCGTCTCCCCGACGTGCGACGGCCCCCCTCAAGGTGTAAATATCTGTAAAATACTTGTAAATATCAATCTCCCTCTCTTATGTGTCAATGTACATAATCTCTATCATTCAACCTAGCTGTAAGTCACTTCTTTTTGTACGCCCATCACTGTAACTACTATCATCCAACTGTATTACTCATCATTGTAAATATCTCTGCCACCAATGTACTTCTACATTCATTGTAAATATCTCTACTTGTCAATACTCATTGTAAATACTCATCACCAACGTACTTCTAAATTCATAGCTCAAACTCTCTACCGCCACTGTACATAATTCGTTCCCTACCTTGTAACTCTCTACCACCAATGTCAATCATTCATCACCTAGCTCTAACATTTTTGTAAATATTGTTACTCTTCATCACCTAGCTCTAACATTTTTGTAAATATTGTTACTATTCACCACATGTATTACCTACTTTTAAGCAATCAATTGTTACCTAGTTTAAGCAAACAATTGTTAAGTAGTCATAAGCGCCAAGCCCTCAGCCTTGTATACCTGCTACCATGCCCTCAGCCCTCCCTGTTTGCCACCGGCCCTCAGCCATGTCAATCTACTACCGTGCCCTCAGCCTCGCTACTTTGTTTCCTTGCTCAATCTGGGGGGACCTATGTCCTGGATCCTCCCAGACCCACAACCACTATATTCGCAAACTTTAAGATCTCGCAAATAATAAACACGCAGCAGTGGGGACGAAAGACGCAGGAGATGAAAGCCCAGCCTGATTCCCCACCATCCCCTACCAACTAGGGGATGGAGGGAGACGGCTACCGGGGTCTATAAAACCCCGGCGCCTGCCTCTTTTTCCTCATTCTACAGTATCCTCTAGTCGCTGACTACTCTCTCTCCTCCTTACCTCCTCTCTCTCTCCTCTCCTAAAAGATGCTGTGCATGGTGGTGGTCCGCCCATAACCAACAGCCAAATTCTCCTAAAAGATCCCATGAAAGGGTGGTGATTCGCTCATAACCCGCCTGGGCATATCCAAAAAGATCCTAGATGAAGGTGGTGGTCCACCCATAACCTCCTAGGCAACAACATCCAAAAAGATCCCAGGAAAGGGTGGTGATTCGCTCATAACCCGCCTGGGCATATCCTCACACCATCGTGATGAAATGCGCCAATTCAAATTCATCACACAATCATTAATTATTTGTAGTTATTCATGAAGCATAAGGTAAATAATAAACATGTATAGATGCCCCTTCGGCGTGTATAGTACAAGAAATTGTTATGTAATAATTTGCCGTTGTGTAAGTAATAATTTACCCAATAATACTTCAACGTTTTTTCAAGTAACAAAAGTACTTATCAACAAAATTCAAAAGAGCCATCATTTTTCAAATGAAATAAATAGGTATCACAGAACAACCAACTCGACTTCATACAGCCATCCGTGGTTATAATCATGTGATCCCTAGCGATGATATATCGGGCCAATTCCCAATTGTTGCCGCGTCCCTAGCAATGATTTGGGCTGAATGTATGCAATTTGATTCACCCTCCTGTTGAAGAAGCCTGTCTGTGCAAACTTCAGGGCCTTACCGTGAACGAACGGCTGGACGCGTACAATGCTCCGGGTGGTCTCAAAAAACTCCCAAGTTAAAGAGCTATTTAAAACCGTGAAAACATCCGAGGTAACGGCGTCCTGGAGATTTCAACCCCTATTTTTCACCCCTTAGAGATGACTCACAGTAACGCCGAGCTTCGGGGACCAACTAGACCCCGAAATGGGACGTGTAAACCGAATTTCGTCAATTTTGGTTCATGGTAACTAAAAAAAGTGCGAAGTACGGCGTACGGCGGACGGACAGAAATTGTTTTAAATTGCATTTTCGGATTCTACATACCTTGAAACGGAAACCATCAAATTTTGAGGGGGGTTAAAAAAATTTTTCTCGTGCTCGATTCCAAAGGTTCATTATTGAACGTAATAAACCAAAAATTTTCTTTTTGTTTGAGTACTCGGTTGCTGTCGTCACTCTCACGGTTATAGAGAAAGGATCATTTCAAAGTTCAACAATCCTCGGAGTCAGCGTCACAAGAGCGGTATCTGTTGTCGGGGTGCGTTAGGTTGATCCACTCGACTCTCCGGTAGCAACAAGTGGATATACCGTGCTCACTGTGAATTGACCCGAGTTGCGAGAGGGAAAAAAAAACTGCTGAATGAAAAGAGTCGAAACGGGAGCAGGACAGAAAGGAACTGGAGAAAGAAAAACAAAATCGTCCTTCCGATCAAACGGAGCGTGGAAGGGAAAAAAGAGCGAAAATCCAATCAAACTTGGGTCAGTACTGTGAGTTACCGCCGTTTGGTCGCTTTTGAGCGGCGGCGGAATGATGGACAATCTCCGGCGTTGGACGAGCTGCGAGGGAAATGAAGTGCTAACAGCTCACTGGCCCTTTGCTGCTTCGGACGAAAAATAGCCCGACGCGGGCTATCGAACTTTCGCCTCGGGCTTTATTCGGTAAAGTCGACTCTACGAGCTGTTGTTAGGCTGGCGCTAAGTTTGTTTGGGATCAAGCGAAGATTAAGAGGAGCCTGATGTCAGACTTACAAGATTCCCGCGGGGTCTGCCAGAGTTCTTACGTCTGACCCTTTGTACGATAAGGTCCACATTTTTTTGTTGACGCTCCTGAGACTAAATTCACATTACCTCCTCTCATCGCCATCAGAACCCTCCTCGTCGGTACGGGTCCGAGCCACATCGAGGACCCGTATATCCAATTTGGGTGAATTTTGGTTCATTTTGTGTATTCAATATTCGTATTCTACGGCCCTTGCAACGTAAACCATGAAATTTGGTTGGAAGGGGGGAGGGGGGTAGATTTTGGTTTATTCTTTTCAATAATGAACCATTGGAATCGAGCATGAAAAAATAAATTCTAACCCCCCTCAAAATTTGATGGTTTACGTTTCAAGGTATGTAGAATCCGAAAATGCAATAAAAAACGCTGCAGATCCCTGCACAACGGTTTATTACTTTGTACAGAATTCCCTTCTGTTTCAGATCACAGCTCTTTGTATAGATAACCCGTCTATATAATATAATATGTACTAGTCTATACATATTATGTAGATCTCATATCCTCCGGTTAGTACCTAACCCCGTACTCGTTACTAGGTACCTACCTAAATCACGAGTTGAATGTTGCTAAAATAATTCTGTCAGTGACAAACAGTAACTAAAATGGCAAAAAGAAACGCAAATAATGAAGTTCTGAAGGAAAATTGTTGATGTGGAGTGCAATATATGCCCCTTCTGTGTAGATCACTGTTTTCTGTGTTCAATACCTACCCTCGTGGTCAAGTATAATGAACCGTTGTGTAATAACTTGCCCGTTAATATTACTTCAACGGTTGGTCAAGTTGCAAAAGTACCGATCAACAAAATCCAACTCCTTCTTGGTAGATGAACAGTTGTGTAATAATTTACCGTTCTGTAATAATTTACCATTGTGTAATAATTTACCCATCAATAATGCTTCAACGTTTGTTCAAGTTTCAGAAGTACCTACCAACAAAATCTAATAGTCCATCGCTTATCAAATGAAACAATATCGCAGAACAACGAACTCGACTTCATACAGCCATCCTTGGTTATAATCAGGTGCTCCCTAGCGATGATATCTGGGCCGGATTTATACCGGTTGATTCACGATCGTGTTGACGAAGCTTTTTCGTGCACACGAACGGCTGGACGTACAATGCTCCGGGTGGTCTCAAAACATGGTTTAGCTCAAGACAAATTTAATAACGTAAAAAAAACCATATCCTTCTATTGAAAGTTTTCGAGCTACGGCGTTCTGAAAGTTGCAACCCCTATTTTGAACCCCTTAGAGATGACTGACAGTAACGCGGAGCTACGAGGACCAACTAGACCCCGAACGGAACCTATAACCCGAATTTCATCAATTTTGTTTCATGGTAACTAAGAAAAGTGGCCAGTACTTACGGCGTACGGCGGACAGACAGAAATTGTTGGTTTATTATTTTAAATAATGAACCATTGGAATGGAGCATGAAAAAAAAATTCTAACCCCCCCGCGAATTTACGTTTTTCAAGGTATGAAGAATCCGAAAAGGCAATAAAAAAATTTCTTTCTGTATCGAGGAGCTGACGTTCACTGATCCGCTTCTTCAGAATGAGCTGCCATAATGAGGATATCTTCACTCTTGGCAACTTGATATCCACCAACTTCTCTATTTCGCTTTCCTAACGATGGGACTGCCAAGTCGGCCGAAGTCCCATAGCTGACTCTGTGTTTCATCAACATCTGAATTCTAATAAAGCCCTCCATTTAGCGGGGCTCGTCATTATTTGAAACCATGCGAAAATGGTTATTAGCGGCTCCTCTTCTCGTCTTCAACGGGGCCGCTTACGCTCGTGGTGAATATCAAAGTTTCCCCCGCAGGCCCAACCTCGCATTAACAAGTCATTCAAGCTCCTCCCTTTACCTTTACGCTCTCGGGCAAGAGTTGGTCGCCTTGTTAGCGCCACCAAAGTTTCAACTTAACTGCAAAAGGTGTAGAGATAACGCATAATGAGTTCAGCCGCTCCACCTCACCAAACGCCCTTAAGGTCGTGACAAATTGTCCGCGCTCGGCTATTATAACTCGTTCCTCCCAGGAATATAATATTCGTTTCGCCTTCCTGCACGAACGCACCTACGGGGTATATTTATGGAGACGAAAAAATGTTGAAGCAGGAAATAAAATTAGATGGTTGGTGGTATACAAACCTACATTCAGTGAACAACGCCCGAAAACTCTGCGTATGATCACGCAACGCCCTTTTACGTGAATCTGAAAATTGAGGTCTCCCTCTTTTAGAACGTTGGAAATCCTATTAGCATAGCAAACCCACCCTACGTCTACCAATCGTGAACATGTGTACAACATATTTTTTTTTTTTTTTTTTGGTTTATTATTTTCAATAATGAACCATTGGAATCGAGCATGAAAAAAAATTCTAACCCCCCTCAAAATTTGATAGTTTACGTGTCAAGGTATGTAGGATCCAAAACTGCAATATAAATATTTCTGTCTGTCCGCCGTACGCCGTTCTGGCCACTTTTCTTAGTTACCATGAAAAAAAATTGATGAAATTCGGGTTATAGGTTCCGTTCGGGGTCTAGTTGGTCCTCGAAGCTCGACGTTACTGTCAGTCATAGGGGTTCAAAATAGGGGTTGAAATTTTCAGAACGCCGTAGCTCAAAAACTTTCGATAGAAGGGTATGGTTTTTTTACGTTATTAAATTTGTCTTGAGCTAAACAATTTTTTGAGACCACCCGGAGCATTGTACGTCCAGCCGTTCGTGTGCACCAAAAAGCTTCGTCAACACGATCGTGAATCAAACGGTATAAATCCGGCCCGGATATCATCGCTACGGAGCACCTGATTATAATCAAGGATGGCTGTATGAAGTCGAGTTGGTTGTTCTGTGATATTATTTCATTTGATAAGTGATGGACTATTGGATTTTGAAGGTAGGTACTTCTGAAACTTGAACAAACGTTGAAGTATTATTGATGGGTCAATTATTACACTATGGTAAATTATTACACAACGGCAAATTATTACACAACGGGGTTTTTTTTCAATTCCATTCTTTATTCAACAAATAATTTATACAACAACTATAATGATTTTCAGAGAGTCTATATACATAATACAAGTTCTAAACTTCTGTTGGTTTATGAGCCTAAGGTCAATGACCCTTCCAGGCTCGTCTCTTCCACTCCTATTTATTACTGCAGAGGTTTTATTGACAAAGCAAGTGTTTGGAGAATGAGTTACATTGGTCGAGAACTAACAGTATTTACAGGTTATTCCTAAGTAGATTTTAAATACACTCAATATATTCAATATTATTCAATAAAAATATATTATTCAATAAAATGTATTTTTATCCTAATTTAAACTTGTTTATAACAACACTTTCGTCATTTTCACGCTCAAAACTTTCTAGAACTACTTTTTAAATTTTCCTGACGTTGAAGTCTTGGTTAGGAGCGGTAACTGTTCAAATAGGGCTGGAAATTGTCGAGTGTAGAAATCATTATGTGCCTGTGGTATCTGGAGGACATAGGTAGTTGGCATTTGTTCGCGTCGGTCTAATCACCGGTTGCTTAGTAAATAAATGCAGGTGTTTATGTACATATAAAACAGTTCTGTTAATACAAGCCGTTCTGGGAGTGAGAACACCGAAGTGTTTGTATAGATAACTAGTTGAATTACGTATGGGAAGTTTGTATAGATAACTAGTTGAAGTACGTATGGGAAGATTGTATAGATAACTAGGTGAAGTATGGGAATTAGTTGCAATTCTCAAAACTGTATTCATTGCTATGTTTATACTATTAAATGTTGACGCATAAGTACCTCCTCAGACAATGATACTATAAGTTAAAATGCTATATTATACATGAGCATAATACACCATTTGAAGGTTTTCTTTCGTTAGCCAACTTCGTAGTACCAGAAAGTAGTGCATGGATTTCCTGATTTTATTGACTAATGCAGCTACATGATGAAGTGGAAGCACTTGAGATACTGATCTACGTGGACTCCTAGGTATTTTGAGTTTTTGAGTTTTGGTGTCCATTTCAATATCCGTTGTAACATTTGTGATTTTTTCACGTTTGAACTTACAGAAATGATTTTGGTTGATTGTTCTCGTTGAACAGATTTTTGTAATCCTTCTTCTTTCATTCATGGTGGATATTGCTTATTTTACGATTCTTCATTTTTCACTTTTATTGATATTACCTGCATTTCATCTACTTCGATTTTGAGTCGTTCACAGTGCTTGATATTTTGTTTTATGAGGACAGCTCCTCCCCCACGCGCCCGATCAGCAGGATGGGTAGAATGGTAGAGGCAGAACCCTTTAATGCTCGCGAATGATCGTGTAAAGTGAGTTTCAGATATCAAACAAATGTCTGTGTGTTCTTTGCTTAGAAAGAATTGTAATTCTGAGATTCGGTGACCAAGGCCATTCGCATTCCATGTGACTACTCGTTGAATGTTTGTTGCATTCATGTTTTATTGCTGAGGTGATAGAAAGGTAAAGGCTTGGCCTGGACAGGTGAGGTTGAGATGTGAATGTTGAGGTTTGGATAGCTAGCGTTTGAAAGGTTACACCTACGGCGTTGCCAGGGAGGTTACCACCACTAGAAATGCCCAGACGGTTCCACCACGTCGGTTATCACCAGACCGGTTCCACCACTCTGAGTTCTTTTAAGCGAGAAAGGTAAGGAGGTATGAGGAGGAAGAGAGAAGTCGTCGTCTTGAGGTTTGAGTGTAGATTGGCGAGCTGGGTGAGAAGAGCGGGTTTTATAGGAGCTCTTCTACCCTCCCCCGGTCCACCGACAGTCGTTAGTAGCCGTTGGTGGATCGATGGAGGGAGAGGACCACCTATCACACTTGAGTCACGTAGGCCCTCCATTCATTCGGTTTACTGAGGACAATCTAAGTATGTAGGTACATTTTGAGTGGTATTCCGGAAGCGTACCACGACAAGTGTTGTTCTTTCTAGCCTATTTAATCGTTCTAACAAAGCTTTGTTATCCTGTTTACCGGTCCTGCTTAGAATGAGTGCCAGAATTTCTTCTGTTGATAGCTTCTCGTGTTGTACGAGTTGGTGGTTCCGTGATATTATTTTTTGTTTGAAGATTGATGGTTATTTTGGATTTTGTTGATAGGTTCTTTTGTAACTTGAACAAACCCTATGCTTCATGAATAACAACAAATAATTAATGATAGTTGAATCCACCAAATATTTATGTAAATTTCATTCCCCGGCTGGCTCCAGTACTAGATTTTGGACTGCCCTGGGGGGAGCACGAGTGAAGGTATTGACCACAGAAAATGGTGATCTACACTACAGAAGGGGCATCTATACAGGTAAATAATAAACCGTTGTTTAATGATTTGCATCGTTTTTAATCTGATACAACAAAGGCTTCTGAAAGTGAAATTGAAATTGGTGCTTCCTTCCCCACTGAAGAAAGATTCAAAGGTGGCTCACAGCCAAGCGCTTGAAGGAGTCCTCACTGAGAGATAGAAAATGGAATATTGCGAAGACGGGATTAGATTAGTTTCATTAGATCAGTTTTCTCTTTTGCTAAATTGAATAGATTCATTCGTATTTTTTGTAAATACGAATATTACTTCGGATATTGCTTCCGCGGGTTTGTAGGTATATTTTTCAAGAGGCAGACGATATATAAAAAATATAGTTCCTATTATATATCTCGTCTGTCGCATTGTTCTGCTGTCATAAAACTCCTTCGTTCTTTTCCTCAAACCCGTCAGGAAATATTTTAAATCTGAACAATATTAATTCCAGTCATGCAGCATGACCACGTGAGTAAATTTTCGGATAATCACTTAAAACCTTTTTTGATTTTGGCTATTTTTGGCCCTCGTAAACTCGAACGACTCCCCTTTTTTGAGAAAAATATATATATTTACTAAAAATATATATATTTAGTAATCGAAATTTTCCGATGTCAAATCACCATAATATATACATACCAATAATTTTGGTGTATTTACATACATGTTTTGTAAATTCGGTAATATTCTCCGAGTTTTGATCCAAGAAAACTCAAATTGGCCCTCAGGTTATTGTCAAAAATTGCATATTTGTTAGAGAAATTACATATTTGTTAGAGAAATTGCATATTTGTTAGAGATGGAGGCATTTAGAGATGGATTCAAAATGCTCCGAAACGGAAAAGAATTGAAAAAGTTTTCAAAAATAAATTTAAATGTAGCTACCCGCTAAAACTCGTGGACTCATTGCAATATGGACAGTTGGTTAACACCTCTCCCAGTCTGTGGCAAATAGCTTCCTCGTACCCATTTCTTGTTGGATATTCTAGGACGTTATATGTCTGTTAGGATATTATATGTCTAGGATATTATATGTCTGCTGTTTGTTTGCACGGTGCGCAGACTGGGAAGGAGTTTTGGTAAAAGCCAAAATCGGTATTAAGGACTAGCCTTACACTAATTTCATCGCGTTACGGCAATTATTTCGTGCAGCCTTGTTTTTTCGTAATTGAAACGAATTTTGCCATAAGAGGAGGTTCGCGTAGGTTATTTCAATACTTGACTGCGAGAATATTTCAAAAATTCAAAAGGTGAAATGGATCTTGAAGACACCAGTAAAAGGTTCTCATAAAATATGCGTTGAACATACAAAATGTGTTGAAAGTAATTAGTTGCTATTATGCTGCATGGAAAGTTGATCGTTTTATTTTTGTTGCAGGTAGGCGGACACAAGAGTCACAAGTGCTTATTACCTGAACAAAGTGAGCAATACAAAATGGCAAGGACAGGTATTTTATAAATTAAGAATTTATTTATTGTTACATTAGGATTGTGACACTGACCATGCAACAATATTCATTTTGGTAATGTGAAGTAAGTCGGTGGATGTAAGTAGGTAGCTAATCGTTCTCTCCAGGTCCAGGTCCCTCGTGACGTCCTTGGTCGATTCCAGTCCTGGAAAAACGTTATACAGTAGAAGTCGCTTAGTAGAAAGGCGGTTAAAGGAATAAGCCGGATATAAGGATAGAGACAGGATATAATAGGTAGGTTATAGTGATCAGTTTTGAGTTTTTGGGTGTTGAAAGTCGGCAAAATAGGTAAAAATGGCTGGTCTCCCAAAAATGGTATGTAGGTACAGTAAAACCTGGATATAACCTGTATATAAGGAAATCGTCTATGTAAGGAATAAAATTCCCGGTCCCACCCCCTTGGGGCCCAAAAACCTCTTTGTAAGGAATTTCGTTACCTCTATGTAAGGAATCTCGGCTGGCCGGTCTTAGCCTCTGTGTAACGAAAATTTCCAAGACGCTACTATGTATTCCCAAAAGAGGTACCTACCTATTGAACGATGATCCGTAGTAGAAGATAACCTACCTATCGGTTCTAATGTAGATTTCCTCAAAAAAATAATTAGTCAAAATAAGGTCAATTCTGGGGGGGGGGGGGGATCACAATTCGCCAATAACGGTAAAAATTGCTAAAATCTCTACAGTTTACAGTAGAAGTCGCTTATAGAGATTGGTCGGGTATAGTGGTTGTTTCCAGTCTGTCCCAATTCAATCGCCATAAGCGACTACTACAGTACCGTTTTTGGTTCTGTAAATAATTGTGGAAATCGTGGTAGTTTGGTAGCCGGTGGATAAGTTTAGTTTCACATAATATTGTGAAATTCAGAGTTTTATTTGTGAAATCGTTAGCCTAGTTGAGTAGTTTAGTTGCACATAATGTTGGAAATGTCGAGTGGTTTCGGGAATTATCGCGTTCAACAACGAAGTCATAAATCATGCGGCCCCTCTTCCACAACATTCAACGAGCATGAAAAAAACAACATTTTAATGAACCTACGTAGAATCCGAAATGCATCAACACAATTTCTGCCCGTAGGTACGCTGTAGGTACTTCAGTTTTGGTTTATTATTCTGTGAATAATACACCTATGTATTCGCTCAGTAAAATTTTTTTATAAAACCCCTTCAAAATTTGTTCTTTTACGTTTCAAGGTGCGTAGAATCCAAAAACGCTGCAAAGTCCTTGTCACATGGGTTTATTATTCTATTGGAGTTCTAGAGATTCTTGTTGGCTGTTAAATTTATTGTTTCTTTCATGTGGAATGATTGAAATAGCTATTTCTGATGATTTCCACCAATTTTGGCCCCCAAAACATGAAATAGGTACGCTTTTTTTCCCAGATCATCTTTGATCATTGGTAGTGCGATTTAATGGTCTTGATTCGGCTGTTTACACTTTTTCTAATGTTAGCATACACATTGATGGTGATTTCAGACAGTTTTCCAGGTTTTTGACTAAAAAAAAACAATTTTGGGAGCTGAACCTTTGGTAAAACCTCAATTTCCGCGTCTTTGGTCAAAATCGACTTCATATTCGGTCTTCTCGTCCCCTAAAACATGGAAAACGATACCTCAAAAGCTCATTTTACTAACATGTTGCTGAAACGCAAAAAGTAGGTACCTATTTTTACACACATTTTCACTCATAACACCCCTGGGTATATTCCGATCGGGCTGAAAAGTTTCGGGACACAACTAGGGCCCAAATGGAGCATGTGTGCGAAAGAACGACTTTTTTAGACCGAAAATGAAGCTGGTGTGCGTGATACGGCGTACGGCGGACGGCGGGCGGCGGACGGACATTGCATTTTTGGAATCTGCGCACCTTGAAACGGAAAAGAAAAAAGTTTCAGGGGGTGTTATAAAAATTTTTTGCTGAGCGAATACATAGGTGTATTATTCACAGAATAATAAACCAAAATGCAATGTCCGTACGCCGTATCATGCATAACTACTTGATTTTAGGTCTAAAAAATTCGTTCTTTCGCACACATGCTCCATTTGGGCCCTAGTTGTGTCCCGAAACTTTGCAGCCCGATCGGAATATACCCAGGGGTGTTATGGGTGAAAAATAGGTGTAAAAATAGGAATTTTTGGTGTTTTATTTGAATGAGCTTTTGAGGTATCTTTTTCCTTGTTTTTAAGAGTGAGAAGGCCGAATATAAAATTATTTTGACCGAAGATTGAAGAATGGAGGTTGTAACGAAGATTCAGCTCCCAAAATTCTTTTTTTATGAGTCAAAAACCTCGTAAATTGTCTGAAATCACCATAAATTTGTATATAATAACACAAGAAAAAGTGTCAAAAGGTGAATCAATACAATTAGATGGCAGTATCAATGATAAAAAAAAATTTAGAAAAAAAAGCGTAGTTTGTGTTTTTGGGGTTCCAAAATTGTTGGAAATCATTAGAAATAGCTATTTCAATTATTGTACGTGAAACAATAAATGAACAGCCGACATTTCTGTAGGTATGTCCAATAGAATAATAAAACCATGTGACAAGGACTTTGCAGCCTTTTTTCTTAGTCTGTTACCATTACCCAAAATTAATGAAAATTGTTTATAGGTATTATTTGGGCTCTAGTTGGTCCGCGAAGCTCGGCGTTACTGTCAGTCATCCCTAAGGGGTGAAAAGTAGGGGGTGAAGTCTCCAGGACGCCGCTTTCTCGAAAACTTTTGAAGGAAGGGTAGGTTTTTAAATTGATCTCGAACTTGCGGATTTTGTTTACACCACCCGGAGCATTCATTGTACGTCCTGCCGTTCTAACGCTGCAAATTATTACGCAACGGTTTATTATTTACCTGTATAGATGCCCCATCTGCGTATATCACTGTTTTCTGTGGTCAATACCCTCGAGCTCCCCCCAGAAAAGCCCTAAATGAAGTACTGGAGCCGACCCGGGAATTACAGTTCGATTCAAATACGCGGGATTCGATAATTCAATCATTATTTGTAGTTATTCATGAAGCACAAGGTAAATAATAAACCGTTGTGTTATAATTTGCCTGTATAGATACCCCTCCTGCGTAGATAGTATAATAAACTGATAAATGGTGTAATAATTTGCCCAATAATACTTCAACGTTTGTTCAAGTTGCAAAACATCAACAAAATCCAATAGTCCATCACTTATCATGAAATAATATCGCAGAACAACCAACTCGGCTTCATACAGCCATCCTTGATTATAATCAGGTGCTCCCTAGTGATGATATCTGGGCCGGATTTATACCGCTTGATTCACGATCGTGTTGACGAAGCTTTTTGGTGCACACGAACCGCTGGACGTACAATGCTCCGGGTGGTCTAAAAAAATTGTTTAGCTCCCTATCAATTTAAAACAGTTTAAAAAACCATACTCTTCTACTGAACGTTTTCGAGGTACGGCGCTCTGAAAATTTCAACCCCTATTTTTAACCCCTTAGAGGTGACTCACAGTAACGCCGAGCTTCGAGGGCCTACTAGACCCCAAACGGGACCTACAAATCAATTTTTATTAATTTTGTTTCATGGTAACTAAGAAAAGTGGCCAGTACGGTGTAGGGTGGACGGGCCGAAATTTTTTTATTGCATTTTCGGATTCTACATACCTTGAAACGGAAACCATAAAATTTTGAGGGTTTTTTTTTTTTCATTCTCGATTCCAAAGGTTCATTATTGAAAATAATGAACCAAATAGCTTCGTCAACATGGTCGTGAATGAAACGGTGTACACTCAGTCCCGATATCAATGATATCACTGTTCACTAGCATTATAATTGCTTGTGAACAGCTGATTACAATCGAGTTGGTTGTTTCTGGATATTATTTCATTTTATGGTGGTTGGTTTTGGATTTTGATGATGGGTAAATTTAACTTGAAAAAGTTAATTTACTATGATGCTTATTTATTTTTTTTATTATTTGGCACATCATAATATATAACAACCATATGAAAAATAAAATAAAAATTACAAATGTTCGTATTAATCAGTTAGAGCGCGTCCAAAAATTGATTTTTGAGGTACGTCGCCTTCAAAATGAAGATCCCCACCACCAGTAAAGATTACCCATCCATTCTAAGGGCTTGTAATATGGCGCCCTTGAAAACAAGACGCAGCACAGCTGATCTAATTTTCCCCCTGCAAACTGGTCATTGGCCAGCTGGACTGCCTTAATCTCCTTAGCACTTTTAATTTCCTTATTCCCCAGGTTTCAACCCGCTCTTTTCAATAATTATTCGACGTTCCTTTTTCCCCCACAAATTATCTTCATCACAGTCCCATGTTTAGACTTCCACGGGCAGCAAACCTTTTCCTTCAAAACAATCCCGACATCGATATCTTTAATAGTCATATTTCCTATATAAAAAAGTTGTCGTTCTGCTAATTCTGCCATCCCCCTTGTCATTTGTAACTAAATCTATCATTGTAGTAATATTATCTTTTGTAAAAAATGTTCGATTAAGTTTTTCATTTATCTTTCTTCTTGCTTTATTGAAGCTTACCTACCTAATACGCCATGACAACTGTAAGTTATAATCTTCTCTTTGTAATTGGGCTTGCCTGTAAATATTATAAACAAATAAATCAACAAATAGTTATAGGTACAGTTCCTGAATCCGCCGCCTGGCCGGCAGCAGTGCTTGATTCAGAGCTTTCCTGGGGGGGGGGGGGGGGGGGGGCTCGAGTATTGACTTCAGAAAACAATGATCTACGCAGACTGTGCATCTGTACAGGTAAATAATAAACCGTTGTGTAATAATTTGCAGCGTTTTATTAGCAGTTTTCAAGGATCCGACAGAATCACGCCGATTTCTCATGTTCCATATCCCCCTTACTGAGAATTTGCCATTCATATTCCGATATCCGAACACAATGGAATTTTCACACCATTCGAAGGGTCACTGTCAGAGCTTTCCGGAAGGTGCTGTACAGTGAAACCTGGACGTATGAGAACTTTATCAAGAATCCTAGATCGACGAGGTTTACTGGCCTTGGGCACCAGAAACTAATCGCCGAGAATTTAGATGTTGTTGTAAGATTTTTTTTTTAATTTGCATTAATTTATTTATTAACATTTACTTACCTACAATGATTTACAAAAAACCACAAATTTTTTTTTTTTTTCATAATGCGTTACCTAACCCCTCAAGTTGTATACTTGTGCTGAGGGGTGTAGCCGCTTGTATCGATACATCATATTATAAATTTACAGTCTCTTATAATTTCGTAATATTACTTATATACTTGTATTGATAAATTAATGTTAATTTTCTTTCTTGGCATATAATTTTTTTAAATTTTGTACTTAAAAAAAAATTCTTTTTTCTTGGGCTTTTCCAAGTTCCGTTGGTAGGGCGTTAAATAGATTTGCTCCTCTATAGTCAAGACTACTTTGTCCGCTACTTGTCATCCTAAACGGCATCTTAGCTAACTAACTATCAGCTCTAGTAATACCTTGTTTGTGATAGCACAAATTTCCGCAACATAATTCTTTATGTATTTTAATTGAGGTCGGCCGCTCTACCATTTCTATTATCGTGTTTTTGAATTCCTCAAATAATTTTTCTGTGGAAAAACGTTTCCCTTTTTTTAAAAGTACTTTTATCAGTGCTTTTTGTTTAACAAAAATAGGCTCCATAAGTGCATCACTACAACCTCCCCATCCATTGGCTCCATATATCATTAGTGATTGGGCTAGAGCATAATTATGTCATATTTTGGTTTATTATTTTCAATAATGAACCATTGGAATCGAGCATGAAAAAAAAAAAAAAAAAAAAAAAATGCCAACCCCCTCAAAATTTGATGGTTTACGTTTCAAGGTAGGGTAGGATCCGAAAATGCAGTAAAAAAATTTCTGTCTGTCCGCCGTACGCCGTACGGGCCACTTTTCTTAGTTACCATGAAAAAAATTGATGAAATTTGGGTTATAGGTTCCGTTCGGGTTCTAGCTGGTCCTCGAAACTCGACGTTACTGTCAGTCATCTCTAAGGGGTTCAAAATAGGGGTTGAAATTTTAAGAACGCCATAGCTCGAAAACTTTCGATAGAAGGGTATGGTGTTTTTTACGTTATTAAATTTGTCTTGAGCTGAACCATTTTTTGGGACCACCCGGAGCATTGTACGTCCAGCCGTTCGTGTGCACCAAAAAGCTTCATCAACACGATCGCGAATCAAACGGTATAAATCCGGCCCGGATATCATCACTAGGGAGCACCTGACTATAATCAAGGATGGCTGAATGAAGTTCTGTGATATTATTTCATTTGATAAGTGATGTACTATTGAATTTTGTTGATCGGTACTTGTGAAACTTGAACAAACGTTGATGTATTGTTGATGGGTAAATTATTACACAACGGCGAATTATTACACAACGGCAAATTACTACACAACAGTAAGTTATTACATAACGTAAATTATTTCACAACGGTAAATTATTACACAACGGTTCATCTACCAAGAAGGGGCTGGATTTTGTTGATCGGTACTTTTGCAACTTGAACAACCGTTGAAGTATTATTGATGGGCAAGTTATTACACAACGGTTCATTATACTTGACCACGAGGCCCCAGAAAACAGTGATCTACGCAGAAGGGGCATCTATTTCACTCCACATCAACAATTTCCCTTCAGTACTTCATTATTTGCGTTTCTTTTTGACATTTTAGTTATTTTTTGTCATCGACAGAATTTTTTTAGCAACATTTAACTCGTGATTTAGGTAGGTACCTAGTAACGAGTACGGGGTTAGGTACTAACCTACGGAGGGTCTGCGATTCACATAATATGTATAGAATAGTACATATTATATTATATAGACGGGTTATCTATACAGAGAGCTGTGATCTGTAACAGAAGGTTATTCTGTACAAAATAATAAACCGTTGTGCAGGGATTTGCAGCGTTTTTTGGTAGTTATTGTCAGAAAATTACGGATTCCTCTAAATGCATGTATTAATTTTCGCATTCTCGCTAGCATATTCCCTACTTGTTTGTCCAATTTTAGCGTTTGTTCTATTTCTACCCCCAAATAGCGCGTACTCGTCACGTGTACAATCATTGGGCAGTCACACACCCTCTCCAGTTAAATCAAAAAAGAGCGTGACATTTTTATTGTTCCAATTTTAGGTGCATTAATTCAGCAACAGAATTTACTGTGTTTGAGTGGAAAATCAAATTCAACAGAGTAACTTTATCAACAGTATAGAGATGAAATCCTCCTGGAATATTCCTGAGTGCAAATGTGACGAAACTGGTTTTTGTTGCATTGAATTTCATCTCTATACTGTTGATAAAGTTACACTGTTGACTTTGATTTTCCACTCAAACACAGTAAATTCTGTGCCTGAATTATTGCTTCTGCAGGTGATGCAAGAACTCACAGTCGAAGAATGTCCTGTCCCGGGGTCACATCCAAGTATTTTGCCTTAATGATGAGAACTCAGGAACTGGCTGGGACGCTTTGCTCTCAGCTTGGTCATATGAGCAGTTTTGCCGTCGTACAACAAGAATGTTCCACCACCGTTTCAGCGCGTGTCATTACCCCTTTATTCAAAAAGAACAAAACATTATGCGTAAAAGCCTAGAGAAACGCCAAGTGAAAAAGCTCCCTCCTCATCTGTGTCGAGAACACAACTTTAAAAGGGTCTAATATGAGCCGCCATGAATATTGCATGAGGTGTAATGCGCAGGCCGCGACTTCGCGCCCCCATTTATGTTCTCTCGTGTTCGGATAGAAGTTACAGTGAAGTGAAGGCCGCGTATGTAACAGTATACTTTCAGCTGTTCGCTACTGTTACGCGAGAAAAGCCCCATTTGCTGGCTTATACCGCTGTTCCCGTTGGGACTGACGAAACGGGAAAACTGTTAATTGCAACAGACTTCAGCTGGAAGTCGTCTCTCTGTCGCTGTCTACCCAACATTAATTCGCTGCTACAAGTTGGGTTGGAGTCGTAGTTAGAAATGATGCACAGCTCGTTTGATCGGAACGGTTCTCTAAATAGTTACGATCTGCTTCATTATTCGTGATAATTCTTGTTTTGTACCGGGCAAGTAATCCTTGCATTCCAAGTAGAGGGGAAAGCTGCGTTCTGGCGCAGAGGCCACCCTGCAAGACCTGTGATACTAAACCCGCACGACGCAAAACCCGCAACACTACGAATTTTTAGAATACTGTAGTGAATGTGAATTTGACGCACATCCACTACGAGCGGCGTCGAGGGGGGATGTGCCCAATTTGGTTGTGGGCGGACCACCACCATGCCCAAGATCTTTTAGGCAGAGTTTGCTTGGTTTGGTTATGAGCGAATCACCACCATGGCCAAAATCTTTTAGGTAAAGGAGAGAGACGAGGTAAGGAGGAGAGAGAGTAGTCAGCGACTAGAGGAGAGCGTAGAATGGTTAAACAGATGAAGGAGGCGAGTATATATAGGCTTGGGAGCTGTCTCCCTCCATCCTCCAGTTAGTGGAGGATGGTGGGGATCTCCTCGGCTCTCCTGCGTCTTCCGTCCCCACTTCTAAGTTTATTTGGCGAGATCTTATTTCTACATATTGAAGTTGTGGTTCTGGGAGGATACCACGACAAATACATTTATGATATTTTCGATAAGTTTTTTCAACGAATTTTTAAGTTAAACAAAATTTACGAAAATTTCGTAAATATATTCTAAAAATTCGTAGTGTTGGGGGTTTAGTAACGCAGGTCTTGCAGGGTGGCCCCTGCGCCAGAACTCAGCTTCCCCCTTTACTATTCCATGTACGGAATTCTGTAAGAACCAGGCTCAATCAACCATCAAATCTTTTTTTTTCCTCTCTGTAAACAAAACCCTCACAGTTTCACTCATTAATACTCGATAGCAATTGCTATTGCAGATTCCCCTGGTACATGTTCAAAGATTCATGTTATGAAGAACCCGTAAGATCTCAGAGATTCCTCACCTTCGCCAAACTGACCGAGAGAATTTGAAGGTGTTGAACTCGTTTGAGCAAAGTAGCCTAAATTGAACCAGTCCTTTTGCATATTCAAGTACCTAGGTAGGTGCTTCAGATGAATACCTACTACCAGAACCAGCCACCTCCAGTCCCCTTCTGTGGATTTTTATCACTGTTTTCATATTCCTTCCTTCTTGGAGTACCGAACTACTTTTAGAGGTACAAGAAGGCGATCAACTTAATTCGACCCGTAAAATCCCTGAAAAGATGCAAATCCTTCTGCATTTCGAGTGTAAAATCCATTGAGAAGCATCCATGTTCCAGAATACTGTCTGCATTTTTATTAGAGTCCTTACGGTTTCCGAATGACCAAAAATCGAATGCTGAATGAAAACGCTGCAAGTTATTACACATCGGTTTATTATTCACCTCCTTCTACGTAGAGCGCTTCATTTTTCTTAAATATGCTGTGAATTCAAGAAATCCAACATCAACTATTTCTTGTTATTCATGAAGCATAACGCTTGTTCAAGTGATAACAGTACCTATCAACAAAAACCAAAATAACCATCATTTCTCAAATGAAACAATGTCACGAAACAATCAGCTTGTGTCAGAGGGAGAGGAGAGTGACGGTGGACCCTCGAGAGCCCTCCTCCTAGACCAGCGAGATTATCACCGGTTAAGAAGGGATATGATTAGCCTTCTGCAAACCGATCCTGTCTCCACCGGAAGAAAAAATTTATCGAGAACAGCCACACTGTTACACTCCTCCCCATATGACATACTTCTGGGTAGCAGAAGAGTATGAGGGGGAAAAGCGGGAATGAAAAGTAGTATGAAGTTCTGAAAGGACCTGAACAGCTTCTAGGTGACTAAAATCCATCGTAATTGTACTACCTCAATAATTTACTGGAGGAGAACAAAGCGCCTACATACGAGTATTGGCGGAGAAAAAATTTCAGAGGTTGTTGTCCAGTGAATTGTGCTCATCTGGGCAACCTCTAGGTGATCAACCTCCATCGTTAGGATGTAACAACTATTTGGACTTGTAAGTTGGGACACGGCATTAATTTCTTTCAAATTAGCTCATTATATTTTAATTATATTGACACTCTAAAGGGTGAAAGGGGGGTGGGGGGGGGGGTTCCTTCTGGAAAGCCCTCAAAAATGTATGGTGAATTACTCAGCGCATACTACCAAGTCACGCTCTGCTACCAGGTGACGCATTGAGGAGTGTGACGGTGGACCCTCGAGAGTCCCCCTTCTAGACCAGCGAGATTATCACAGGTTAAGAAGGGATATCGATTAGGCTTCCGCAAACGTCTCCGTCTCCACCGGAAGAAAAAAGTGCTCGAGAACAGCCACACCGTCACAAACTTCAGCCATGCATTTCATGCAGCCATGCGTGATTATAACACATGTTCTGTACCAATGATAATGCGCATTTATCTTGTTTTGATGGTCAAACGTTATCGTTTGTCTGACAGTAATTGATCTCCAAAACCAGTATAATTATATCTGCGGTGGTATTAAGTTTTTAGCCGGATTAGGCAGCTTTAACTCCGTTTTTGCTTCCTCACTACCGAAGGTTGGGAAGCCTTGGATTCGTGAATGAGTTTAAAAAAATGTGTGTCCTCCAAAATGAAAATTTGCACAACCAGTTTGCGTTTCAGACATCGAGGAACGTTTTTGGTTCCGTGTCTGTCTGTGGTAATTCCTTGTAACGCCCATAACTACCCGAAATAACGGTCGAAACAGGCTGGAATTTTGAGGGTAGGTGCGGGTTGAATCACAGATGGTCCCTTACCAAAACCATTGAAAAATATGGTAACTTTCGTCTGCGCATGCGCAAACGTGAAATACTTGAAACGCCCATAACAACCCTAAATACCGTCGAAATGAGTTCAAACATGGAGGGTCGATTAGGAATAATACTTTGATAGTTCCAAATGAATTTCACTTGAATCGTAATGTAATTTTCTTCTGCGCATGTTCGAACATTGAATAGCCATTTCCTTGTAACGCTTCCAACTACGCGAAAAATAGTCGTAGAAAGCTGAAATTTCGAGGGTATGCGCATGTTTGATCGCAGATGGTCCCATTTAAAAAATCATGGAAATCGTCTCGTCAGCGCATGCGCAAACTTGAAATACTTGAAACTCCCGTAAATACCGTAAATATAGTTGCAATGAGCTCATATTTGGAGGGTCGATCAGGAATAACATTTTGATAATAGCATATGACTTTCAATCGTCTGCGCGTGCGCGAACATGAAATGTTGACCATTTCCTTGTAACGCATCCAACTACGCGAAAAATAGTCGTTGAGAGCTGAAATTTTGAGGGTATGCGCGTGTTTGATCGCAGATGGTCCCATTTAAAAAAATCATGGAAATCGTCTCGTCAGCGCATGCGCAAACTTGAAATACTTGAAACGCCCGTAACTACCGTAAATATAGTTGAAATGAGTTCAGATTTGGAGGGTCGATCAGGAATAACATTTTGATAATAGCATATGACTTTCATTTGTCTGCGCATGCGCGAACGTGAAATGTTGACCGTTTCCTTGTAACGCTTCCAACTACGGGAAAAATAGTCGTAGAGAGCTGAAATTTTGAGGTTATGCGCATGTTTGATCGCAGATGGTCCCATTTAAAAAATCATGGAAATCGTCTCGTCAGCGCATGCGCAAACTTGAAATACTTGAACCGCCCGTAACTACCGTAAATATTGTTGAAATGAGTTCAGATTTGAAGGGTCGATCAGGAATAACATTTTGATAATAGCATATGACTTTCATTTGTCTGCGCATGCGCGAACGTGAAATGTTGACCATTTCCCTGTAACGCTTCTATTTTGAGGGTACACGTCGGTTGGATCGCAGATGTATCAAAATGAACCTACCCAACTATTGTTATACGTTCATGTGATTCAAGTGAGGAAGCTAAACCGCCTGCTCGAATTGGCAGACGTTTTTTATTTGTAAAAATGGTTTTCCGTCGCGAGTGATTTAGCTGCTATCGAGTGCCTCGTGTGCGTGACAAGTTCAGTGAATGACAAGTACATCATCCATTTTTGCCGTCGTTCTCTGGGGCTGATGTGCCGCCCGGTTGAAACCCGTGTTCTGGGTGACACGCTCAGGCGTCGATCCAGTCAATTATTACCGCTGACACCGAGCTCTCGGTCTGCCACCCAGTGGTTCTTGCTTGTTCGAGTTACCGAATTCGATTCCCTCGAAGGCCAGAAGGCTGAACTCGAGTGCCCTCATTCACCGAACTCTTACATTCTGGTCTGTCAACCCATCACCGTTGTTTAATAATATTCGAAAGTGTATTTATTATTCATATACGAAAGTGTATAAGTAATCCTATAAGTTACCTATCTACTTGAGTAATACTAAATTTGGAAAGTGAAATGAAGATGGTTCTAAACGTGATACCTAATAGATGGTGGTACAGTACTATAAAAATATTTTTTAAACGCTGCAAGTCCCTGCACAACGGTTTATTATTTTGTACAGAATACCCTTCTGTTACAGATCACAGCTCTCTGTATAGATAACCCGTCTATATAATATAATATGTAGTTACTATTCTATGCATATTATGTAGATCACAGACCCTCCGTAGGTTAGTACCTAACCCCGCACTCGTTACTAGGCACCTATCTAAATCGCGAGTTAAATGTTGCTAAAATAACTGTGTCGATGAAAAACAGTAACTAAAATGTCAAAAAGAAACGCAAATAATGAAGTTCTGAAGGAAAATTGTTGATGTAGAGTGGAATAGATGCCGCTTCTGCGTAGATTACTGTTTCCTGTGGTCAATACCTACCCTCGTGGTCAAGTATAATGAACCGTTGTGTAATAACTTGCCCATCAACAATACTTCAACGGTTGTTCAAGTTGCAAAAGTACCGATCAACAAAATCCAGCCCCTTCTTGGTGGATGAACCGTTGTGTAATAATTTACTGTTATGAAATAATTTACCATTATGTAATAATTTACCCATCAATAAATAATACTTCAACGTTTGTTCAAGTTTCACAAGTACCTACCAACAAAATCCAATAGTCCATCACTTATCAAATGAAATAATACCGCAGAACAACTAACTCGACTTCATACAGCCATCCTTGATTATAATCAGGTGCTCCCTAGTGATGATATCCGGGCCAGATTTATACAGTTTGACTCAGGGTCGAGTTGATGAAGCTTTTTGGTGCACACGAACGGCTGGACGTACGATGCTCCGGGTGGTCTCAAAAAATTGTTTAGCTCAAGACAAATTTAATGACGTTAAAAAAACCATACCCTTCTATCGAAAGTTTTCGAGCTACGGCGTTCTTAAAATGTCAACCCCTATTTTGAACCCCTTAGAGATGACTGACAGTAACGTCGAGCTTCGAGGACCAACTAGACCCCGAACGGAACCTATAACCCGAATTTCATCAATTTTGTTTCATGGTAACTAAGAAAAATGACCCGTAAGGAGGACAGACAGAAATTTTTTTATTGAATTTTCGGATTCTACGTACCTTAACGTTAACTATCAAATTTTGACGGGGGGTTAGAATTCTTTTTTCATGCTTGATTCCAATGGTTCATTCTTGAAAATAATAAACCAAAACTTGAAAATGGCGGTTTCCAAACTTCCATAACTCCGGCAAATGATGGTCCCAAGGTTCGAAATTTGGCACACTTCCTCAGGGGACTCTCGAGAACGGGTGTACGAAAAATCAACCCCCAGGGGGTCAAGTTTAGGGGGGGTGGGGGGGTAAACCCTACTTGTTCTGTCTTGTAAACAGCGTTATTGGTCGCTTTGGCTCACCAATACCAGGATTTCCATGAGAAGGTGGCTAAAGTTAGGCTCTTCCCTAATGAATGACCGGCGGATGTTTAATCAAAGGTGAAGAAGTAGCGAACTGCCTGTCCTGCGTGTGTTTATGGTGTCTGGTAGTGAGAAATTTTCTTCCAGAGTTGTCCTGGCTTTGTATTGAACCATACAGTTAGTACTATTTGGAGTTTATCAACGTACCGGCACTGTTATCGCAATCCCAACACATTAATTCCCATTACCTTGAAAGAAATTCGCATGCATGCCTGCTTACCCCGTCGAGGCGCCACCGATTCTCGTGAGTCAAACGCCATTTCCGCGATCCCGGCGTTGGAGTCCAGCGAGAGATCCTCAAATTAATAGCCCCATCATTTTCGTGCCGTCGGAAACACGTGATGACGATTCGTGCCGTCGCGCCCCTTCGGCTTCAAACGCCGGGCGATTACGAATTATCTCACAGCGGAGCTTATTTCTATCAATTTCCACGGGACCGATTTTCCGCACTGCCTTTCGATTTATTCGTTGTAAAACGATTATGGCGGCTAACCACGCGGCGTGTTCGTTAGTATTCATACCACCGTCACTGGAGCATAATCCGATTCCGCGATACCGTCATCCAAAAGTTCTTCCATTTAGTTTAATCGAAGTTTCAGTAGAACTTTGGATGCGAATATGCAACAAACTAAGTTCTGGACCCACAACACTCATTCACACTCACACTCACGCACTCAGAACACGTTTCGTTTCGTCTTAATCCAACTAGATTTTGGTTTATTATTTTCAATAATGAACCATTGGAATCGAGCATGAAAAAAAAAAAATCTATCCCCCCCCCCCCCCCCCCCATTTGATGGTTTACGTTTCAAGGTATGTAGAATCCGAAAATGCAACAAAAAATTTTGTGTCTGTCCGCCGTACGCCGTACTGACCACTTTTCTTAGTTACCATGAAACAAAATTGATGAAATTCGGGTTATTTATAGGTTCCGTTCGGGGTCTAGTTGGTCCTAGAAGCTCGACGTTACTGTCAGTCATCTCTAAGGGGTTCAAAATAGGGGTTGAAATTTTCAGAACGCCGTAGCTCGAAAACTTTCGATAGAAGGGTATGGGTTTTTTTACGCTATTAAATTTGTCTTGAGCTAAACAATTTTTTGAGACCGCCCGGAGCATTGTACGTCCAGCCGTTTGTGTGCACCAAAAAGCTTCGTCAACACGATCGTGAATCAAACGGTATAAATCCGGCCCGGATATCATCACTAGGGAGCACCTGCTTATAATCACGGGTGGCTGCATGAAGTCGAGTTGGTTGCCCTGCGATATTATTTCATTTTCTGATAAGTGATGGAGTCTTGGATTTTGTTGGTAGGTGCTTCTGAAACTTGAACAACTTTGAAGTATTATTGATGGGTAAATTATTACACAATGGTAAATTATTACACTACGGCAAGTTATTACACAACGGTAAATTATTACGGAACGGTAAATTATTACACAACGGTTCATCCACCAAGAAGGGGCTGGATTTTGTTGATCGGTACTTTTGCAACTTGAACAACCATTGAAGTATTATTGATGGGCAAGTTATTACTCAACGGTTCATTATACTTGACCACGAGGGTAGGTATTGACCACAGAAAACAGTGATCTACGCAGAAGGGGCATCTATTTCACTCCACATCAACAATTTTCCTTCAGAACTTCATTATTTGCGTGTATTTTTGCCTTTAATTACTGTTTGTCATCGAAAGAATTATTTTAGCAACATTTAACACTTGATTTAGGTAGGTACCTAGTAACGAGTACGGGGTGAGGTACTAACCCACGGATGGTCTTCGATCTACATAATATGTATAGAATAGTACATAATTATATATACGGGTTATCTATACTGAGAGTCGTGATATGTAACAGAAAGGTATTCTGTACAAAATAATAAACCGTTGTGCAGGGGTTTGCAGCGTTTTTAGCATAATCTTGACTGGAAAAGCCGTGTCGCCGAGTGATTGTGTGTTTTCAGGAGTCCCAACTGAAATTTGTTTTAAAATGTCACAATTTAGTGTTTCCATCGCTAACATCGGTTTTGATTATGCCATAACAGCTCTGGCGCTGAGTAGGAACAGATGCCAAACCTAGGGTTACCAGATCTCCCTCGAAAAAAAATATTACATATAACGATCCTTATGTCAGAATATACCCTAATAATTAATACTGGGTAGTTTCTACATAAAACTTACGTTCAGGCAAGTTACCCATAAAAAAATAAGTAGGCAGGTATGTACAGCAATCATTTATTGCTACTGGTATTCCAATTCCATTTTACAAGTGCCTTATGGAAATAATCGTTTCATCAATACTGATATTAAGTAGACAAGCCAGTCTTGAAAATCAGGACATTAAATTTGCATTTCTCTCTTGGTGGCTTTGGCCCCATCGTTTGACTAGAATCACCCAGTTCGAGGACCAGGACAAAGAGAAGTTTTTAAACCAAATAAAATTGATAGTCTCCTTCATTCTCCTTCTTTTCTGAGATATTGAGCCTCCTGTTCTGTGGGTGATAGCAAGATTAGCAACTTGCAACATCTCTTTCTCCTAATCTTATGGGTATTGGCTGTAGAGAGGGACCTGTGCGTGTTCATAGAGTCTATGGTGGTGATGGGAGGAGGAAGAGGTGGCGATTTTAGGCTGGATCAAGATATTTAGCAGAAGGATTTAGGTAGTTTATCAATACTTTTTTTCAAGTTTTCTTCACTGTCTATTGAAAAGAATCGTATAAGTTTAAATTTCTCCCTTGAGAGGGAAAAACATTAAATCATGTTTAATGTTTTTTCCCTCGCAAGGGAGAAATTAGATATAGTTTTTTAATGTCAAGAAAAAATGAAAGCCACAATTTCACTGAACTCTACAAGTATAAGTTTGCATTTACTGTACTTATTATAGAACTCGCCATCAACATATGGTTGCTACAACAGAAGGTAGTAACTGTGTAGTAACCAATGAAAAACGTAGCTATTGACTCTTGTTTCTTTCGAGTGCGATATTCTTTTTGGTTGCTACAACAGAAGGTAGTAACTGTGTAGTAACCAATGAAAAACGTTGCATATTTGCGTGTCGGAATTCACAGAATGACCCCCAGCCCTAAAACATTAAACATGTTAAAATAGTAGGTATATTAGGCTCTGGTAAGATAAAACAGAATATTATAGAGGAAAGGACCTAAAAAAGAGTATATATACGATAAAAAGAGTATGTCTGGTAACCCTTGCCAAACCAACGTCTGCACAAGGTTTTGGCCTTTCGCAGAACTTTGAAGTTGCTTGACCCTCAGTCAACAGAGGTGACAACTTGTGGTTAAAATTTTGAAAATTTCGAGCTTTCTAGACTAATTTCTAGTAGGTACCTAAGGACTATTTGAAATCAACCAGCATATTCACTTGTTATTTAATGCAGTGTGGTACCTGCCTACATCGTAATCTCAGAAGGAGAATACGTGCCAAGAAACCGACCGTGTAACATGTAAATCTTGCTTGATCTGAAGCTTCCATCTGTGCTGCTAAAGAAGTGTAGATACCAAAGAGTCAAATGTCAACCCAACTACAATATTTGTAGTATAGTCTGCTGACTGTACTGTAGACTGCTGAGGCGCAGCTGAAATGCTTTATTTAAAGAGCCTCTCTGCTACTTGACCCGAACTCGCTCCTCCATCCATTAGGAGCAGAGTTGCTGAAACGCACAATTCGAAATTATATTGTGCTAACTGATATTGTTATCTACCTACGCGAGGTTGTGATAATCAACCTTCTCGCGTATTCACGTACGACCGTACGTTCTGTTTAGGAGAGTGGAAACCCGAGTTTCTGTTTGTTCCTTTTAAGAGGGAGCCGTATTAATTAGTAAGGTTCCGCCGGCTGAGACCTCTAATTCATCGCAACTGAGCAACTGTTGTGGGCATTCAGTTCTGACTTGGGTGGGGGACCTTTGGGTTTCTCACTTCATTAATGAGATTGTTTGCCCTCCAATATCAACCCCCTTTTGAGCTTGAGGAATCCTGAATTATGAAGCGGGGGTTCATCGCAAGAAACTTTGGCGAGCGAGTAGATCAATAGCGGAACTAATATTAGGGTTTTCCGTGTTCCTGGTGGTTGGAGGGGGCGTTATGACGTCTTAAATAATTCCAAATCCCATACGAAAGCGTTGACCTCGAAACTGTCAGGTGTCTCCGATGTTCTCCGGAGATTGAGGCCTATCAATTCCTGCGCAACATTAATTACCTCCAGTCACGAGCTGTTGCCGTCGCGAGCTAAATATGGAATTCTGTTCCGGATTTCCGACTCGAACATCAGCTCCAGAAGCGTGTACCTCGTGTTCTGCTTGTTGTTCCTATCCGCTCATCCCGCCGTGGTCGATTACTCCAAATGGATTTTGCTGTCACTAGAACCCACATCTGTCTAGTGATCTCACATTCCACTATAAATAAATAACCACATCTGAGGGTACCATCGCATCGCTTGGGGTTCTTCGAATTCAGCCATCGTAGGTATATAAGTCCACTTACAGTGACAACGCACGAACTTGATAGATGCTTTAAACTAATCCGTGAAACAAGCAGATATACTGCATAGTTAATGGCGATCAAGTACCTACTGTCCTTATACCGCCATTTGAGCGACGTAATGCCTCAACAAGTAGAATGTTTAGGTATGTTCCAGCCACCAGAACTGGTTTTTAAAAGTTTCAAAACCAGAACGCAAGTTGTTCTGAAGGGTGACAACATTAAAATAAGAGCTGGAACAGGAGTCGCCTTGCAATGTCGAGGGAATGCAAAACCCGCAACGCACCAACAATTTCTGCATCGGCTGATGGACTCGAAGGTTCGAGTCGGCGACCCGGGCACCTAATTTTTCCCGTCACTAGGGCCTAACGAAAAAAGTTCGCTTCGGCTGGTGGACTCGAACCTTCGATCCCTGACCGAGCCGGGCAGCAGCATTTTTTCGTCACGTCCTGCCCCTGCCCCTGTGCTAAGGTAGGTGTGTTGCGGGTTTTGAATAACCTCGTCATGACGATGAGATTCCTGTTCCAGCTCTCTGTCTTATTATTTATCTACTAGGGTGTGGATGAGTTTTGGAACTGTTTGAGTTAAAGAACTCATCGGCTGGTAAAACTTGGAACCGCGCCAAACAGTTGCGGTGATTTGGGCCGAACATTTTTTTTTTTTTTTTTTTAATCAAAGTTTATTTCCATTAAAAAACAATAATTATATTCCATGATACGTACAAAGGAAAAATATTCCCCTATGTGGGCCAAGGCCCGTGTTAGGGAGAAGAGTCCCATATTCATTCAAT
Organism: Leptopterna dolabrata; assembly: GCA_954871275.1. Taxonomy (NCBI): domain Eukaryota; kingdom Metazoa; phylum Arthropoda; class Insecta; order Hemiptera; family Miridae; genus Leptopterna; species Leptopterna dolabrata. The sequence goes on from OX940978.1 coordinate 61,521,104, forward strand.
AAAGTCGAATCAACATACAACAACACTCAAAACAATAAGCACTCCGGATTATATAATAAAATTAAATAAAACTTTTCTTTGTTACAATAAAAAACAACAATATTATTAATCTTAATGGACATGAACCAGACAACTTATAAATCTAAATTTATATAGTGGGATTTCAAAAATTTGTTGACCAATTTCGGCTGATCTTGCAACCTGAGTTTCAACTCATTTGGCAGAAGATTAAAAGCTTTAGACCCAAAATATCTGTAGCTATTAAGACCAGCGGTCGTAGTGCAACGAGGGAGAGTCATAAAACCATAAACCTGAAAGCGAGTGGGCGGGTAATGTTGAGGAAGCGAAAACGACTTCTCTTTCAAAATCTGGCGAATCGAGGAAACTTTTTTGAGACTGAAAAAATTAAGAATGTTTTTTTTTTTTTTAAATAAAGGCGGTGTGTGCTCCAAGTAACAACTGTTCGTGACTAATCTTATAAACACCTTCTGAGTGCGCAGTATTGGGTCAAGAGCGGTAGTGTATGCGCTACCCCAAGCCGGCAAGCCATAGAGGAGTACTGATTGCACAAGGGCAAAATACACCATTCTAAGAACCTGCAGGGAAACTACCTTTCTCAACCTTGCAAATATGTATATCAGTTTCCTAAGTTTTTTGTTAACACTGGCAATTTGGGTTTTCCATTTCATGTTAGAGTCAAAAATCACCCCCAGATACCTGACGCCTGCAGTATTATTTAGAATAGGACAAGACTGGCAACCCGACAATTCACAGTCAGCTGAATGAATACGTAAACTACCATTAGGTGGAATATCTGCCAAACCAGACAAGTTAAAAGAGAGATATGACGTTTTACTGAAATTAAGCGACAGTTTATTTTTAACCAGCCACGAGTACACAGTCCGCATACCCTCCTCGGCCAGTCTACAGGTGTTCTCCCAGTTAATACCACTAAAAAACAGTACTGTATCGTCTGCATACATAATCACTTTTCGATGAAAATCAAGGTGACTTAGCTCATTTATGTACATTATAAAAAACAAAGGACCGAGAACAGTTCCCTGAGGAACACCAAGTGATGGGCCATCAATACGTGATCCAACAACTCCATTCAATTTGACCATTTGCTGCCTCTCTGATAAATATGACCTAATCCATTCATAAGCTGTACCTACTATTCCAAATCTACCTAATTTTCCCAAAAAGAGAGCATGCGAAATAGTATCGAAGGCCTTCGCAAGGTCTAAAAAAATTGCCAGTGGCTTATTACCTTTATCCAGTTCGTAAATAATTTGATGGCTTAGCTCACAAATAGCATCCTGTGTGCCCTTTGCTTTTCTAAACCCATACTGACAAGGACTAAGCAAATTAAATTTTTCCAAGTAGCCAGCAAGCTGATACTTGAAAGCCTTTTCTACAATTTTTGCAATATTACTAACGAGAGAAATAGGGAAAAATAGCTGATTAGGTTCCACAGAGACTGTGAGATCCGTTTAACATGAAGGTTGGAAGGAAATACATTTTGGGGAGGTTCCAGCGGGGTTCTTTTCAGTTCTGTTGAAAAAACCCATCCCCGATTGGGTGATGAAAGTTACGAAACTCGGAGAACTCAGTTCCCGGACCTGACGCGGTTGGAACACTTTATCGATAAAACCTAGTACAGTGAACAGTTTCAACACTCGATGTGGTTGGAACACAGTTTTTGTATGCAGAACTCATTGCAAAACTCGCGTCGGCTGGAACAAAGCTATTTATTATCTCTTCTGACTCACAAAGTGCATTGAAAGCCTCGGCATCAGTGAATGTGTGCATCTAACAACATCATAGCCGATATTCTAACTCTCCTGATGTACTCGAGACTTACGAACGTCGCAGTATAATGCGTTCGGATAAAAGGCTAACCATAATATAACGCGCAACGACAAAGTTGACCTACTGGCGAAAAAAGGAGCGATCGAAGGACATAATATTATGGACAGTGCGATCCCTAAAGACGATTTCTATCCATTCATTAATACGCATTACAAACGAGAATAGAACAGCTTTTATGAGAGAGAGAGAACCAAAAGGCAGATTCTGTCGATCCATCCAGCCATTACCCTCCCATCAAACCATAGTTCACCCTTGTTCACTGCAACAAGCACCCCTGTGCGGTCGTATGGAGACTGAGGGCAAATGTTGGCGTTTCCCGGTACGGGTACCTACTTATATTAGACTTACTTACTTACATACATTAAGATTGGCAAACGAGAAAGTCCTCAGTGTAACGATTGTGGGGATTCCTGCAGAGACCTAAAGCATCTAATAAATAATGGTCTCTTCTGTTTACGATATGCGAAGAGAAGTTCTGTTGCGGGAGCTCACCAAACTTGTAACAAATCCATTTTATTATGAACATTTTTTAATTTTGCAGGATTTGAAGTGTTATGAATTAATTGTCAAATACATACCTGATTGCGACTTAAAAATCTAGGAGATTGTTACATCGCCAAGAAAACCGAAAAACTCGAAGCGACCAAGCCTGTTTAAACAACAGAACAACTAGGGTTGTTCCCCCGTAACTCGGCACCCTGGGGGTCTCCGGGGTTGATTTTTCGTACACCCTTTTTGGAGTAGCCCCTGAGGAAGAGTACCAAATTTCAACCCTCGGTACCATCAGGTGCTGGAGTTATGGAAATTCGAATATCGTTATGCTAAATCGCCCGGCAGGCAAAAGGCCCCGCCAAACAGCGTTGAGAGACATTTTACTGCTTTGAGTGGAAAGAACAGGTTTCTATACTCATATCTAACGGAGATTGGAGGAACAGGTTTCTATAAATATGCACTTCCAAATCGGCGGGCAAAATGGGTATCAATCCTCTTGCGGCTAAGGAGGTTTTGTTGGCCGCCGAATTTTTACAACAGGGTTGGGGGGGGGGGGGTCCAATTACTGTGAATATTTGAACATCTGTTATATCAACATTAATTGCTGTATTTTTATATCCTTCCGTGGGTATATTAGCTTTGTTCTAATACCAAATTAAAAAACGCTGCAAATCCCTGCACAACGGTTTATTATTTTGTACAGAATACCCTTCTGTTACAGATCACAGCTCTCTGTATAGATAACCCGTCTATATAATATAATATGTACTATTCTATACACAATTATGTAGATCGCAGACCCTCCGTAGGTTAGTACCTAACCCCGCACTCGTTACTAGGTACCTACCTAAATCACGAGTTAAATATTGCTAAAATAATTCTGTCGATGAGAAACAATAACTAAAATGACAAAAAAGAAACGCAAATAATGAAGTTCTGAATGAAAATTGTTGATGTGGAGTGAAATAGATGCCCCTTCTGCGTAGATCACTGTTTTCTGTGGTCAGTACCTACCCTCTGGTCGAGTATAATGAACCGTTGTGTAATAATTTGCCCATCAATAATACTTCAACGGTTGTTCAAGTTGCAAAAGTACCGATCAACAAAATCCAGTCCCTTCTTGGTAGATGAACCGTTGTGTAATAATTTACCGTTATGAAATAATTTACCGTTGTGTAATAATGTACCGTTGTGTAATAATTTACCGTTGTGAAATAATTTACCGTTGTGTAATAATGTACCGTTGTGTAACAATTAACCGTTGTGCAATAATTTGCCCTTGTGTAGATGGTATAATGGATTCTACATACCTACCTTGAAACGTAAACCTTCATATTTTGTGGGCGGGGGGTGGGGGGGGGGGGGGCTTAGAATTATTTTACTCGGTTCCAATGGTTAATTATTGAAAATAATAAACCATAAAATAGATAAAGTCCGTGGTCTTGCACAGAATTACTTCAGCAGCCTTTTGAAGACTGTGTGTGCTTTCTGGATGCCCCCATAGGGAAGCATGTACAAATATAATTACGTTCCAAGGGCATCTCCACCCATGCCAACTTCATTCAAGGATTGATTGCCAGCTAGCAATTCCCATATAAATATATGGCGCTCCGAGTTTTTCCTCGAGTGCCCAAACCAAAAACCTACTTGGCCTTGACTACGTCTTTCAAAAAAATTGGTACACTTAACAACAGTTTGAGGACATCATCGAGTAGCATAACTTGAAGTTAAAATGATAATAAAACAATGATGTTTATAGGGCGGGCTTACAGAGTTTAGCAGTCATTTTCTCTTAACATCGTCCTCAATCCATTTAAGGGTTAATGAGGAGTATAACATCCAACAAGTAGTTCCTAGCAGCTTGGTAAGAATGTGAAAACTCTTTTACAAGTTGAGCTAGAGCTTACGTTTACAGCTACCGGGCTGAGTGGAGGCACGCGTAAAACTCATTACTCCCTGAGTTGTCTTCGTCCTTTTCATTATTTTTATTACGAATTGGTGTATAAATGTGAGTTTTATCGTTTGCATTCATGTAATTTGCTTCAAGATTTATCCGCAGTTGCGAGCGTAACTCACTGTGTTCCGTCCTCACAGTTATTTTCCGTTATATTTCTTCTTCGCTTCGTATTAATTTTCACTTAAGTCGTTAGATTAATGAGCAAATATTTTAAGCAGTATTTTGGTACATCATAGCAGTTGGCCGCTCCCATGGATACGGCATTCTGACTTCTCAGTATCACTCTAAAGTCGAAGGGAGTCATAAAAATAACTCAACCCTGCCGTACATCATACAAGTTTTCATGGTCTGATTCTTCTTCTTTGGTAGTCAATTTGGTCTGATTAGTCACTTACAAATTCGTTTGTGTGGTAATAGAAACGTATAGTAGAGATGTAACATTACCGTAAATTACAACAAAACGCTGCAAAGTCCTTGTCACATGGGTTTATTATTCTACTGGACATACCTACAGAAATTTTGGCTGTTCATTTATTGTTTCTTTCATGTGCAATTATTGAAATCGCTATTTTTGATGGTTTACACCAATTTTGGCCCCCAAAGCACGGCTTTATTTTTAAACTGTTGATACTATTTTTAGTGTCATTATACAAAAAAATAATGCATGGTGATTTCAAACAATTTTCCATGTTTTTTATTAATAAAAAATGAATTTCGGGAGCTTAGCCTTCGTTACAACCTCAATTCTTCACTCTTCGGTCAAAATCAACCAAATATTTGGTCTTCTCGCCCTAAAAAAAAACATCTTCCGCACTAAAACCTCAAAAATCCTTCGAAAAACCCTATTTTCACACCCATTTTTCTCCCATAACACCCCTGGGTGTACGCCGATCGGGCTGCCGTGTTTCGGAGCACAACTAGGACCCAAATGGGGACCAAAACTGTGTGCGGAAGAACGACGATTTTAGACCAAAATTTAACGTACCTTTATAAATAAACGTAAATTTAAGGCTGAAACTTCGTTAGAACCTCAGTTGGTCAAAATCGACTTCACATTCAGTCTTCTCGTCCCCAAAAACATGGAAAACGATACCTCAAAAGCTCATGTTACTAACATGTTACTAAAACGCATAAAGTACCTATTTTAACATGTATCATGTTTTAGCGCTGGGGTACTAGCATTTTTTGCGAGTCGATTTTGCGCGTCAATTTTGAGCGTCAAATTTGAGCGTCAATTTTAAGCGTCAAATTTTTTCGCACACAATGCATAGTGGTTTTCACGTACAACCGAGTAGTTGCTAGGGAAATGAAACTTCTTTCATTTCCATCGGACAAAAATCGTTTTCTATTCGTTGGAAAGCTCTTGATTTATCACGAATTTATTTCGTATTTGTTCTTGGTATTTATTTCCTAGTTTCATACTATAACTATATAAATGAATGTTATAAATGGATAGTAAACAATGACGCTTGTTTGGTTGTCACGTTTTAACATGTGTATCATCTATGGTGCTCAAGAAATGTAGACAAGACATCGTCAGAAGAAACGAGCACATACGTTTCAAGTAGTAGATTTCTACCTAGCCTTCACTTTTCGAGTTAATAACATGATACATGGTTGCAATTTTTGGTTCTTAAACATAAATAAATTTCAGGTTTTCATAAAGCATAACGTTTGCTTAAGTTGCAGTACCTATCAGCAATTGTTATTTTTATACACATTTTCACTCATAACACCCTTGGGTATATTCCGATCGGGCTGCAAAGTTTCGGGACACAACTAGGGCCCAAATGGAGCTTGTGCGCGAAAGAACGAATTTTTTACACCGAAAATGAAGCCGGTACATGTGATACGGCGGACGGCGGACGGACATTGCATTTTCTGAATCTATCACCTCGAAACTTAAAAGTAAAAATTTTGAGGGAGTGTTATAAAAATTGTCTGCTGAGCGAATACATAGGTGTATTATTCACAGAATAATAAACCAAAACGACAACATTAATTTAACCAAATACAGCGATTTTCCGGAATAAGTAATTTGTTTATTAAGTTGAAAAAACTTATTTGAGTTGTAATACAACTTAAATCACTTGCGGCGGAGTAGTGGAAATCCATAGCAAAAAACTATCATCAGTACATAATAGAATTCTATTATGTTCTAATGATGGTATAACAACCGAAACCGGTCTACAGTTTGATAATTTACGTGGAAATAGACTATTCTATTTTTATCCTGTAGTTTTTTTTTCTTTTCTGTTCAAGTTGAGTTGTTCATTGAATAATTTATATTCATTAGGTACCTCTAGTTTGTGCCCTAATGTTGTGGTTAATTTCAGACAATTTCAATTTCCAACAAGCCAAAACAATAACTGTGAGTGGTACGTATACGTCTCTGTACCTAAAAGGGTACAATACCTCATTTTCCTGGAGATCAGAAGCTCCTTCATTATTCACAGGGCCATTCCCATACCCAAAGCCATCTCGCTACCGTCTCACTTTACTACGGTGTCGTCAATTTTCTCCACTTTATTCCCGTTCCCCTCGACATTCCTACGTCGTCCGGGCTATTTGTAGCTGCGGAGAAAATTCCCATTTGTAAAGCGGAAATGGGTCTTAGCACGTGAAAATCTGGTTTTCCCCCCCTCTTCTTACTTTTGGGCGTAAAACATGAGAAATGCTCGAGTCGGGTTCCCTCGCACCCTTTTTGGCACCTTATTCCTTTAGTCTACTTTCTTTCCGTCTTGACAGGGCGGCGATTTTTCCGCGTCGACCTTCACCCTGGTTAGTGCCTTATATTTGTTCATAACGTCACGCTGAACATGAGCTCGCTCCTGCTCGTGAATTGGAACATGAAATACTTATCATACGTTCTTCACTGGAGGTGGCAGTGAATCTTCGTAGAAGATGCGCTTCCTGTTGCAACAGGTCCACTGTTTGCTATGTTATGTTCAACGAACATAACACACAATTTCGTTGGTGTTACGAACAATTTGGCGAAATTTGGAATTTTCGTTTTAGCCAATGTCAGGTATAACTGGAACGGCACGTAGCTAAACACACACATAAATATAATCTGTGTCGTGATCCCCTCATTCAAATCACTCTTTAATATTTGTAGACTTAACCAAATAAACGAAGGCAATGTTGAGCTGGGCGACACCGAGGGAAAGTAGGCGAGGGGACCCTTCCAGACAAACAACCGTCAACCGCCAAAACGGTTGCAACGGCCGATTGTGGACTGGAGAAAGGTGGAAAGGTCCCTATAAAACTAGCCCTTCAGGCCCAGCTCTCCATTCGACCGATCTCGCTCATACCCTCGACTTCTCTCTCTTTCCCGACTAGCTGCTTTCCTAAAAGATCTCCTGCTGTAGGTGAAAACCGCGGGGAGCACGTCCTAAAAGATCTCCTGATGCATGGGGAAAACCAAGGGAAGCATACCCTTAAAAGAACTGCTGTTGGTGAAAACCACGAAGAGCATAATTATCCTTAAAAGACTCCTGCTGTAGGTGAAAACCGCGGGGAGCACGTCCTAAAAGATCTCCTGATGCATGGGGAAAACCGCGGGAAGCATACCCTTAAAAGAACTGCTGTTGGTGAAAACCACGAAGAGCATAATTGTCCTTAAAAGACTCCTGCTGTTGGTGAAAACCGCGGGGAGCACATCCTAAAAGATCTCCTGCTGTTGGTGAAAACCGCGGGGAGCACATCCTAAAAGACCTCCTGCTGTTGGTGAAAACCGCGGGGAGCACATCCTAAAAGATCTCCTGCTGTAGGTGAAAACCGCGGGGAGCACATCCTAAAAGACCTCCTGCTGTTGGTGAAAACCGCGGGGAGCACATTCTAAAAGATCTCCTGCTGTAGGTGAAAACCGCGGGGAGCACATCCTAAAAGATCTCCTGATGCATGGGGAAAACCGCGGGAAGCATACCCTTAAAAGAACTGCTGTTGGTGAAAACCACGAAGAGCATAATTATCCTTAAAAGACTCCTGCTGTTGGTGAAAACCGCGGGGAGCACATCCTAAAAGATCTCCTGCTGTTGATGAAAACTGCGGGGAGCTTATCATTAAAATACTCCTGCTGTTTGTGAAAACATGGGGGTGGGAGAATATTCCTCCATCCCTTCGACTTCGACCCCTCCCTACCTACCCCTTTGTTTGGAGTCACAACAGTCTGTTTCAAAAATACATAGTATAAAGGTGTGCATGAAAATCCAGGGATGGGTTCAGAGTGCTCTGTAACGGAGACTTTTTCAAAAATACATGTTGGTACTGAACATTATGGACCCGTTGCAATAGCGTATTTTCATCGTGAGTGGGCTAAAATTAATGGGGAAGGGTGTTCAAAAATATCCAGTGTGACAGAGGCCACGGAACAAAGATACAGTTTCTTGATTAAGTCATGCAGACGGCATTCTCATTATCCGTGAGTTCATAGGTAAATCATTCGCGTCATCAGGGTTAGAGGAATATCAAGGCTGAGGGCGATGAAGACATCCTGCGCTCCATTACTACCGAAATGGCCTGTCTCACTTTCAAGGGTATCGGAGTCAGGATCTAGAAAGGACCAAACTATGAAAAGACTTCCTGAGTCGTGAGCCGTCTCATCTACTTGAGATCGCATCTCATTTAGGAGGCAAAAGAAATCAAACAACTTGGATTGCCCTTGTCAAAGCCCCTCACGGAATGGGTTCAGACGTCATTGACCCACACTAAAAAAAGTCAAGTATAATCGAGGGTACAACGCAAATATCATCATCATCATCATTCCTGCGGCTTCGAGAAGGTTCGTTGAGCGATGTCGCCTCTTGAGCTCTCAATGGCCTTCTGAATCGCACCTCTGTTGCAAGGCTTATATACCATGTAAACAATATGGCCATGTGAGCTAAATGCGTTTATTTACAATACTTACCATGTTAATAACCAAGTCATCCGCGATGAGGTTGTTGAAAATCATTAAAACCAGAAATAGAGCAATTATCGAAATCCGTTCCCAAACCTGGAGCCCAAATATCGTCACTAGGGACGCGCTAACAATCGGGAATTGGCCCGAGATCATCATTGCTAGGGATCACCTGATTATATTGGCGGAGTATGAAGTCGAGTTGGTTGTTCTGTGATATTATTTCATTTGAAAATTGATGGCTCTTTTGGAGTTTGTTGATAGGTAGTGAAACTTGAACAAACGTTGAAGTATTATTGATGGGTAAATTATTACACAAAGATAAATTATTACACAACGGTAAATTATTACAAGACGGTTCATTATACCATCTACGTAGAAGGGGCGGAGTTTGTTGGTAGGTACTTTTGCAACTTTTGCTTTATTATTTTTAATAATGAACCATTGAAAACGGGCATGATTAAAAAAATGCTACCCCCCTCCCCCCCCCCCCCCCTCAAATTTTGATGGTTAACGTATCAAGGTATGTAGAATCCGAAAATGCAATAAAAAAATGCCTGTCTGTCCCCCGTACGTCGTATTGAGCACTTTTCTTGGTTACCATGAAACAAAATTGATGAAATTCGGGTTATAGGTTAATTTCGGGGTCTAGTTGGTCCTCAAAGCACGACGTTACTGTCAGTCATCTCTAAGGGGTTCAAAATAGGGGTTGAAATTTTCAGAACGCCGTAGCTCGAAAACTTTCGATAGAAAGGGGTTTTTTTAACGTTATTAAAGAGCTAAACAATTTTTTGAGACCACCCTGAGCATCGTAGGTCCAGCCGTTCGTGTACACCAAAAAGCTTCGTCAACACGATCGTGAATCAAACGGTATAAATCCGGCCCGGATATCATCGCTTGGGAGCACCTGATTATAATCAAGGATGGCTGTATGAAGTCGAGTTGTTTGTTCCTGCGATATTATTTCATTTGATAAGTGATGGGCTATTGGATTTTGTTGGTAGGTGCTTCTGAAACTTGAACAAACGATGAAGCATTATTGATGGGTAAATTATTACACAACGGCAAATTTTTACAGAGCGGTAAATTATTACAGAACGGTAAATTATTACACAACGGTAAATTATTACAAAACGTTTCATCTACCAAGAAGGGGCTGGATTTTGTTGATCGGTACTTTGGCAACTTGAACAACCGTTGAAGTATTGTTGATGGGCAAGTTATTACACAGCGGCTCATTATACTTGACCACGAGGGTAGGTATTGACTACAGAAAACAGTGATCTACGCAGAAGGGGCATCTATTGCACTCCACATCAACAATTTCCCTTCAGAACTTAATTATTTGCGTTTCTTTTTGCATTTTTGGTAATGTTTGTCTTCGACAGAATTATTTTAGCAACATTTAACTCGTGATTTAGGTACCTAGTACGGTAACGAGTATGGGGTCAGGTAAATAACCTACACTCTCTGATCTACATAATATGTATAGAATACTACATAATATATTATAGCATTTCCAAGTCAAATTCAACCTTTTCCAAGTCAAATCCAACCTGTTCCAACTCAAATCCAACCTTTTCCAACTCAAATCCAACCTTTTCCAAGTCAAATTCAACCTTTTCCAAGTCAAATTCAACCTTTTCCAAAACAAATTCTACCTTTTCCAAGTCAAATTCAACCTTTTCACCGAAATTACGAAAAATACGCACAAGCCCTAAATGTAGTACCAAATGCTTGTCTGTGATTGGGGACTGGGCTGAAAACAATACTCCAAACGCAGTAGGTAGGTACCTATACATAAAACAAAATCATGTTTTATTAAAAAAGAAATCAACAAAAAATATAATTTAAAAAAAATCAACATTTCTTTGAAAGAAAAACTCTTCTCTCTTCTTTACATAATTAATATTTTAAAAGTCTTAAAATTAAAAATCTTACTTGTAGAAAGTCTATCTTCGATTTTTTTCACTTAAAAAAAAAAGTACAGGTAGGTACTTTTGTGAAATACGAGTAGGTACTTGTAATAAATTGACAAAAAATATGGCATCAGTGGAGAGGCTGTCCAACTGACGCTTTAGGGAGCAGGAGCATCATGTCCATAAAATAGTACAATCTGTAGCTGTAATTGATGACACAGCCCGTGGAATCACATCGCACAGATCATCAATTCAGTCATCATTCAATGCATCGTCAATTACAGCTACAGATTGTACTAACTATTTTATGGACATGATGCTCCTGCTCCCTAAAGCGTCAGTTGGACAGCCTCTCCACTGATGTCATATTTTTTGTCAATTTATTACAAGTACCTACTCGTATTTCACAAAAGTACCTACCTGTACTTTTTTTTTTTTAAGTGAAAAAAATCGAAGATAGACTTTCTACAAGTAAGATTTTTAATTTTAAGACTTTTAAAATATTAATTATTTAAAGAAGAGAGAAGAGTTTTTCTTTCAAAGAAATGTTGATTTTTTTTAAATTATATTTTTTGTTGATTTCTTTTTTAATAAAACATGATTTTGTTTTATGTACAGGTACCTACCTACTGCGTTTGGAGTATTGTTTTCAGCCCAGTCCCCAATCACAGACAAGCATTTGGTACTACATTTAGGGCTTGTGCGTATTTTTCGTAATTTCGGTGAAAAGGTTGAATTTGACTTGGAAAAGGTTGGATTTGAGTTGGAAAAGGTTGAATTTGACTTGGAAAAGGTTGAATTTGACTTGGAAAAGGTTGGATTTGAGTTGGAAAAGGTTGGATTTGAGTTGGAAAAGGTTGGATTTGACTTGGAAAAGGTTGAATTTGACTTGGAAATGCTATATATAAAGGGTTATCTATACAGAGAGCTGTGATCTGTAACAGAAGGGTATTCTGTACAAAATAATAAACCTTTGTGCTGGGATTTGCAGCGGTTTTTTTGCATTTATTAGTTCATTGAACCCTTTTTACAGCAAACATATCTCATTGATATTGTGGTACCTAATTCACTGCATTGTTCTACACACCTTAGTTAGTAGTTCCTTCATGGAGGGAACTCTTTAGTCACTTACATGATTTTGATATCTACTTATGATGACATGTATTGGTTTATGTTGTGTCAGTCATGTCCACGATGTGATGCGGCCGTACCAATCACTGTACCTCCGGTCGTTTAGAGCCTTCCTGACTATAGTGGGTTGCTGTGGTCTTGATTTCGCTGGACGAATTCCGTCAAGTGTTGAGGCAGGATTTCAGAGGGTTAGTCCAGGCCAAAATCTCGGTAAACCGTTTCGTTTCTCACAAAATCAGTAGTATGGATCATGCGTTTTTGTAGAATGCTGTTTTGTTGTTGTTCCATTATTTTGAATTGTGAGCGAGAACAAGTGCCCCAGATGCCTAAAGAGTAAGTCCAAATTGGTACATTAAGTGTCTTATATATTGCGATTTTGTTCTGCACTGTTACATTCTTGCTGTCCAATGGTGCTCTCCAGTAAGCTACTCGAATGCGAGCATGATCATTGAACGTCAGTCTACTATCCAAGAATATGCCAGGTATTTGTGACCTGTTGCTGTTGGTGTGGGTTGTCCGGAGTAGGATACAGGTGGTTCTTGATATTTAAGGTTGTACGTGTATGTGACTACACAGGATTTGAGTGGGTTGATTTTTACTTTCCATTAGGCGCACCATTGTCCCAGCACCACTAGGAGCTCTTGGAATGAATGAATGAATGAATATTATATTTGTCATCCTTTTATTCCGATACATTACATACAACAGCTTTGATAACATAAGTTCTTAATGAATAGAAATAAAAATTCTTCCAGTGGAAAATTTCGATGACTGTGCTGGATAGTAGACACTGTGACCCAGCACGGAGTTGTGGTCCTCAGTTTAGATAGTTACATTATATGATTGCATTATAGTAGTTCCTAATGAAGAGTGTGCGTGGCTGCATATTTATAAATGATTCTATATGGAGAAAAATTCAATTGGTTTACTATTAACAAATTTTGTAATTTCCTTACTTACTAAGTTGTTATTTTGTATAGGTACTCATAATCTCATTAATGCTATCAAAATCCCTATTGATCATTTGCATCCCCTTGTATCTGGCAGTCGTCTGTGCATACTTGTTTTTAACTTTGAGAAGTTTCAATCTGTAGGCATTGGATTTCCGTTTCCTAACGTCTACGAAGAAAGAGAGTTTTTCTTTTCTGATAAACGTGAATATATTTCGGGCGTATAACTGGTAGATCGTACTTACGTTCTATTCTCTAAAAAGCACTGCAGTAGGGTACTGTCTAGATTTGCCGAACAAGATTTTTAGTGTCCTCTTTTGGGTACTACAACCCTTTCCAAGCAGACATCTGAATGTTCCTTCCCAGATTATGATAGCTTTTTGTAGAACAGATTCAAACAGTGTACATGTTTTTTAGTACTCCTCTTGGAAGGTATTTCACACCAAACACTTAGGCGCATTTTCTAAGTTTATCGCAGAGTTCGCGTCCGTGGATATCCCATTTGAGCCTATGGTCGATTTCAACTCCCAGGCACGTGAGAGATTCCACATTTCTAATGACCGGGCAGGCGCATGGAGTTCCTTGGCAGTTGCGATAGGTCAGAGTTACCTCCTGTGACGAAGATGTGCCGGCTTTCCTTGAAATATTCATAAATGGTGATTTTGATGCTTTTACGGTCAGTGAGTTCGTATTTATCCAGACTGCTATGCTATGAAGGTCTTTTTCGGCGTTTTCATGTGCTTCTCGCCAAGTTTTTCCAATATTTACTAGCGCAATATCGTCGGCGAACATAAATATCCTCCCTAGATAGTTCTGCGCAGCCAACTCGTTGGAGTCTTCTTGTTGCTTCTAGTGGATCTTCCTGACATAGGGCATATACCAAATCGTCCGCATACATACCTGAGAAGGCTTCTTCAACTGGTAGTGGCTTATCGTGACAATACAGTGAGTATAGTTATGGGGCCCGCACACTGCCATGCGGTACTGAGTTTAATAATTCGCAGCGTTTTTACTAAACAAAGCCTCAAAGGCATATGCGATGATATTTCCGTTGAGGAACGTCGGAAGGTAGTGTAATGTGTTATGTCGAACTCCTACCTGCTAGTGTCTAGAATGGGCTAGTGGCGTAGAATTTGAAGGTGGAATTCCACAATGACATTCATTAACTGTAGCTCGTAGGTCAGCAATCGGCCCTGTAGTCAGCGTCGCACAGGACTGACTGCAGGTACAGGTCACTAGAAAGCTGTGAAGTTAATACTGGAAAACTACTGAATTTGGACGCCTGTTGGCTGCCCGAATGTGTGACTCTACTTATACGGGCAAGGGCTTTGAATAGAATGGATTCGTGAACACAAGTGAATTTATTATAGGAAAAGAGAACAATGCAAATACGGGGGTTTGTGGGTTTGCAAAGAAATGAGACAGAATTAGGTTGTGAAGCTGAATTGTCACGATTATTCGGGATTCTGCATATAATGGCAAAGGGAGAATTATTACTGGGGTGTGTTACAATATAGAGAAGTGGAAAAAGATGTTGGAATTGATGTGGCACCAGAGTCGTGGGGCCATAGACAGTGGGTTCAGATTGGGTTCAGTGGGGTCCAATGAACGGAAATTGGGGACGTTTTCTGGGGCCAGGCTCAGTCTATGAGAGATGATGGAGGTGCTGGAACAGACGGGACAAGACCCTCGTTACTCTCCTTCCAGACAGTGGGATGTACAGAAAGCCTGAAGGGCGCTATTACACGACCAAGTGCCGCTCAAGTACCAGTTAATAATAAAGGGAAGTTGGGTCCTACCTTCTCTGGAAAGCTTGTGCGTGTGATCCGGGGATGATCCTTTTTGTCAGGTCCAGTCCTCCCTCTGGCTGCTCGGGCACCTGGAACATAATATCTTCCGCAGCAGTATTGGGTTCACAACTTCTGGGGGCAGACGTGCTTCCTGGCCGACTCGTTCGCTCTCCCGCTCTCTCTCCTTCTCGACTATTATTGAAGTAGTGCCCAGGCGTAAGCAGTTTCCAAGTTCCAAATGGCTTCTCCAACTTCTGGGTTCAATCAAAGGGGGGGTTCAGAAAGGTCTCTACTCACTTACTACACAATTCAAATCCACTCAACTAATCACAGGTAAAAAGGTCGCAGGTTCCGTCTTGGTTAAAGGCTCAGAGATAGGTGTCATGATGGAGGGCAGCTGAGGTATTTATAGAGCTCCCCTCCCATTGCGCTGGGATGAGGCGCAGAAGATCCTTTCCCTCGCCCCTCCAACTGCCCAAGTCAAAACGGGGAAACACTGCCCTAGTCAAATTTACTAGGCCTTTTTAGGGTGACCAATTTGACTACAGTAGTTTTCGATTTGTGAAGTCCACCTGTACCGACTGTCTCATTCTTTCTGATGATCCTTTGCGCAGTTCATCTTTGTATTTTGGAGATTGTGTCGTTCAGTTTCGTTGCATATTCACAAGGTGAATTAATGACGTGCGATTCAGTGGGAGGGGGTGGTGTGAATATTTGTTTGAGAGATGTGAAGGGAATTTCGTTGCCAACTCTTGCACCGCATGAAAATCTCAAGAGCTGAAGAGATATTAGCTCTGAGTGGCACTTTCCTCGAGGTGATTAAAGGGTCGGAGGTGCTGGGAGCGTCTCCAAAGGCGTACATTAAGGGGAATGAAGCGTTTCAGAGGAGACGCGTTTTAGGGCATATTAATTGAGAGGAGCCTCCTGGATTGATGCCCGAGCTCCCTCCAGAGTGCTCTCGCTGGATTGACGCCGCACAGGGCCTTTACCTGAGGTGTTCCAGAGATAACTACGAGAGTAGTCGTTCTAATGGCGTGGACCCCTTGGTGTGTGGAACTGCTCAGTTTTCCCTCCGTTCGCCTTCCCTCGTTATTCCTAACGATAATGGCTTCCCTTGAAATAATAGACGTTGTAACTAACACGTGGCGTGCGGTATTGTAATCAATCCCACGGGCTTCGTCATACTCAGTTTTCATCGTTATTATAATTTCTTCGGTATTTCGCTAGAATTGTCGCAAACTTCGAACTGATTTCACAACTCTCTCGGCAGTGATGATGGATTAGAAAGAATTAGTTAACTTGATTCACATAATAATAGCAGGTTGCATTAAGCTATTGGGACGAACTAGATCACTCGATACTGCGGAAAATCGCTGACAAACTGCAAATCTCGACAAGCCTAGCTGGGTGACACACGTGCGCAGATATGATTATTATAATAGATAAAGACACAATGGACATGCACATTGATTGTCTAACCACACGGGCCTAGCCTAACGATAGGCAACATTACGATGTTTTGGCTTCATGACCGGAGTGAACAGCTAAGCCCAATACCTTCAAAGAAAAACGGAGTTATTGAGAAAAAAAAAAGCTGCAAATCCCTGCACAACGGTTTATTATTTTGTACAGAATACCCTCCTGTTACAGATCACAGCTCTCTGTACAGATAACCCTTCTATATAATATTTACTATTCTGTACATAGGTATTATGTGGATCGCAGACCCTCCGTAGGTTAGTACCTAACCCCGTACTCGTTACTAGGTACCTACCTAAATCACGAGTTAAATGTTGCTTAAATAGTTCTTTCGATGACAAACAGTAACTAAAATGGCAAAAAGAAACGCAAATAATGAAGTTCTGAAGGAAAATTGTTGATGTGGAGTTGATGTGGAGGGGTTTTCTGTGGTCAATACTGTGATGAATTTAAAATTGCATCACGGTGGTGTGAGGGAAATTGCCCAGGCGGTTATGAGCGAATCACCACCGACATCTAGGATCTTTTGGGAGAGATGAGAGGTGAGTGGTAGAGTTTGCCTAGGCGGTTATGAGCGAATCACCACCGACATCTAGGTTCTTTTGAGAGGAGGAGAGAGCAAGGTAGAGGAGAGAAGAGAGAGCTGGTTAGAGGAAGTGTCGAATGAAGCTAAAGTCGCAGGATCCAGGGTTTTATAGGAAAAGGAAGCCTCTCCCTCCAACCCCCTGTTAGGGGTTGGTGGTGGGGCCCCAGGTTGTGTACCCTGGGTTCTGTGGCTTGTCTCTCCACTCGTTTCGTTTATTGACGGAACTAAGTTTTGCATTTGGATCTTGGTGAGAACTTAAGTTTTTCAATATAAATATTGAACATACGTACAGAATTTTGGCTGTTAATTTATTGCTTCTTTTATGTGCAATAAATAAAATAGATAGGTATTTATGATAGTTCCCAATTTTGGCCCACAAAAGCACGAAACAGTCTTTTTAAATTATATTTGATAATTGATAGTGCCATTTAATTGTCTTGATTCACTGTTGATCTACCTCTAGCGTTATTATACAAATTTGTGATGATTTCAGACAATTTCCCACGTTTTTGACTCATAAAAAATAAATTTTGGGAGCTGAACCTTAGTTACAACCTCAATTCTTCTTCACTCTTCGGTCAAAATCAACTTCATTTTCAGTCTTCTCGCCCTACAAAATATGGAAAACGATAGCTCACAAGCTCATGTTTACTACAACTTCAGAAAACCTCGAATAACCCTATTTTGACTCCCATTTTCCCCCCATAACTCCCCTGGGTGTATTCGCCCTTCGAAGTTACCTATTTGTCGATACCAACCTCAAAATCCCTAGTGTAAAAAGTTGTAGTAAAAAGTCTGCAGATAATATAAACGTAACAACGACAGTCCTGGGGCTCGGGGTTTCTCTCAAGCGGTTGAGGTGGTGAAGGTCCCCCTTGTAACTTTCGTCTGCGCATGCGCGAACATCAAATGTTGACCATTTCCTTGTAACTCTTCCAACTACGCGAAAAATAGTCGTAGAAAGCTGAAATTCTGAGGGTACACGCGGGTTCGATCGCAGATGGTCCCGTATCAAAATCATGGAAATCGTCCCGTCAGCGCATGCGCAAATGAAACACTTGAAACGCCCGTAACTGCCTTCAATATCGTTGAAATGAATTCAGATTTGAAGGTTCGAGCAGGAATAACGCTTTGATAATTGCATATGAATTTCATTTGTCTGCGCATGCGCGAACTTAGAATATTGACCGTTTCCTTGTAACGCTTCTAACTACGCGAAAAATAGTCGTAGAGAGCTGAAATTTTGAGGGTACACACGGGTTGGGTCGCAGATAGTCCCGTATCAGAATGAACCTGCCCAACTACTTTATACATTCGTGTGATTCAAGTGAGGAAGCTGTACTGCCTACGAATTAGCAGGCGTTTTTAAGTGAATCGACAGAAAACGGTCCAATTTACGCTAAAATATCAAGTTTTAGCGGTTTAGGCAATAAAAAGATCCCTCCACAGTTTTTCGTCTCCAGTAAAATTCGGAATATGGCGCTTACGATATTCTGCCTTTCAGAGGACGATATTGAGTACCCTAATGGGTGGAACCACGTTCAAATGGGTTCAGTAAGTCCCGCAGTAGCATATGCGCATCACTGTGGTAGGTGCATTGCGGTGTAGTTTCGAGTAAGTCGATTCGCAATGATTTGATCCCTTACGGGACGATATGAACCCTCGTACAATACCTTACGACTACTGTCTACTGTTACTTGCTTATAAAAGGTTTAACTCGGAAAAGGGGGAAACTGAGGGTCTAAACAGCACTTCACTTAGCGAAAGGAATCGCTCGAGCCCGCCCTCAAGGGAAAACGGCCAAGTCCCATCTGCGGTCCTATCGCCGTTCTTGGGGGGGGGATATCACGTTGAACGCCTGATTTCCCCCCCACCCCCTCGCTCGCTATACGTCGGATAGTTCTCATCCAACATTAAAGCTTTAGGGGGAAGAAGGAAAGGGCTCTTCTTCAGCCTTTAATGCCTTCATTCTCTCGTGGGCGTCTCCTTACAGTCGCTGCTCCAGTGTATTCTGGATCCTCTCAGAAATTCTCGACCCAGGGCCTCACAGTTATCCCCTCCCCAACCGTTGAATAAAGACAGTCATTAATACCACACCAGCTCTGCCGTGTGAAGGAAGAACGACTCAAAATTATTGAGTTTTCAAAAATGAGCTTCGAAGTTTTCCAACGAAAACTCGCTATAGGTTCACTACAGGGCATTCCCGCAACCCCCTCTTTTTTTCAAATGTCCAACCATGTTCAACTTGATCGATAGCTGTCAAAATACACTCCAAACACACGTTTTTTCAATCGATTTATTGCAGTTGAGTCGAATATCGATTATTCGTGGTAGATTTTTGAAATGTTTGTGGAGTAAAAACAACTCAAATCCCCTTTGAGTCCAGCGGTTTGGACCCCGATCCTGAAGCCAACGTTTTGGAGGAAAAACGACTCAACGGCGTTTTCAGCTAGTTGAGTCGTTTTTCCTCAACAAATAAATAACAAAACTCGCATGTTAGGGTGTTTCAGTCGAGGCGTTGAGATGTTTTTACTAAAAAAAACACGGAGTTGAGAAGTTTTTCCTCAAAATTAAGCAATTTCCAGATTTCATCCCTAACAATTTCAACCCCTTCTGGGTCGAATTTTGGAATTTCGATTTTACCATCAAAAAGGTGGGGTTGAAATTAGGGGGGGTTACTTGAAAATCCCATTTCCGACAATTTTTGAGTTGAATCGTTCTTCCGTCACACGGCAGAGCTCATCTCGATAGAATGCTGTGAGGAATTCTGGAGGGGGCCACATCTCTCAATAGCGAATATTGATCTAAAGAGTGATGGTTGTGAAGGGAAAGGAGGAGTCTTAATTTGAAAATTTCGGAATTTAACACTTAGAAATTTGATCGTTTTTATGGTTGAAGCTCTAAGTTTGTGGAACTCCATTATTATGTGAGTAGGTTGAAGAAAAAGACTTCAGTTCCACAAATGTTTTCGGTTTTCCACTATATATATTTCAGGCACTTTATACCCATCTTCAGGTGGTTCTGAAACAAAACCAGTCACCCAATACATCGTTTAGACTTATTTATAGAACCTACATTTTATTTTAACTATATAAATTGCAACTCATCCCCTCAAAGACCCTAGAGACTCTGCAGGCTATTGCACACAAACATAACTTGGTTGGAAGGCCAATACATCCCATTTTTCCAATACTGTTCATGGTGGACTAGTCAATGAAAATGGAATAAGTCTTTTAGGATACATTAAAAGCAGAAATACTTACATTTATAGTTCTTTAAAAAAAAGGTTAGAACAACAAGGTGTCGTTGTTCTAACCTTTTTTTTAAGAACTATAAATGTAAGTATTTCTGCTTTTAATGTATCCTAAAAGACTTATTCCATTTTCATTGACTAGTCCACCATGAACAGTATTGGAAAAATGGGATGTATTGGCCTTCCAACCAAGTTATGTTTGTGTGCAATAGCCTGCAGAGTCTCTAGGGTCTTTGAGGGGATGAGTTGCAATTTATATAGGTAAAATAAAATGTAGGTTCTATAAATAAGTCTAAACGATGTATTGGGTGACTGGTTTTGTTTCAGAACCACCTGAAGATGGGTATAAAGTGCCTGAAATATATATAGTGGAAAACCGAAAACATTTGTGGAACTGAAGTCTTTTTCTTCAACCTACTCACATAACTTAGAAATTGATAAACACACTAACCAAGGTTCGTTAGCCAAATTCAAGTTTTTTTAAACTCATTTTACCCAAATTTTAAGTGCTGACACTGTTTGAAACCAACGTATTTCTAATAATCCATTACGTCAGATTATTCAAACATTGAGTGGTGAGTAGTTATTGACCATGTCTATGTAATTTGTAAAATTATCATAATTTTTCAAAGTATAAAAATAATTTAAATTTCATTTTCTGTTGATTGTGATTGGTATTTGTCATAACTTTAACTGAAATTCATATATACTCGACACCACCCCCTCCCTATACGTCGGATAGTTCTCATCCAACATTAAAGCTTTAGGGGGAAGAAGGAAAGGGCTCTTCTTCGGCCTTTAATGCCTTCATTCTCTCGTGGGCGTTTCCTTACAGTCGCTGCTCCAGTGTATTCTGGATCCTCTCAGAAATTCTCGACCCAGGGCCTCACAGTTATCCCCTCCCCAACCGTTGAATAAAGACAGTCATTAATACCACACCAGCTCTGCCGTGTGAAGGAAGAACGACTCAAAATTATTGAGTTTTCAAAAATGAGCTTCGAAGTTTTCCAACGAAAACTCGCTATAGGTTCACTACAGGGCATTCCCGCAACCCCCTCTTTTTTTCAAATGTCCAACCATGTTCAACTTGATCGATAGCTGTCAAAATACACTCCAAACACACGTTTTTTCAATCGATTTATTGCAGTTGAGTCGAATATCGATAATTCGTGGTAGATTTTTGAAATGTTTGTGGAGTAAAAACAACTCAAATCCCCTTTGAGTCCAGCGGTTTGGACCCCGATCCTGAAGCCAACGTTTTGGAGGAAAAAACCAGTCATGCAGCATGACTTAATGAGCGAATTTTCAAAGAAATATTCGAATTAATGGCTATGGTTTTGAATAAAGGAAAACTTCTTCCTCCTACTGTTAGTACCTAAATTGAATAATTTGAAATAGATTTTTTCTTTCGTCTTCCTTCTAGTAATACGTGGGCCGGTACTTGTCTATCTATGAAGGTATCATAACAATTATATGTCAAATGGGAAATTCAAGGAGTTGTACTAATCGTTTGCCTCCCCCTTTTTTGCTTCGAACTCTCGTCTTCAATTAATACTTCTCACATTTTTCAATCTGACCACTCTAATGTGGGGGGGGGGGGGGGGGGTAAGAGTTTAAAGATTATCCTAGTTTTGGGTAATTTTTGCGCACTTTAAATGCTCTAATTTAAGAACGGATTTAGATATCTAAAATCCGATTTCACCATCGTGTTCAGCGTGCAAAAACCTTTAAAATGAGGGGTCACTTGTTAGAAAATAACATTTTGGGGATTTTTGGGTAATTTTTGCGCACTTTAAATGCTCTAATTTGAGAACGGATCAAGATATCTAAAATCCGATTCCACCATCGTGTTCAGCGTGCAAAAACCTTTAAAATGAGGGGTCACTTGTTGGAAAATAACATTTTGGGGATTTTTGGGTAATTTTTGCGCACTTTAAATGCGCCAAAACCCTCCTTAGAGTAGGCCAATTTCGCCCATCTTCGAACTTAGCCTTTCGATTGCCAAGATAGATTTTTTGTGCAAATTTGAGCTGTTTATCTCAATTCTATCGAGAGTTATCGTCTGGAGTGACACATATATATATATATATACATATAAAAAAGTGTTAAATTTCAGGAATCGTTTTAGAATGGTCTGAAACGGATTTCTATGAAGAAAATTTCCAAAAATTTATATTATTTAAATTTCGAAGCCATTGCAATAGCTTCATTTTCTTTGAAAATTCGCTAAAACGACTCAACGGCGTTTTCAGCTAGTTCAGTCGTTTTTCCTCAACTAATAAATAACAAAACTCGCAAGTTAGGGTGTTTCAGTCGAGGCGTTGAGATGTTTTTACTAAAAAAAAACACGGAGTTGAGACGTTTTTCCTCAAAATTAAGCAATTTCCAGATTTCATCCCTAACAATTTCAACCCCTTCTGGGTCGAATTTTGGAATTTCGATTTGACCATCAAAAAGGTGGGGTTGAAATTAGGGGGGTTACCTACGTGAAAGTCCCATTTTCGACAATTTTTGAGTTGAATCGTTCTTTCGTCACACGGCAGAGCTCATCTCGATAAAATGCTGTGAGGAAATCTGGAGGGGGCCACATCTCTCAATAGCGAATATTGATCTAAAGAGTGATGGTGGTGAAGGGAAAGGAGGAGTGTAAATTTGAAAATTTCGGAATTTAACACTTAGAAATTGATAAACACACTAACCACGGTTCGTTAGCCAAATTCAAGTTTTTTTAAACTCATTTTACCCAAATTTTAAGTGCTGACACTGTTTGAAACCAACGTATTTCTAATAATCCATTACGTCAGATTATTCAAACATTGAGTGGTGAGTAGTTATTGACCATGTCTATGTAATTTGTAAAATTATCATAATTTTTCAAAGTATAGAAATAATTTAAATTTCATTTTCTGTTGATTGTTATTGGTATTTGTCATAACTTTAACTGAAATTCATATATACTCGACACCACCCCCTCCCTATACGTCGGATAGTTCTCATCCAACATTAAAGCTTTAGGGGGGAAGAAGGAAAGGGCTCTTCTTCAGCCTTTAATGCCTCCATTCTCTCGTGGGCGTCTCCTTACAGTCGCTGCTCCAGTGTATTCTGGATCCTCTCAGAAATTCTCTACCCAGGGCCTCACAGTTATCCCCCCTCCAACCGTTGAATAAAGACAGTTGGAGGGGGCACATCTCCTCAATAGCAAATATTGATCTAAAGTGAGTGAGAGGGTTGGGGGTGAATCTAAATTTGAAAATTTCGGAATTTAACGCTTGCAACTTGATAGCCATACAAACCACTGTTTGTTTGTCAAATTCAAATTTTTTTAAACGCATTTTACGTAAATTTGAAGTGCTGACACTGTTTGAAACCTACGTATTTCTAATAAACCATTACGTTAGATTATTCAAACATTGAGTGGTCAGTATTTATTTACCATAATTTTTCGAAGTATAAAAATAATTTAAATTTCATTTTCTGTTGATTGTGATTGGTATTTGTCATAACTTTAACTGAAATTCATATACACTCGACACCACCCCCTTCGCTATACGTCGGATAGTTCTCATCCAACATTAAAGCTTTAGGGGGGAAGAAGGAAAGGGCTCTTCTTCAGCCTTTAATGCCTTCATTCTCTCGTGGGCGTTTCCTTACAGTCGCTGCTCCAGTGTATTCTGGATCCTCTCAGAAATTCTCGACCCCGGGCCTCACAGTTATTCACCCCCCCGAACCATTGAATAAGACAGTCATTAATACCACACCAGCTCATCTCGATAGAATGCTGTGAGGAATTCTGGAGGGGGCCACATCTCTCAATAGCGAATGTTGATCTAAAGAATGATGGTGGTGAAGGGAAAGGAGGAGTCTAAATTTGAAAATTTCGGAATTTAACGCTCCTACAACTTTATAACCACACTAACCACGGTTCGTTGGTCAAATTAAGTTTTTGACGTGGATATGTCGTCAGGGCTGGGGTTCATTCTAAAATCTGTTACGAAAAAAATGCAACGTTTTTTGGAACACTTCCCGAGGTGCTCGAGTGTTGAAATTTTGTATGAAGGCTCCGTTAGGAATCTAGTTGGCTGAAGATCCTCGCCTTCAAGATCGGACCACTATTAAGGGGAGTTTAGAGGGAGGGTCAATTACGAAAAAATGTTAACTTTGTTCCTGGGCTACCTATCGCTTGAAATTTGAACCACAGCTTCCACAGGATGGTGTCATACGAATTTTAGGATACGAGTTTTACGTGCTCGACACATCAGCTGAGTGCCCCGTAGAGATAATTGCCAGTTATACTTGTTGGATGTAAACATCAGTTTATGTAGTATTGAAGGAAAGAAATTCACAGGTTTCATGGAACGCCAATTAGGACTTCACCTCAATAATGATACACTCATTCCTACAACTAGGAATAATATGTACCTATTGACGCTATATTCACTCGCCATATTGCAACTGTAAATGCTATGAATTATATATAATATTTTTCTTATCATAAACCTCTGCTTAGCATTAGGGTAAGGCGGGGGAATGCCATCCCCATTACTTCAACTTGCGATAGAATGGTGCAGAAAAATCATAGAGTTGTCATCATTGTCTCATTCTTTCGCAAATTTAATCAATTTTGACAAATCAAAGTCTTTATTGTAGTTCAGTGAAGTTGGCGGGCACTGTTGTATGAAAAATGAAAAAAGTGCTTTGGGTGGGATTACCCCCCTGGTGGGGTAATGCCATCCCAGCTGTGGGGTATTTCCATCCATTAGATCTCCAAGTATCTAAGACTAACATTGCCATTTAAAAAAAAGTCACAATAGGAACTCATGAAATTTATTTTAACCTGTATCACAGAACATTGGTCATAAATAAATAAAAACAATAGGTAACTGAATATCGAAGAGGAATAAATTAAAAGAGAGAAGAAACTGTTGAATTTCCAGACTACTTCACCAACTGGCATAGTTCGCAGAGAGGGACTTCTGGTTTCCCTTGGGTGCAAGCATAGTGGGCAAACTGATGACAACCAGTGCACTTCCACATTAGTTCATCGTCCCCGTCATTCTCTCTGCATATGAAACAGATGCGATCTTCCTCGTCCTCTAATCCTAAGATGTCATCTAGCTCATCGTCGTCACATAGATGACTATTTTTTTAAAACCTTGGCATTGATGTTTGGGAACGAGAAAACAATGTCTTTTTCGAAATTCAGGAGTAAAATGGTTTTAGGGGTAATGCCATCCATACAACATGTGGATGTCACAACCCCACGAAAAAAGATGGCATTTCCCCAATCGTTCACACTCCGGCAAAACATGCGCCGTTACGTTATTTCTGAGCCGATTTTATAAAATCGCGTATGAATCGAAAGACAAATAGCTAATCTGACGCAATTAATAAAAAAACTCGAAGAAATATTCGAAAATATGCCACTTACCTTGTAAATAAGCAGGAGCAAAAATAACAAAAAATACTGTGGAAACAGACGACGTCATAAATGAGTGACAATTGTTTTAACAACTGTCAAAACACCAATGAAATTAGTCACATGGGTTGCTAAGATAAAGTCAGGGTCAATAGGTTTCGAGTGGAGTGAACAGTTTTGGAAGAATCTTGAAGGATGTTATTACCCCAGGGATGGCATTCCCCCGCCTTACCCTACTACCAGAAATAAATAAATGATACTTTTTTAAAACGCATTTTACACAAATTTGAAGTGCTGACACTGTTTGAAACCAACGTATTTCTAATAATCCATTACGTCAGATTATTCAAACATTGAGTAGTGAGTAGTTAATTTTTCCTTCTGTGTAATTTGCGAAATTTTTCAAAGTATAAAATAATTCAAATTTCATTATCTGTTGATTTTGATTGATATTTGTCGTAACTTTAACTACAATTCATATACACTAGACATGCCCTCCTGCCCCCCCGCCCCCTCGCTTGCTATACGTCGGATAGTTCTCATCCAACATTAAAGCTTTAGGGGGAAGAAGGAAAGGGCTCTTCTTCAGCCTTTAATGCCTTCATTCTCTCGTGGGCGTTTCCTTACAGTCGCTGCTCCAGTGTATTCTGGATCCTCTCAGAAATTCTCGACCCAGGGCCTCACAGTTATCCCCTCCCCAACCGTTGAATAAAGACAGTCATTAATACCACACCAGCTCTGCCGTGTGAAGGAAGAACGACTCAAAATTATTGAGTTTTCAAAAATGAGCTTCGAAGTTTTCCAACGAAAACTCGCTATAGGTTCACTACAGGGCATTCCCGCAACCCCCTCTTTTTTTCAAATGTCCAACCATGTTCAACTTGATCGATAGCTGTCAAAATACACTCCAAACACACGTTTTTTCAATCGATTTATTGCAGTTGAGTCGAATATCGATTATTCGTGGTAGATTTTTGAAATGTATGTGGAGTAAAAAAAACTCAAATCCCCTTTGAGTCCAGCGGTTTGGACCCCGATCCTGAAGCCAACGGTTTGGAGGAAAAAACGACTCAACGGCGTTTTCAGCTAGTTGAGTCGTTTTTCCTCAACAAATAAATAACAAAACTCGCAAGTTAGGGTGTTTCAGTCGAGGCGTTGAGATGTTTTTACTAAAAAAACACGGAGTTGAGAAGTTTTTCCTCAAAATTAAGCAATTTCCAGATTTCATCCCTAACAATTTCAACCCCTTCTGGGTCGAATTTTGGAATTTCGATTTTACCATCAAAAAGGTGGGGTTGAAATTAGGGGGGGTTACTTGAAAATCCCATTTTCGACAATTTTTGAGTTGAATCGTTCTTCCGTCACACGGCAGAGCTCATCTCGATAGAATGCTGTGAGGAATTCTGGAGGGGGCCACATCTCTCAATAGCGAATGTTGATCTAAAGAGTGATGGTGGTGAAGGGAAAGGAGGAGTGTAAATTTGAAAATTTCGGAATTTAACACTTACAAATTGATAAACACACTAACCACGGTTCGTTTGTCAAATTCAAGTTTTTTTAAACGCATTTTACCCAAATTTCAAGTGCTGGCTGACACTGTTTGAAACCTACGTATTTCTAATAATCCATTACGTCAGATTATTCAAACATTGAGTGGTGAGTAGTTATTGACCATGTCTATGTAATTTGTAAAATTATCATAATTTTTCAAAGTATAAAAATAATTTAAATTTCATTTTCTGTTGATTGTGATTGGTATTTGTCATAACTTTAACTGAAATTCATATATACTCGACACCACCCCCTCCCTATACGTCGGATAGTTCTCATCCAACATTAAAGCTTTAGGGGGAAGAAGGAAAGGGCTTTTCTTCAGCCTTTAATGCCTTCATTCTCTCGTGGGCGTTTCCTTACAGTCGCTGCTCGAGTGTATTCTGGATCCTCTCAGAAATTCTCTACCCCGGGCCTCACAGTTATTCACCCCCCCCGAACCATTGAATAAGACACTCATTAATACCACACCAGCTCATCTCGATAGAATGCTGTGAGGAATTCTGGAGGGGGCCACATCTCTCAATAGCGAATGTTGATCTAAAGAATGATGGTGGTGAAGGGAAAGGAGGAGTCTAAATTTGAAAATTTCGGAATTTAACGCTCCTACAACTTTATAACCACACTAACCACGGTTCGTTGGTCAAATTAAGTTTTTGACATGGATATGTCGTCAGGGCTGGGGTTCATTCTAAAATCTGTTACGAAAAAAATGCAACGTTTTTTGGAACACTTCCCGGGGTGCTCGAGTGTTGAAATTTTGTATGAAGGCTCCGTTAGGAATCTAGTTGGCTGAAGATCCTCGCCTTCAAGATCGGACCACTATTAAGGGGAGTTTAGAGGGAGGGTAAATTACGAAAAAATGTGAACTTTGTTCCTGGGCTACCTATCGCTTGAAATTTGAACCACAGCTTCCACAGGAGCTCAGGATGGTGTCTTACGAATTTTAGAATACGAGTTTTACGTGCTCGACACATCAGCTGAGTGCCCTGTAGAGATAATTGCCAGTTATACTTGTTGGGGATGTAAACATCAGTTTATTTAGTATTGAAGGAAAGAAATTCACAGGTTTCATGGAACGCCAATTAGGACTTCACCTCAATAATGATACACTCATTCCTACAACTAGGAATAATATGTACCTATTGACGCTATATTCACTCGCCATATTGCAACTGTAAATGCTATGATTATATATAATATTTTTCTTATCATAAACCTCTGCTTAGCATTACTACCAGAAATAAATAAATGATACTTTTTTAAAACGCATTTTACACAAATTTGAAGTGCTGACACTGTTTGAAACCTACGTATTTCTAATAATCCATTACGTCCGATTATTCAAACATTGAGTAGTGAGTAGTTAATTTTTCCTTCTGTGTAATTTGCGAAATTTTTCAAAGTATAAAATAATTCAAATTTCATTATCTGTTGATTTTGATTGATATTTGTCGTAACTTTAACTACAATTCATATACACTAGACATGCCCTCCTGCCCCCCCCCCCCCTCGGTTGCTATACGTCGGATAGTTCTCATCCAACATTAAAGCTTTAGGGGGAAGAAGGAAAGGGCTCTTCTTCAGCCTTTAATGCCTTCATTCTCTCGTGGGCGTTTCCTTACAGTCGCTGCTCCAGTGTATTCTGGATCCTCTCAGAAATTCTCGACCCCGGGCTTGTTGCGAAAACGCGTTCGGTTATGCGTCAGGAATCGAGGTCGGCATTTTGAGAACATGCTGCGATGATAATTACTAAGTAATTGTGTATTTTACATGCTCACAGAAATTATTTTGTTGATAAATTATTATGACATGCGAGTACGCTTCATCCAGCCCCCTTCGCTTCCTTCACTGAAACTGTGTTTTTCAGCACTAGCTCAGTAATAATAGACCAAAGAAAACAGCTATTATTGAAACTGTTCATACCATTGGAAAGAGTATTAGATGAAGCAGTTTTTGTGAAATTTGACAGCCTCTGACCAATTCCGTCGAAGAGGCTAATTTTTGAAAATTCTAAATTCTTGAAAAATTAACGTTTGTATTGTAATAAATGAGTCTGATTAAAGTGAAATAACTACGAAAATGATCTGTTATTATAGGAAATTTCATGCTGAATCCGAAAATGAGGTGAAAAATGGAAATAAGTGACGCACAAGTTGAGAAATAGTGATTTTATAACGTAAGGTCGGGTTTAGTTGGAAAAAAAAAACACGAAAAAAATCATATCCTTCGAACAGATAGATAATTATAGGACACTCGTTCAGGCGGGGTTGTACGTATTAATTTTTGATGCAGATGAACAGAAACAAATTTTCGTCACTTATCCGGTTCCACCCAGTGTATAACGGGAAATGCCAGGAATTTGTGGAAAGGTGAAGGAAACCCAAGCGGGAAACCTTAAGGAAAACCGTAGGGCTTCAGAGGGGGAACCAAAGGGAAAACCCGTTTCAGGAAAAAACCGGAGGGCTTCATGGATTTCACTAACGGAGCTCCCCGCCGAGCAGCGTTTGAAGCAATGCTGTATTGGCGGGCAAAATAAATAACACGCTTTTTTGCGGCTGCAGAGGTTTTCTTGGCGGGAAAAACGTTGCAGAACAGTTGCAGCAGTTGGGTTTTCGGGGGGATTTCGAATTACTGAATGGCTTCACAACAAATTTCGCGTTGAATTCTCCAATTGATTGTACATATTATCGTTTCGTACACACGTTACTAATAAACTCGAAAAATCTACGGCCGTGGTTTCACATGGTTAGGTTGTCTTTGAATTTCGTTTTTTCCGTTTGTCGTGAAATTACCGATCTTTGTCGGAAGATTGTGGTCGTCTGGAAATGAAATCTGAAAATTGATTGCATTACTACGTACGTTTCAAGTAATTTCGAAGTATGTAGGTAGGCATTCCAGTATTGTTCGATTTTTAAAAATCTATAATCCAAACCTGTTCTTCGCGACTTTTTTTTTTTTGAGACTTCCATCTATTTTGTGAGCGAATCTACAAGGTAGTAGTACTTGGAGTGAGCATTAGGGCACATAGTTGCACGATCATAATCTTATTATCATACCCGCTTATTATTATAGAACAGATACTGATAACTGTTGGCTTTTTTTAAATTTTGAACACCCTGCACCTATCGCGGTGTACCTATATTGTGCTGGGGCTGGTAACGGTTTCCAGTATATTCACACGCCCATACTGAGAAGTTGGTTGATGTACCGTTATCTTATCTCTTATCTGCGAGTTTGGTTGTCTTCACCGATATCATTTCGGGCTGCGCGTCTGAATTCCTTCATTTCTAACAAAACTCCTTGTTTTGAGCTACGCGTTTGTTCAACTTGATTGTTACAACGGTGTTTCATGTTTTCAGGTATGTTCGGATACTGTTCGGCTCTTGGATACCTCACTGACCTGGAAAGGTGAGTAACCTACTTTTGATCGTCAGTTTCGTTCAAGAAACGTCTATACAATCAATAAGAGATACCAGAATATTATTAGTACAATGATCATCGTAATCTCAACTATCTCAGATATGAGTAAGTATGTGGAAATGTAAAATGTCGGGTGCAATTCAGTATGTGCCCTCACTTTCAAACTCGTCAAAATGAGTCATTTTTCTAAATTTAAAAAAAAAGTCTGCCAATTCGAGTAGGCGGTGTAGCTTCCTCATTTCAATCACATGAACGCATAAGAATAGTTGGGTAGTTTCGTTTTGGATTTGCGATCCAACCCGCGTTTACCCCCAAAATTTCAGCTCTCTACGACTATTTTTCGCGTTGTTAGAAGCGTTACAAATGAATAGTCAACACTTCATGTTCGCGCATGTGCAGACGAAAGTTACATTACGATTCCAATGAAATTCATTTGAAAAGTATTATTGAAAGTATTTAAAGTATTATTCCTGGTCGGCCCTCCAAGTTTGAACTCATTTCAACAATATTTAGGGAAGTTATGGGCGTTCCAATTACTTCACGTTTCCGCATGCGCAGAAGAAAGTTACAGTACTTTCTCAATGGTTTTGGTAAGGGACCATCTATGACCCAACCCTCATCTACCCTCCAAATTTCAGCCCATTTCTACCATTATTTCGAGTAGTTATGGGCGATACAAGGAATTACCACAGACAGACACGGAATCAAAAAATGTTCGTTGATGTCTGAAACGCAAAGTGGTACTGCAGATTTTCATTTTGGAGGACAGGCATTTTTTTTTTTACCCACTCACGAATCCAAGTCTTCCCTAACTGCGGTAGTAATCATTGCACACTCATCTTTACATTCTCGTACAAAATTGCAAATATCTGCACATCTATAATGAACTGTGCAATATAATTAAATGGAGACCTAGCAAGACTGAATATTTCCAATAGTTGAAACAAAGGCTGTTGAAAGCCTTGGTAGGGGAAAATTTCCGTCAGAAATTATGGCAGAGATCCAGATATGCAAATATCTGCACATCTCTAATGAACGGGGCAATATAATTAAATGGGGACCTACCAAGGCTGAATATTTCCAACAGTTGAAACAAAGACTGTTGAAAAGCCTTGGTAAGGAAAGAAATTCCTTCAGAAATGATTGCACACTCATCTGCACATCTTTGTACAATATTGCAAATATCTGCACATCTATAATGAACGGGGCAATTAAATAGGGACCTACCAGGACTGAATATTTCCAAGAGTTGAACAACAAAGGCTGTTGAAAAGCCTCGCTAGGGGAAAAAATCCTTCAGAAATTATGGAGGTATCCAGAAGGCGTAGGCGGCAGACGTCCTATAGTTTTATTATAGCAGTTTATACACACACAAATTCTTGATTGAGTAAAAAAAATTTTATGTCCTCCAAAATAAAAACTTCCACTACCATTTTGCGTTTCTGACATCAAGGAACATTTTTGGTTCCGTGTCTGTCTGTCTTTGGTAATTCCTTGTAACGCCCATAACTACCCGAAATAATGGTCGAAATGGGCTGAAATTTGGAGAGTACCATACAAAAAAAAGCATTGAAAACGTAGGTACTGTAACTTTCGTCTGCGCATGCGCAAACGTGAAATACTTGAAACGCCCATAACTACCTTGAATATCGTTGAAATGAGTTCAGATTTGGAGGGTCGATCAGGAATAATACTTTGATAGTTCCACATGAATTTGATTGGAATCGTACCTTAACTTTCATCTGCGCATGCGCGACCTGAAATGTTGACCCTTGAACCGCTTCTAACTACGCGAAAAATAGTCGTAGAGAGCTGAAATTTTGAGGGTACACGCGGGTTCGATCGCAGATGGTCTCGTATCAAAACGAACCTACCCAACTATTCTATACGTTCATGTGATTCAAGTGAAGAAGCTACTGCCTACTCGAATTGGCAGACGTTTTCATTTGGGCCATTTCACTTTGTTCAATTTTATATCTTGCATTTTTCGCCGAAAATCCGGAAACCCTTACAACCCCCCCCCCCCCCCACCTTTGAAGTGCAACTAACCCCAAAATATTCGTTTAGCTTCATGCAAAAGAAAACATGCGGTTTTGGAACCACCTTTCTGTGAAATGTGTAAATATCACTGGAACTTTCAAATATACATATATTTATAATTATTTTCTTCAAACAGATAATTCCCCCAGGAAAAAAAAAATCTCAAAACAAAATAACTGTAGGTAGATACAAACAAAATATGTAGAAAAAAAAACTGTCACCCAATTATTTTATTTTGTTAACATGTTTAAATCATTTTCTTCAACTACTAAATTTTTTGCTTCTTCGTAAACTGGAAGGTATTCCCTAAAACTTTTCCTGCTTTCTGGCATGAGACGACTAAATTGTTCAATTATTTCCGTCTTCTTATTATTAAGTGGCATACCAGAAGAACACCTCATGTGGGCTCAGCTGCTATAACAATCGAAGGAAGAACGCCTCGCTCATCTGACGATAAATGACTCGACCCAGTAATTATTAAGCCAGTGATTCAAAGGCAAAACGCCTCATCCCGACTTTCACCGACTTGGTGTTTCTCCTCAGAATCCAGGATTAGAATAAATGATTTGAGGCGATTATGGTGCAGTACTTGAGTCGTTTTACCTTTGACTTGAATGAGATGAGGCGTATTTCCTTTCAACACCACAATATTTTCCCGTTTTTCGGGTGGAAATTTCGACGCTTTCCAATTTGAATTTTCAATTTTTGACTTCACCACAGAAAGAAACAAGGCTTTTAATGCTTTTTTGAATTTATTTAGCTCAGGGATGTTCGATATCTTACTAGGAAGTGAATTAAAGAGCTTGATTCCTCTGTACCCCAACGACCGTTGGCCAGATGAAGTGAGCATAAAAGTTATTTTGAGGGCTTTGCGGTTGGCAGCTCTAGTCGCACCCCCCACAATATCCTAATTATTTGCTCTATTTCGAAGCTTAAAGATGTGGACAAGAGACACTACGTCAATTAATTTATAAATATTCAAGACTTTGAAATCGTGAAAAATCTTATCCGAAGGATATCTCACACTCATTTTGAGTAAAATTTTTATAATAGCCTTTTGCGTTTTAAAAATAGTTTCCAAAGAAATTTTATGCAGGGTGATCCGCTCGTAGATGCAAAAAAAATTGCGTAAAATTACATCAAAAATGGAGAGTAAAATGCCGCTAACCGCATATTTTTATCTCAATCCGTTCTCCAGATATGATTTTTTAAAGGTTTTTTCAGGAAAACCGTGTTTTTTTCCTTTTACTCGAATTTCTCCGCTTTATCTCATTTAATTTTACTTTGTGACTTAATTTTCGGAATTAGCGTTAAATTTTCCATACGCAAGGTGTACAAGAACGTCTGACGTGACAGTGGGACAAATGCGTAAGCGTGCTAGAGCATGCATAAGAAATAACGTAGGGCATTTTGAAAAAGGGCTTTCCTAAATACCGAAAAACCTGATTTCGAATTGTAAATTGGCATTATTGACTCAATTTTTTCAATTAAAAACATTTTTTTACATTTTTTCTACCCTCTGATCAAATTCCCCCTTTTGAGGTGCCTAACGTTTTCTTGTTTTCAATTGCAATTGGCCACTGCTCACTTGAATTGGAATTCATTAATTTGAATTGGAATTCATTTCGAATTGTCTAATTGGCATGGTGCGCATTGGCATGGTCCGAAATGGTTCTGCAATTCTATTGGCCCAACGCTGTCTGCGATTCTCATCATAACATGTATAGACTAGTACATATTGTATTATACATACGGGTTATCTATACATAGAGATGTGATCTGTAACAGAAGGGTATTCTATACAAAATAATAAACCGTTGTGCAGGGATTTGCAGCGTTTTTCATCAAAGAAACAAGATAATCGCAAAGTTGACCATACCATTGGAAAGCTTATTAAATGAAGAAGTTTTCAAGAGATTTGCCAGTTTCCAGGATTTTTTTTCGGAGGAGTAGTAACGTTTTTAAAATGCCAGAAATTTTCTTTTTTTAAATTCGTCTAATGTTTGAGCTGTTGTTGTGGTCTCTAGATGGTACTTTTTAAGACTTGAAGTACACCATGCGTATGAAAAATTTAACGCTGATTCCGAAAATGAGGTCAAAAAGTAAAATTAAATGAGATAAAGCGGAGAAATTCGAGTTTAAAAGGGAAAAAACACGGTTTTCCTGAAAAAACCTTTAAAAAATCATATCTGGATAACGGATTGAGATAAAAATATGCGGTTGGTTGCATTTTACTCCATTTTTGATGTAGTTTTAAGCAAATTTTTTTGCATCTACGAGCGGATCACCCTGTATTACCCCCCCCCCCCCCCCCCAACCGCTGAACAGTAAACCATGAGAGATTGTGCCAATCCATGATATTCCATTTTCAAAGACTCAGCGGACAGACAATTTCGAATTTCATGGCATATAGGTAGCAGTCTACGGAGTCTGTAATTGACATAATGAACATGTTCCTCCCAATTTAAACACTGGTCAATGATCACTCCTAAATACCGAATTTTAGGATTAGAGAGTACTTGTTCGTAAAGTTCCTATTTTCGGCACTTGCCTTTTCGGAATCTACAAACGGATCGCGCTTTTCGCTTCCTAATGACATTTTTTCATCTCGGGGGGCCCGTCCCTTCAGTCCGAGATGATTGAGCGTATCGGATCCGATCGGCTCCGCTCAATTTCCGATCGGAGCCGCCACTGAAGAGGTCACGTCCGCATTCGTGTCCTCACACTTCGGGAGACCACAGCTGCTGGACGGAGGCCTCTTCACTGGCACTGGCAGCCGCTGCTATCGAAGTCACGGATGTTATGCGAGTGGAATCCATTCCCCGTCGTTTTCTTTCCCAACTGCATTCCTGTCTCGATCGCTTCCGTCGTGCGAGGATCTGAAAAACATTCTTTTGAAAGGTCGCTCGAGTGGGATTCTTCAGGCCTGCGTCGATTCAAGGTGACGATGCGTCTACTCACTGCGTCCTGGTGATACAAAAATTCTTCCCAGGTTCAGGGATGCGCCACCATCCGGGTTGCCAACATATCGCCTCGGAATTTCGGGAGAATTTGAAAAATACTGTGATCACAGCGGGGAAATTCTAAGAAATCCTACCAATCTTAAAAACGCTGCAAAGTCCTTGTCACATGGGTTTATTATTCTATTGGACATACCTACAGAAATGTTGGCTGTTCATTTATTGTTTCTCACACGTGAAATAATTCGAATAGCTATTTCTGATGGTTTCCACCAACTTTGGCCCCAAAATCGTCTTGATCCACGTGTTGAAACTTTTTCTAGTGTTACTATGATACAGAAAGCAGTGCTCAAAGTCCTTTTTCGTCTTCCTCGGAGATTCCCGTCTAGCGAGCTTTATGATCGGACGAAAGCGTTTTCCATCAAGCAGTTACACTGCAAAAGTCTCCTCATGCACTATCATAAGTAGAGTTCGGATTTTGTATGTTTTGCATATCAGGTTTTTTCAATAAAAAGTGTCATGCTTATTCAAATTAAGGTATTTTGAGATGTTTTGGGCACCTAAAATTGAATTTAAAATAGCATATTCATGCATATTTTGCTGTTTTTTGCATATATGCATCTGCATATGTTACAGAATTTTGCATATAAATGGCATATTTCTAAGAAATATCTGCGTACCTACACTGAAATTTCCGATCTCCAGTCGTGTGAAAGGTCTTATACGTGCCTTTGTATGACTGCCCTTTCGATCTCTCCGGGTTTTCCCCGACCGGAGATTTCCGTCCATGTGAAACCAGCCTAAGAAAAACACCATTTTGAGACTTGGCTTATTCATTCCGTTCAAGGTATTAAACCCAAGTGGGATTACTATCAGGTCCATTCTGGCCCCAACTAAGTAGGTACTAACGAGTCACAATTGAAACTGTACCAGCTATAGTAAAGGGGGAAGATACACCTACTGGAATTGACCTCAGCTGACTCACTCCTGGAGAAATTGCCAAGTTAAAATTCCTTCCTGTTGTCAGCTGTAACGTTGAAAGATCCTTTTCCGCGCTGAAAATGACTATCAGACCGACGGAGGAATTTCACAGTCGAAAACCTCGAAAAAGTGTTGATAGTCCAGGGAAATTAATCTGTACCTACACCTACACATTGAAATTTTAATCATTGTAAATTTTATTTAATATTGTACAGTTTTATTTGCTGTCATTTTATAACATATAGATGAATGATTAAGAGTTTGGGGTTACATAGCTCATTCCCGTATTAGACCTCAATAAAAACTTGAAAACCGAAAAAAATTGGACCAAAATTTCAACTAGCATATTATTTTGAATCTTTTTGCATGTTTTTGCATATTTTGCTAACTTTTGTTGCATATTTCAGCTATTTTTTTGCAAATCGATCCGAACTCTAATCATAAGCCCCCTAACATAATTACCCCAAACTCCGCCCATGATTACTTGACGAGGTATAGACTGGAAGGCAATGAGGTAAACAGCCGCCCACGACTACACTTGGCTACGCGAAGTCCGAACTATGTGATTACCTTGATGCATAGACACTTAAGTCCACAGCTTAAAACCCCCCCCGGCTCTTTAACATGGAACATGATTTTACGGGAGTAAACCGGGCTCGAAAATGTCTGCGTCCTGTCCATGTAAACACTCGGCTCCCCTCCCCATCGCCCGCACAGTTCTCAGTCTACCCTCTCCCCACCCAACTCACCTCCTCCCCTACCACACGTAGTCCCTTCTCAGAGGAGTGCATGGGCAGACCCCACTCCCGAGAAAACTGCCAAGGGGGTTCTACCTAACCGAAAAACGCCCAAAGCAGCTGACGACGTGCATTACATTACATTGCGTCCGTCGAGGCTTGGAAATCACACAAAGTTTTTTTGCTTCCTCACTACCGAAGGTAGGGAAGCCTTGGATTCGTGAATTAGTTTAAAAAATGTATGTCCTCCAAAATTAAAAATGTCCACTTCCACTTTGCGTTTCGGACATCGAGGAACATTTTTGATTCCGTGTCTGTCCGTGGTAATTCCTTGTAACGCCCATAACTACCCGAAATAATGGTCAGAGTGGGCTGAAATTTCGAGGGTAGGTGCGGGTTGAGTCACAGATGGACCCATAACAAAATCACTGAAAAAGTACCGTAACTTTCGACTGCGCATGCGCAAACGTGAAATAATTGGAACACCCATCAGTAGGTACCCTAAATATCGTTGAAGTGAGTTCAAACTTGGAGGGTCGGTCAGGAATAATGTTTTGATAGCTCCAAATTAATTTCATTGGAATCGTAATGTAACTTTGACCTACGCATGCGCGAACGTGAAATGTTGACCATTTCCTTGTAGCGCTTCTAACTACGCGATAAATACTCGTAGAGAGCTGAAATTCTGAGGGTATACGCGGGTTGGATCGCAGATGGTCCCGATTCAAAATCATGAAAACCGTTCAGTCTGCTCATGCCCAAACGTGAAATACTTGGAGTGCCCATAACTACCTTAATTATCGTTGAAATGAGTTCACATTTTTTGGAGGGTCGATCAGTATAATTCTTTGATGGTTCCATATGAACTTCATTGGAGTCTTAATGTAATTTCCCTCTGCGCATGCGCAAACATGAAAAATTTTGACCGTTTCCTTATAACGCTTCTAACTACGCGAAAAATAGTCGTAGAGAGATGAAATTTTGAGGGTACACGCGGGTTGGATCGCGGATGGTCTCGTATCAAAACGAACCTACCCAACTATTCTATACGTTCATGTGATTCAAATGAGGAAGCTACTGCCTACTCGAATTGGCAGATGTTTTTCTACATATCTCCATATCCTCTGTTTTCATGTACCTATTCGAAACACATGTTCCATGTTTCCTTGCTTTGATCCTTGATCTAAACTGTTATAATCAGGGGGTCTGGGGGTGTCCCCCAGATTTCATTCGAAAATAAACGTACCGTCATGAACACAAACCACTGGCGGCTAGACGCCCTCTACGGCAACGCTTTTTTTCCAGATCAGTATGCAAAAAGATGGTTTTCACGTTTATTATTGGTAAAGCACAACACGAAATAGAAAATCTTACCGTTAGCCAATATGTTTAAAACAAGTAACATAACAATGAAATCACATTAATTAAAAATTTATACGAGCAGGAAATGTATGGAATCGTGATCTACTCTGTTCCAGTACCTGTGCATTTGGTTTAACCTAGGCAGCATTCAACAATCCCCCTGCAGCAACGCAGACCTCAGTCTAGCGCTGTGGGGTAAGTGAGGCTGCGAACAATTATACTTATAAGTTATCATGAATATCTATTTAGTTATCTTTTCTTTATTTACGAGTGGAAAAAAATTTCAGCAACACTATAATAATCATATTGTAGCAAGTTGTATCCAGATGTTATTTTATTTATTGATTTATTATTTTCAATAATGAACCATTGGAATCGAGCATTAACAAAAAAAAATGCTAAACCCCCCCCCCCCCCCCCTCTCAAAATTTGATGGTTTACGTTTCAAGGTATGTAGAATCCAAAACTGTAATAAAACAATTTCTGTCTGTCCGCCGTACACCGTACTGACCACTTTTCTTAGTTTCCATGAAAAGAAATTGATGAAATTTGGGTTATAGGTTTCGTTGGGGGTCTAGTTGGTCCTCGAAGCTCGACGTTACTGTCAGTCATCTCTAAGGAGTTCAAAATAGGGGTTGAAATTTTCAGAACGCGGTAGCTCGAAAACTTTCGATAGAAGGGTATGGTTTTTTTACGTTATTAAATTTGTCTTGAGCTAAACAATTTATTGAGACCACCCGGAGCACTGTACGTCCAGCCGTTCGTGTGCACCAAAAAGCTTCGTCAACACGATCGTGAATCAAAAGGTATAAATCCAGCCCGGATAATCATCACTAGGGAGCACCTGATTATAATCAAGGATGGCTGTGTGAAGTCGAGTTGTTTGTTCTGCGATATTATTTCATTTGATAAGTGATGGACTATTGGACTTTGTTGGTAGGTACTTCTGAAACTTGAACAAACTTTGAAGTATTATTGATGGGTAAATTATTACACAGTGGTAAATTATTACACAACGGTTCATCTACCAAGAAAGAGTTGGATTTTGTTGATCGGTACTTTTGCAACTCGAACAACCGTTGAAGTATTATTGGTGGGTAAGTTATTACACAACGGTTCATTATAGGTATTGACCACAGAAAACAGTGATCTACGCGGAAGGGGCATCTATTTCACTCCACATTAACAATTTTCCTTCAGAACTTCATTATTTGCGTTTCTTTTTGCCGTTTTAGTTACTGTTTGTCATCGACAGAATTATTTTAGCAACATTCAACTCGTGATTTAGGTAGGTACCTAGTAACGAGTACGGGGTGAGGTACTAACCCACGGAGGGTCTGCGATTCACATTATATGTATAGAATAGTACATATTATATTATATAGACGGGTCCTCTATACAGAGAGCTGTGATCTGTAACAGAAGGGTATTCTGTATATACAAAATAATAAACCGTTGTGCAGGGATTTGCAGCGTTTTTTTCATGTAACACAAACACTATGTTTTCTTCGTTTCAATAAATTTTTCTCTCTCCCCGTGAAATGAGGACCAGCCGCCTGTCATCGGCGAGTTCTGCTTCACCGCAAAACCCGTCTGCGCCGAACAAACCCAAAGGAAACGAGCAAACGGGCGCAGCGACGAGGGAGGCCGGTGATGCGCCATATTGCAGCTCCTTCGCTCTAATGACAGCAGGTCCGTCTCTCTCCACCTCACCTGTGGTGCTTTTACATTAATTGTACCAACCTCGTTCTCTCATCCGACACCTGGCACAGGAATTCCGTCATTCATTCATTTCCCAGAGGAATCGCACGTGTCGACCACTGGTGTCGTTCTTATTGCTGTCGCAATCTGCAAAAGACCTGTGATCCTCCTCTGCAAACTCGACTCATTGCGGATATGGAAATATGGAAACTTCCTCTCGGACTTCTTCCTCGAGGTCGAACACACTTCCCTGCAAAAGTGATTTGAGGGTCCACAACGGGACACACCCACATTCAACGTAGCTGTGGGCAGATTTACGGTGATAATCAGTACTTTCACGTTTACCGTGGTATGTTTTGTGAATCGCTTCACTTGCATCTGCCGATATAATTGCCTGGAGGCGTGCGAAAGTTTCAGTTACGCAAGTTCTGGTCAAGTTTCTCCATATTCAACCTGCGACGTCTAAATTATCACATGAAGGGGGGGAAAAAAAAAATATATATATGTGTAACTCCCCTCCCAAATTTGATGGTTTCCGTTTCAAGGTACGTAAAATCCGAAAATGGAATTTAAAAAATTCCTGTCCGTCCGCCGTTCGCAGTACTTAGCACTTTTCTTAGTTACCATGAACCAAAATTAATTAAATTTGGTTTGTTGGTCCCATTTGGGGTCTAGTTGGTCCTCGAAGCTCGGCGTTACTGTCAGTCATCTCTAAGGGGTTCGAAATAGGGGTTGAAATTGAATCAGAACGCCGTAGCTCGAAAACTTTCAATGGAAGAGCATACCCTGTTTTTTTTTAACGTTTTTAAATTTATTTCAAACTAAAGAATTTTTTGTGACCATCCGGAGCATTGTACGTCCAGCCGTTAGTTTGCAGCGAAAAGCTTCGTCAACATGATCGTGAATGAAACTGTGTAAATCCAGCCCAGATATCATCGCTAGGGAGCACCTGAGTATGATCACGGATGGCTGTATGAAGTCGAGTTGGTTGGTCCGTGATATTGGAACAACCAACTCGACTTCATATATAGCC
This sequence comes from Leptopterna dolabrata, assembly GCA_954871275.1. Lineage (NCBI taxonomy): Eukaryota > Metazoa > Arthropoda > Insecta > Hemiptera > Miridae > Leptopterna > Leptopterna dolabrata. The sequence goes on from OX940978.1 coordinate 61,562,637, forward strand.
ACGCGTGAATATAATCAGGTGTTCCCTGATCTGAAGAATGATGGCTTTCGGATTTTGTCGATAGATACTTTTGTAACTTGAACAAAGTTACAAAAGAATAACAACAAATGACTTGTTAATGATTCATTTATTGAATCCTAGAATCCTTGATAATTATTATTGAATTATTGAATTGATTTTTGTGGGGCCGGGCTCCGGTTCTCGATTTAGGGCTTTCCGGGGTGGAGCTCGAGGGTATTGACCACAGAAAACAGTGATCTACGCAGAAGGGACGTCTATACAGATAAATAATAAACCATTGTGTAATAATTTGCAGCGTTAACATGTTTAATGTTTTAGGGCTGGGGGTCATTCTGTGAATTCCGACACGCAAATATGCAACGTTTTTCATTGGTTACTACACAGTTACTACCTTCTGTTGTAGCAACCATATGTTGATGGCGAGTTCTATAATAAGTACAGTAAATGCAACATTATACTTGTAGAGTTCAGTGAAATTGTGGCTTTCATTTTTTCTTGACATTAAAAAACTATATCTAATTTCTCCCTTGCGAGGGAAAAACATTAAACATGATTTAATGTTTTTCCCTCTCAAGGGAGAAATTTCCATTTCAAAACAGCGGTCCTTGAAGGATACCTTGGTTCCTAGGAGTGTGGCGTGTTTACCCAGAAATCACGTAGAAATTATAACTAGGGCTCGGATTCGATTTATAATATAGTAGAGATAGAGACTAGCATGACCGCTCGCTTCGCTCGCTATCCGAGATTCGCTGTACGCAGTATTTTTCTTCTGAACCACTTCGTCATAAGCCATGTCATATCATTTCATCTCACCCAATGTTCGGCCCACATAGTCTGCCATATACATACTTAACGTACATCGATGCTCACATCTGCTCTGCCATATACATACCTAACATACATCTGGTCCCAACATACATCTGGTACTGACATACATCTGGTCTGACATATATATACCTATTTGCATATAAATATGCATACCTAATTACACATACCTACCTAATATACAAACCTAACATACATCTGGTCCTAACATTCATCTGGTACTGACATACATCTGGTCTGACATATACATACCTATTTGCATAGAAATCTACATACCTAATTACACATACCTAACATACCTACTTAATATACATACCTAACATTCATCTGGTCCTAAAATACATCTAGTCTGACATATAGGTACATATCTAGTTGCATATGAATATACATACCTAATATACATACCTAACATACATCTGGTCCTAACATACATCTGGTACTGACATACATCTGGTCTGACATATACATACCTAGTTGCATATAGATACCTAATTACTCGTACCTAACATACCTACCTAATATACATACCTAACATACATCTGGTCCTAACATTCATCTGGTACTGACATACATCTGGTCTGACATATACATACCTAGTTGCATATAAATATACATAGGTACCTAATTACAAATGCCTAACATACCTTCCTAATATACATCCCTAACATACATCTGGTCCTAACGTACATCTGGTCTGACTTATACATACCTATTTGCACATAAATCATACCTAATTACACATACCTAACATACCTACCTAATATACAAACCTAACATACATCTGGTACTTAAATACATCAGGTCTGATATATACATACCTATTTGCATATAAATATACATACCTAATTACACATACCTAACATACCTGCCTAATATACATACCTAACATACATCTGGTCCTAACATACATCTAGTCTGACATATACATATCTAGTTGCATATATGAATATGCATACCTAATATACATACCTAACATACATACTTAACATACATACCTTACATACATCTGATCATAACATACATCTGGTACTGATATACATCAATTCTGACATATACATACCTAGTTGCATATAAATATGCATACTCAATTACATATACCTAACATACCTACCTTATATACATACCTAACATACATCTGGTACTGACATACATCAGGTCTGACATATACATACCTATTTGCATATAAATATACATACCTACCTAATTACACATACCTAACATAGCTACCTAATATACATACCTAACATACATCTGGTCCTAACATACATCTAGTCTGACATATACATATCTAGTTGCATATATGAATATGCATACCTAATATACATACCTAACATACATACTTAACATACATACCTTACATACATCTGATCATAACATACATCTGGTACTGATATACATCAATTCTGACATATACATACCTAGTTGCATATAAATATGCATACTCAATTACATATACCTAACATACCTGCCTTATATACATACCTAACATACATCTGGTACTGACATACATCAGGTCTGACATATACATACCTATTTGCATATAAATATACATACCTACCTAATTACACATACCTAACATAGCTACCTAATATACATACCTAACATACATCTGGTCCTAACATACATCTATTCTGACATATACATATCTAGTTGCATATGAATATACATACCTAATATACATACCTAACATACATCTGGTCCTAACATACATCTGATACTGCCATACTTCAGGTCTGACATTTACATACCTAGTTGCATATAAATATGCATACCTAATTACACACACCTACCTAATATACATACCTAACATACATTTGGTCCTAACATACATCTAGTCTGACATACATATCTAGTTGCATATGAATATACATTCTTAATATACATACCTAACATACATCTGGTCCTAACATACATCTGGTCCTAACATACATCTGATACTGGCATACTTCAGGTCTGACATTTACATACCTAGTTGCATATAAATATGCATACCTAATTACACACACCTACCTAATATACATACCTAACATACATTTGGTCCTAAAATACATCTAGTCTGACATACATATCTAGTTGCATATGAATATACATTCTTAATATACATACCTAACATACATCTGGTCCTAACGTACATCTGGTACTGACATACATCAGGTCTGACATGTACATACCTAGCTGCATATAAATATACATACCTAATTACACATACCTAGCATGCCTACCTAATATACATACCTAACATACATCTGGTACTGACATACATCAGGTCTGACATGTACATACCTAGCTGCATATAAATATACATACCTAATTACACATACCTAGCATGCCTACCTAATATACATACCTAACATACCTACTTAATATACATACCTAACATACATCTGGTCCTAACATACATCTAGTCTGACATACATATCTATTTGCATATGAATATACATTTTTAATATACATACCTAACATACATCTGGTCCTAACGTACATCTGGTACTGACATACATCAGGTCTGACATATACATACCTAGCTGCATATAAATATACATACCTAATTACACATACCTAGCATGCCTACCTAATATACATACCTAACATACATATGGTACTAACATACATTGGTCTGACATACATACCTAGTTTCATATATATATATATAAGTAGTATCCAAAAGCCAATCCTGGCGCACTGACTTAGATCCTTGATAAAAATTTTTACCACAAAACATCAGAACACATTTTTAAACACAAAACATCAGAACCAGTGACTTTTTCATTAACCGACTTAGATCCCTGATAAAACTTTTTAACACAAAACATCAGAACACATTTTTTAAACACAAAACATCAGAACCAGTGACTTTTTCATTAACCGACTTAGATCCCTGTTAAAACTTTTTAACATAAAATAACAGAACACATTTTTAAATACAGTGACTTTTTCATTAACCGACTTAGATCCCTGATAAAACTTTTTAACACAGTGACTTTTCGGGGGTGACTTTTTTAAAAATATTTTTTATCAGTAACTCTAGTGAACTCTAAAAATTAGGAAAAAATGCAAAATTAGAACCTTTTAGGGGTCAAAGTTTTTGAAATTTAGCTCCCTCTGATGTTTTCACTAATGAGGAGTTAGTAGGATGGGAGACAGGATAGTATCCATACAAGAAAAAGTGGGTGGATAATAAAAAAAGTGAGGGGGGTAGTTAAAAGAATAACTTTTATAATAAAATGTCAGTGATTGAAATATATAAGAATGCCGTTAAAAAATCAAACTACTCATCTTTCAAGGATATTAAAAAAGGAACTTATACCATCTTGGAAAATTTTATAAAAAATTCGGAATATGGTGAAAGCGTTGTCGTTACAATTGATTATGATGATGAAGATATATGTTTGTTTTTACCTAAAAGAATTTCACGTCGACTTCTTAATCACGTTAGAAACAATCCAGAAAGACATCCTGAAAAACTTATTTATAATGGAACAGATAAAAAGTCAAATGCCTTTCTGATTGACTTTGAGTAAATATTATGCTTTTCAAAGACTTAGTATCTATTACGTTTTTATAGGGAATCTCTATAAAAACAAACTTAAAACCTATTTTTTTCTTACTCATATTTAACGGATAACACACTAGTCTTTTTTATTGTTTTCTTTTATTATTTCTTCAAGGTGAGTTTTAAACTTGTCTCTACTTATGTTTATTTTATAGTGGCCCCAAGCCAAAGTATTTATGCCATTTTTCATTATAAATCTTTTATCATCATGAGCGGAAAGAGCTTTCTTATTCTGTTGTTCTGTGGTCACATCGTGTTTTTTCGATTTGAATAATATCTGTTTCTGATAGTTTGGTTCTTTAAAGAATAAGCATCTTTTATAATCCTCTATACTTAAACCCTTATTAACGACATTTTTCTTTACTCCTTTAGATTTTTTCGTAACATCATTAGTTTCGAATATTTTAAAAGCGTAGCACTTTGGACGAAGTCCAATAAACTCATTCATAATCTTACCTTCTAACTCATCTTTAAATTTCCCCAACACTTTTTTATTAACTTGTGGAACGTTGTAAACATTATTTTTTGGATAGTCGGAAGTATCGAAATGATCCAACATATTTTTCATATCATTATAAAAATCATCCGTTTTTATTTCCATTATTAAACTATCTGTATCTCCGTATAATAAATTTACATCACTTTTATATTGTTTTTTAACCGTGTTGTAATAAAAATCATACATGCAAGTTTTGGAAATGTCTAGAATACTCATACCAATGAAAATTGGCTGTTTAAGTGTGATATTTACTTTTTTCATGTGTACAGCCGCTAAGTTTTCGGAATAAATAGTTCTACCTTTAAAGTTTGGTTTTGAAATTAGTTTTTCCAATTTCAATCCATCAGAACAAAGCCTAATATCCACATGTTTACGCACATTCATCATTGTCCTCCCAAATACACTATTGTTCATAAGTTTAAAAAAGTCTTTTTCGAAAGGTGTTTCGGCTTTTGCTCTAAGATTTGTATTGTAATCAATATAGATTTTTAACCAAGCACTTTGGTCAAATTCTAAAACCTTATGAATTTTTTCTAATTTCATTCCTAGTTGTAAATACTGTTTTAACGTAATGTAATGGATAACGTATTTTTTCTTGTCATACAACGTGGTTAAAAGTTTTGGTAGTTTTTCATCTTCATAGTTATTTTCAGGGGCTAAAGGAAAATCAGAGTGTAAATCGTGGAGTTCTTGAGGATATTTTAAATCAACTTCTAAAATATAGCCCTTGGGTGAATCATCAGGAATGGATTGTATATCGAAATTATCTAGATCCATTTTCCATTCAAAATTTCCATAAGGTAAAAATTTACTCATCGCCCAACCGTAAAGATTATTTGCATCCAAATACTCAATGAAAACAGATTCTTTTTCTTTGTTGAATTGATCTCCCATATATTTATTATTGGCTTTCGCGTATCGTTTTGAACATAGACAAATTCCACCTCTTATTCCATTTTCTACGAGTAAAATCTTATCATAATCCGTTAACAATTCAATCTTTTGTTTGGTCATTCTCAACATACAATCCCAAGCGAAACCTGGTGTTGTATAGTACCAAGCGGGATCTAATTTATAGTTTTTTAAAGATATATTTCTAAAGTTTTCCATGATATCCGCTAACAAAAGAACATCAATTTTATTGTAAAGTTCTGTAAATTCTCCCAAATTTTTAATTTTGAATGTAGACCAAATTTCTAGAGCATTTTTATAATCATTTTCTTTAACATTTTCTCCAGTGAGTTTACTGTAGAATTTCTCTATAGGTGGAAGGTTAGTTTCTCGATATTTTTCAACAGAGTCCATATACTCATATGGATAAGCTAATTTTCTAGTAATTAGTTCGAGATGTTCTTTTGGGAAATACTTTCTTATTTCCCTAAATTGATTTTTGGTTAAACTTTTAGCTAAAGAATCTAAAGAAGCAGAAAGAAACTTAAAAGAATCTATGAATCTCAATTCTATAGTCTTTATCTTTTTGTGACCATTTTTATCGAGTTCATTACTTTTATAAGCTACCATTTTAGAAAAGGAAATGTACTTCTCTTCACTTTGTGGTAAAAGTTTAATATCGTAATTATCTTTTTCAAATTCTTTAATAAATAGATGTGCATCGTAGCCAGAAAGATTATGGAAAAATACTGGAATAAACTTTGGATTTTTATATTCTAAATTACAAATCGAATGAGCCGCTCCTCTGTACATTCCAGTCAAATGTGAGTGATCCCTTACTTTTATACAATTATCAGGTATATTTTCCTTCGAAACTTCTAATTCTTCAATATATTCATCTGCTTTAACATCATTTTTTTTATCGATAAAGTGTTTAATTGTTTTTCTCAGTACATCATGTCTATTTTCAATTATAGGTGGAAGTTCATTAAATTTTCTTTCACAAATATGGCAACTCTCAGCACTATCGTATTCTCTTTGTTGTTCTTCGGTTAAATTTGTCATGGGAATATTAACGTCATAGTATTTTTTCGCCACCATTATGGCATCCTTTTTTATTTTTTCGTAAAATACTTTTACCACATCCTGCCCAGAATATTGAACAAGTTTATAATCGCCTACATAGTTTTTCCTACTATCGTCTTCGACATTTTTCATGTAGTAAACAAAACTGTACGGTTCATGTTTTTGAATGGCATTTGTATAACATTCATCGGGATTTGGTTTGCAGGTATCAATCTTTTGTAACATACATTCAAAATCTGCATAAATTGTAAAAGGTACTTTTAAAGAGTGCCTATAATTTTCAAATTGTAAAATATTATCGTAAGGTTTTGGTAGTTCTATTTTAACAGCTTTATGAACACCACAATATTTTTTATGGTCGTTTAGTTTATCTTGAGTTCCAAAGCTATTCAAACACATTTTACATAAAAATCTTTTGTGTCCATTCTTTGTTAGCTGACTATGGCCAACCAGTTTCCAAAGATTCTTGATCCAACAATAATGTTCAGTTTCCTTGTTTTTCAAGTACAACAAGTCAATGTGCCTTTCCTTTTCATCTTTCGTTATTTCCAAGGGTACTATAGTATTTCCTTCATTCAGACAGTAAACATTAATGGAAATCCTAGTTCTTTTCTCAAACTTTTTCACATCGATAAGTTTCATAGGAAAACTGATATCTTTCAACGCTTCATCAAACTCATGTTCCCATGTTATGTACTTTCCTATTCTATCAGAATCGCGGTCTGCAGGATGTAAAGCCGAAAGAACAGCCCATAGGAAACATTTATTATCATTATTTTGTACATTTATAATTGCTTTCCTACTTTGTAGAAACTTAGGGAGTGGGATGAAAGATGATCCTCTCAAAGGAATGTACTTGTTAACGTTCAGTTCCAAATGTTTGATTTTATGAAGTTGCCAATTAGATCCTTTAATTTCGAACGTTTCCATTTCATTTAGAATTTTCTGTTTCATTTCATCGTAACAGTATGCAACTTCTGCTGACTGCAATATTATTACGTTTTTAGTTTTGAAATTGAGTTCCTGATACTCCATGTTATTTTTGTTAGTTCCTTTTTTAAATTCTGCGATTAAAACTACATTAACTTTTAGTTTCATTTCTCTAAGTTTCCATTTGATTAAACCTGTTACGGTTCTTTTAATACTGTTCAGAAATTTGGAAGCATCTTTAAATCCTTTCGTATTTTTAATGTTGTAAGTCACTAATCTAGATTCAAATGCAGTTTCCTTTTCAACAACTTCCGTTTTCGGTTCTCTGTTTTTTTCAAATACTTTTTCACTAAAATTAAATACTTTGTGTAATTTCCTCGGATTTACAAATACAGGTTTCGCTTTTCTAGGTTTTCTGATAGTCATTGTCCGGTCCGGGTCGTTTTTTCCATGACGCTTAGACTTTAGATGTCTAGCCCAATTTTTATAAGTAGTGCTAACATTGCACTTTTCACAATGCCTTCTCGTATCGTACATTTTTATTAGAAAAGAGATTCTTTTAACTAACCCCTCATTTTTTTGAATTCTTAAAGGTGGCGTCGAATCGACGCCACCTTTTTCTTTTGTCTATTATTGGAGAGATCCTTTTAACTTACCCCTCATTTTTTTAGCCAGTGACTTTTCTAAACATGTAAACTATTTTTCTTAGCTTCTTCATGTATTTAAAAAATTTTTAAATACATGGGATCCCATTAAACCCAAATTCTTAAATAGGGTTTAATGGGATCGGTTGAATATTACGAATATTCTATCAACGATAGTCGTAATATTATCACATAACATTTTATTTATATAAAAGAAATCTTTTATATAAATCATTTTATTCATAATTCTAGAATTCTGTTTTTTGTAGTTCTTGAGCATAGAAAGATCCTTCAATATCTTCATCATTTAAATCTTTGATTTTGTATGTTATTGGATTAGTAGAGAGAATATCAGAAACCACAAAAATTTCTCTGGTCCAATTTGCTTCATATTTATTTACAAAAGTTTTTTTAAATCTTTTGATGCGAACCCTATCACCAACACTGAATTTAACTTTCTGTAAATTTTTTTTGTTTCCAAATAATCGTACTGTAACGTCATTTTGATTTAATTTTGTGACTTCTGATGGTTTCATACCAATAGATCTATGAAAATCTTTATAATTGTATTCATTAATTAAATCCTGTAGAAAATCAACCCATTTTTTATCATTCTCAACTTCAAAAAGAATTTTCATTTTACCATTCAATGTACGATTAAATCTTTCAATAATGGCAGATTTTTCTTCATTCTGTGTATGATACATTTTTATTTGGTGATTTTTCAGAAAATCTTTGAAAAGTTTATTTTCAAACTCCAATCCTTTATCCGTATGAAGCAAATTGGGGGCATTATGATTTTGAGATTTTGCTTTTTCTATTATTTTCTCAAAAGCTTTAACAACATTTTTTCCATCCTTTTTCTTCAAGGGTAAGGCCCATGCAAATTTTGAAAATGTATCGATAACATTAAGCATATAGCCGTATCCATCATTCTCTTTTTCATAATTTTTCATGATTATCAAATCAGCAGCCCACAAATCATCAATACCTTTAGTAAATATTGTCCTTTTTTGAAATTTATTTCTTATTGGCTTGTGTAATTCTTTAGCAAGAGATAATTTTTCATCATCATTCAGATCTTCTACTACAGGTTCTTCAGAATTTTCTTTCTCAGGTGAAGTGATAAATTTACTCTTTTTGGTTTTACATTTTGAGCATTTAGCAGCCACTCTCCATCTCCCGTTGATAGTTTGCACTCTTTCAGCATCAATATTATTGGTTCTCTTCTTACATTTATGGCAATAAATAGGATCAGTTAAATCATTATCCATTTTATTATAGGAAAAAAGGTTTTTTATGAGAAATATCTCATAAAAAAGAAGCTCCTCACTCACTCTTCAATCAAATGCAAATAAACTGTAACATTTTCAAATTGCAGCTCATCTCCATTTTCATTTCTACATGATAGTTTAATCTCTTTAATATCTCTCATTCCTTCTCGTATAGGGCTGTAAAGAATCTTTTTATTTGTTTCCATATAAATAGTATTGGGGAGAATCAGTCTCTCTATCAAAGATACATGCAGTAATTCATGTTCGCTATGAAGATGGGAATGCTCATCATGATTAGCAAAACTATAATCAATAATATTACAATGCCATTCAATTAACGAAATAGGTTTGATTAACTTTGGGTTGTCTTCAGAATAGTAGTCCTTATTAACTTCAAAATAATCCCCAGGTGTTTTACATTGTTTAAAATCAAATAGTTCACAGAAATTTCCAAAACGTAAAAATTCAATTAAAACAGGAGATTTAAGAAAAAATCTATTACGATTTGTAGTGTAGTCTACTTTAAAAACCAAACTTTCAGGTTTTATTTTTTTTAATGTGTCAATTTGTGATTTATATAATGTTTTATTCTTTTCAAAACCCTCCATGAGTTCAGTTATATAACTTTTTATTTTTAAATATAATTCTCTTCTAAACGTCTCAACAGTAAATGTGCCATCTAACACATACTCGTGATGATACCATACATCTGTAATAAGCAATTTTAATGATATCAATACATCTTTTACTTGAAATGAAAGAGAAGGTGAAGTAAATAATAACTTTACTATTCCAAGTTTATAATTTTTATTGGGATTTAGAACAATTTTTTGAGTAAAAGTTATTTTTAGATCTCGATGTTTATCAGAAATCTTTATTAGAGTCATGCTTTTATTATTAGATAAAGTTTTTTTTTCGTATAATAAAGATGAGTAAATACGAGATTGAACCAATTCCGTTTGATAAAAAAGAGGCTAGAAAAGGAATTTTACCATTACCTTTAAGAGCATTAATAGTAGGAACTTCTGGTTGTGGGAAAACAACACTTCTCTATAATCTCATCACAAAATCATGGGGAATCCCCTTTCATTATCTATATATTTTTTCAAAATCTATGGATCAGAATGCATATGAGTTTTTGAGAAGCGCTTATGAAATAATTTCTGTAAAAGATGGTGTGGAAATAGCACAGTTTTTCAGTAATTGTGAAGAACTTTTACCCCTAGATGATTGTCAGTCGAACAGTTTGGTAGTTTTTGATGATTGTGTTAATGTTCAACAGCAACAAGTTATTAAAGATTATTACGTTAGAGGACGTCCTAAGAAAATCTCGTGCGTTTACTTGACACAATCATGGTCAAAAGTTGATAAACAACTCATTAGAAACAATATTAATTTTTTATGTGTATTTAGACAAGGACCAAGATACATGCGAGATATTTATGATGAATATGTGGGAAGTGATTTCACTTATGGCCAATTCAAAGAATTATGCTATTCTTGTTGGGATGAGGACTTTGGTTTTCTAACGATTGACCTAACAAAGAAACGCAGTAACGGGCGTTACCGAAAGAAATTTGGTGAAATATAGATTTTAAGTTTGCCTTAATTAGGAACGGCGAATTACCGCCCCTAATTTTATAGGGATTCCCTATAAAAACGCTACACGGATAACTTCAAAAAATCACATTGGGAAACGCTTCAAAAATCGCATTGGGAAACGCTTCAAAAATCACATTGGAAAACGCTTAAAAACGCAAAAATAGCGTTCCTAAGCGTTTAAGCGTTTGAGCGTTTAAGCGTTTGAGCGTTTTAACGTTTAACCGATTTAAAAAAAAAATTTTCCTATAATAAAAACATGACAACAAAAATTACTTTAGAACAAGCGCTTAGACAGAAATTCAAAGAAGCGCAAAATGAAGTGATGAAGGAAAAAGAAGTCAAACTTAGAGAAATCAAAAAGATTGATCAACCCTCTGAAGATGAACAAATAATTTTCACAAAACGAAAACGTAAGCCCATGACTGTGGTTGAAGCTGATAAATCGATTAAACTCAAGAAAAATTTACAGAAATTAGCAAAACAAGAAAGGGTTAACCAAGCATCTGATAAGGAAACAAGAGAAAAGGCTTATGAACCTATAACTTCACGATTAGATAAGGTAGAAAAAGCAGTGAAACAGACTGATGAAGATCTTGGTAAAAAATTAGAACTCATTCCTGTAATAAAAACAATTAACCCCTTGGCTATCAGTTCGCCTAAAAAAGTTACTTTTAAAGATGTTGATACCGAGGCCCAAGGTATTGATACTGAAGATACATTAAATCAAAGCTTTTCAAGTGACAATGTAGATAGGGATTATGAAATGGAAACAATTTTACAAAAAAGTGTTAAATTACCAAACTCTTCTGTAGGTCCTTTAGGTATTGGACCAATTGCAGAATTATATATTCTTCATCCTGATAGACAATTTGGAATATACCCTTTAAAAAATCATATCTTTATTGGAAATAAACAGATACGAGTAAATGGAAATGATATTGAAATAGAAAAAATGAAATATTCCGGTACTGAAGGCTTATGGAAGCTCTTAACAAAACCCATAGCTTCTGATATTCCATCCAAAGATGAGTACACTAATGAAGACTTTAAAGCTTATACAAAAATCCTCATTCAAACAGATAGCATGTTTCAAAATAATAATCCCGAATCTAAACAACCAAAATCAAGTGTTAGTAAAAAATGGAAAGAAATCATAAAACCTATCTGGGAGTATAGTAAAAAGAAAAAGATTGGCACTGGGTTGATTAAATATACTGAAAATCCTGTAGAATTTAAATATATAGATAATTTGAATCAACTTACACAAAGACTATACTATTTGTATGCGCAAGAGCAGGCAGGAAATAATAATTTTCACAATGAAAAATTGGGAATTATAAATTTCATTAAAGATCAACTGGAGAAAGATATTGATAAACCCAAAGGAACTGAATACTTGATTAAAATTATTAATAATTTACCCAAAAATATGATAAAAAATGGTTCTGGTATTTTCAATACTATTCTTAATAAACTTGGGCCTGTTATTCCAGAAATGCATCTCCCAGGTGGTTATCAATATTGTGGACCATTTACTAAATTGGATAAGAGATTAAATAGAGGTGATGAAGGTATAAATAGTCTTGATAAAGCCTGTAAACAACATGACATTTTTTACAGAGATCATGAGAAAACTAGTGATAGGCATCTTGCTGATAAAAAATTGGAAGTAGAAGCTGATAAAATTATGAAAAGTTCAACAAATATCAGTGAAATATTGGGAGCTGCTATAGTAAAAACTGGTATGAAAGCCAAAAGACACTTTGGGATGGGTGTATATTAATTTTTTATAAGATTCACATCTTATAAAAAAAACTTTTTTTCCTATAATAAAATGATTACACATCAAATAAATTTGTCAGAAATACAAATGAAAAAAATAAGATCTGCTTATAAAAAACGTGTTCCAGTAAAAGTACGACTGGCTTTTGCAGATATTAGTGGAAATGGAAATCATAAAATCCTGTTAAATGAAACTCAGAAAAAAAAGCTAGATAAATGTATCAAAAACAAAAAAGGGTTGGAATTGGAAATGAATTATGATCAGTTGCAAATAAATCATTCAGGTGGGTTTTTACCCTTACTTTTTGCAGGAATTGGTGCCCTTGGGGCATTATTGGGTGGTGGAGCTGCAGTAGCTTCTAGTGTTATAGACTCGAAACATAAGGCCGCTGAAGAAGCCGAAATAAAACGTCATAATCTCGAGATGGAAAAACTAGCTAAAAATGCAAAAAGTCTAAGTATCGGCTCTGGAATGAAGAAAAAGAAACCTAAAAAGAAACCTACCAAATCAAAAAACTAAATAGCTTCCAGCCTCTTACCAATTTTGATATTGAAAGATTATCGAAAGAAATGAAAATTAAAAACTTCAGAGGAGTTTTCATGAAGGATGATTTACCAGAGAAAGTGAACCACACGGAATGTGGAATTATAAATCTAGAAAATTCTGATGAGGCTGGAAGCCACTGGACTGCATTTCATAAAAATAACAATTTAAAATATTATTTTGACTCGTATGGAAATGCACCACCACCAAGAGAACTTGTTCAATATTTAGGTTCAGAAAATTTATTTTATAATGAGGAGCAAATCCAAAACCAATATGATCCACCTATCTGTGGACATTTATGTTTATTAATTTTGAAGAAGCTATCAGAAGGACACGATTTTGTAAATAGCATGAGAACATTGAAGGAAAATCTTAATTTCTTTTATTAAATTTTATAGTCTTGATATTTTTATAGAATTTCGATTCTATAAAAAAATTTTTTTCTATAATAAAATGATGTACACAAATAATAATGAAACACCTTCAGCCCCTGAAGAATTTACTCCAATAACTCATCCTAGATTATATCCAAAAATAATTTTTCCCGAGTTTAATGAGAACAATTATAGAATCAATCGAATTATCAATCAATACAAATTTTTAGAAGATGAAGTGAAAATGAGAAATGGTTTGAAAAAAAAATATGGAAAAATATCCAGCACTCTTTACGGTACTGAATTTTTATTCGCTCTCTCAGAACTCGGACTGGTTGGTACTTCTATAGCATTACCAATAATAATTCCATTCAGTGTTCCAATTTCTACAGGATTGACAACCTTATCGATAATATTAAGGACTTCAAGCGGATTTTTCAATAAAAAAATTAATAAACACAAAGAAATTGAGCTTTTGGCAAAAGCTAAATTAGATTCGATTGAAGAAAAGTTCAGAAAAGCAATTAAAGACGGTAAAATATCTGATGATGAGTTCAATGATATTGAACAAGAAATAAAAAATTATATAAATATGAAAAGTACTATTCTAAATGAATATAATAAAAATAAGAAAGAAATTAAAAGTGTGGATCCTATCAAACTATCACTTTTGAAACATGGGGAAGTTTTCAGAACTGGATTTTAATATTTTCTATTCCGCTATCTTGATATTTTTTATAGAATTTCGATTCTATAAAAAAACTTTTTTAAGAGTTTTAAAAGAAATTTTTAAATGTTCTCGACTTGTATTCGACTTTAAGGTTAAAGAGGGTGGCCAATTTGGCCACCCCACTTTAAGAGTTTTGAAAATATTCTTTAAATGTTCTCGACTTGTATTCGACTTTACCGTTAAAGAGGGGAGGCGATTCGCCCCCCCTCTTTAAGAGTTTTGAAAATATTCTTTAAATGTTCTCGACTTGTATTCGACTTTAACGTTAAAGAGGGTGGCCAATTTGGCCACCCCACTTTAAGAGTTTTGAAAATATTCTTTAAATGTTCTCGACTTGTATTCGACTTTACCAAAAAACATCAGAACCAGTGACTTTTTCTTTTGGAGGGGTTAGTTAAAATAATGTATTCTATAATAAAAATGAATCAAATTAAATCAATCTACTCGAAATACGATTCTGAAATCACAAGGCTTCAGTATCGAAACTTTAATCCTGAATCTAATTTGGAATTTAACTCTGAGAATAAGAGAACGGTTTTCAAATTGCTTCTAGATGACGAGTTTCTTAGCAGCAATATTCAATATTACATTGCTGGAAAATACATTCCTAAAGATGCAACAAAAACATATGGAATCAGTGATACAATAATGATGGTTGACAATTTTGTTGCACACCTTTTTTCCAAAATTGAAGTAAAAAAGCACAATACGGTTATTGATGAAATTGAAGAACCAGGTATTGCTAGTACGGTGATGGGTATAGCTTCTTTCTCAGGACCATCAAACTATAATGGTAAATTAATGAATTCTGGTTTCAATTCTAAAGTGAATGGTGGTGGGAATTTCAACGCGAATGGTAACTTGGCTGATTTAGGCCTTGGATTCTTCAGCGATATTGCACCAATTTATAAGGGAGGATTTGAAATTACATTCATTAGAAATTCTGATGATAATGTACTCTTCCGTTACAGTACCTCTCCTGAAGGTGTAGAGGGAAAAGTGGAAATTAAAACTTTCTACCTGCGAGTCCCAATAATTGAATATGAAAGTGAATCCAAAGCTAAATTAATTGCTGAACTCTGTACTTCTCCTTATTTGTTTCACTTTAAAAAATTGCAATGTATTGAACAAAAAGTTACTGGAAAAACTCTAAACTTCAACATTACAAATATTTACAGAAATGTACAGAATCCGATCTGGGGATTTGTTGCCTTCCAAACTGCCAGAAAAAATGATCAAAAGAAAAATAATTCCAAATTTGATCATTTGAATGTTAAAAATATTAGTTTTGAAGTAGCAGGAAAAAGTTATCCTGAAGAACATTTGAATTTAGATTGGAGTTCAGGGGATTTTAGTTTAGCTTACACCATGTACACAGATTTCAAAAGAATAGTATGCCAAGACTCATCCCTTCCATATCATGAGCCTCAGTCCTTCAAAGAGAACTATCCAATATTCAGTGTGAATATGACTAGACAACCACAGTCCATATCTGGACAAAAAAGTAATATAATTTTACGAGCAGATTTTGAAAAGAATGTGCCAGAAAACACTTTTGCTTACGTAATTTTGGTTTCAGAAGTCACTCTCAACTATATGCCACTTAAAAATATTATAAAAGAGGAAATCTAAAACTTACCTTGATAAGAAAAGGGGAAAAAAAGGATAAACAATATAAATAACAATTTTTTTATTGGGAACATTCTCAATAAAAAATATATAGTTCACGTAGAAAATCATCTACTTCATCAGTCGTTGAAACTTGGGATTGGTTCATTTTTCACTCACAAATAACTCACTGCGTTGTTTCTCACTTGGTTTCTACAAACTGACTGGGACGAGTCAAAGGGGTCTGCAAGACAATCTTATCTCAAACCGGTCGACGGGAAGGCCACAAGGTCGTCAACTCATCAGCTGCGTTCTCGTTCTCATTCTCGTTCTCATTCTCGTCTCTTTTCTCGCCAGAATTGAGAAAAAATTAAAATATACGCGGAGAGGCAGTTAATCCTGTCTCCCGAGAACGCAGCAGTCTCGTTCTCGCGAGAACGCAGCAGTCTCGTTCTCGCGAAACAGATTAACTGTTTCGTTTCACTTTTAAGGGTGATACATAATTTTAAAAAATTCTGAAAACAACCCATTCTCTCGCTGGTCTACAGAACGACCTTGCATCTTGTTCAATATGTTTTAATGGGGAATCCCCATTAAAACATCAGAGGGAGCTAAATTTCGAAAATATCGACCCCTAAATAGTCCTAAATTTGCATTTTTATTTACGATTAAAAATTTTTTAGAGTTTCACTAGAGTTTCTGATAAAAAAAGTTTTAACGGAAAATTTCCGTTAAAAACAATAATATTATACTAAGTTGTTTTCCAAGACCCGGTAATTTACCGGGTCTAAAAAAGGGGGTGGATAAAAAAAAAAATGAGGGGTTAGTTAAAAGAATATATTATATAATAAATAAAGAGATATGGTTTTAAGCGATGAGGCATTAGATATATGTGATGAACATGGAGGTTTCTGGGAGTTTGTAAAGAAACCTGAATTTCGATTTTATGATAGAAACTGTGACGCACTAGACGAGATTCAACGTGCATTGAGGGAGTATAGATTTTCTAAACGGTTGTTAAAAGAAAGTTTATTTGGTGTCGATGGTAAACCACCACTCCTTTCAAAGAAGCAAGTAAAGACATGTCTTAATGAAAAAAAGATTAAGGTTCCTAAAAATGCTACTGAATATCAACTTAGAAAATTGCTTTATAATGAGGATAAAGTAACACTGAAGAAGGATTTTGAGTTTCAGTTTCGATACTGTTGCTAAAGCTCAGAAGTATTAAGGAGATTTTATTTTTAATGAACACTGCTCATTAAAAAGTTCTTATGCTACTAATTAGCAGAAATATTTTTTTTAAAGACGATTCAAAAAGTTTGTTTTTATAGAGATTCCCTATAAAAACGTAATAGATACTAAGTCTTTGAAAAGCATAATATTTACTCAAAGTCAATCAGAAAGGCATTTGACTTTTTATCTGTTCCATTATAAATAAGTTTTTCAGGATGTCTTTCTGGATTGTTTCTAACGTGATTAAGAAGTCGACGTGAAATTCTTTTAGGTAAAAACAAACATATATCTTCATCATCATAATCAATTGTAACGACAACGCTTTCACCATATTCCGAATTTTTTATAAAATTTTCCAAGATGGTATAAGTTCCTTTTTTAATATCCTTGAAAGATGAGTAGTTTGATTTTTTAACGGCATTCTTATATATTTCAATCACTGACATTTTATTATAAAAGTTATTCTTTTAACTACCCCCCTCACTTTTTTTATTATCCACCCACTTTTTCTTGTATGGATACTATCCTGTCTCCCATCCTACTAACTCCTCATTAGTGAAAACATCAGAGGGAGCTAAATTTCAAAAACTTTGACCCCTAAAAGGTTCTAATTTTGCATTTTTTCCTAATTTTTAGAGTTCACTAGAGTTACTGATAAAAAATATTTTTAAAAAAGTCACCCCCGAAAAGTCACTGTGTTAAAAAGTTTTATCAGGGATCTAAGTCGGTTAATGAAAAAGTCACTGTATTTAAAAATGTGTTCTGTTATTTTATGTTAAAAAGTTTTAACAGGGATCTAAGTCGGTTAATGAAAAAGTCACTGGTTCTGATGTTTTGTGTTTAAAAAATGTGTTCTGATGTTTTGTGTTAAAAAGTTTTATCAGGGATCTAAGTCGGTTAATGAAAAAGTCACTGGTTCTGATGTTTTGTGTTTAAAAATGTGTTCTGATGTTTTGTGGTAAAAATTTTTATCAAGGATCTAAGTCAGTGCGCCAGGATTGGCTTTTGGATACTACTTATATATATATATTTATCTTATATACATCTGGTCCTAACGTACATCTGGTACTGACATACATCAGGTCTGACATATACATACCTAGCTGCATATAAATATACATACCTAATTACACATACCTAGCATGCCTACCTAATATACATACCTAACATACATATGGTACTAACATACATTGGTCTGACATACATACATACCTAGTTTCATATATATATATATATATTTATTTTATATATATCTGGTCCCAACATACATCTGTTCTGACATAATGAACGCTTGAAATCTTAAGGACATAATGAACGCTTGAAATTTTAAGGGCTCGATGCTAACAAGGTCTGCCTGCTGGTCGAACATAGACAATAAGGTCGGTCTTTTCGTGAGGGCAAATATTGCTTACTGCATGAGAGGAAAAGGCAATATTAAATATTATTGTAGCGGAACCAGTGGTAAGGGGGGGCGGGGCTGATCGACCAAACATCGGGGGTTGCCAAAGGGGATAGTAGAATCCTCGACAATATAACATCTGTATCGCATGACCAATTGGCTTCTGCAAGACCGCTGCATTGCCTGTGTACTGACGGGATGAATACGATGTTGGCACAGAATTTAACCGCTAATACCCCAAAATGTCCTGTGACCGAAGCTACGTTCAAAGTCGTCCAACTGGTTATTGCTGTACTCGTACCTAGTGAGCTTTTGTCAACTCCAAGGTGTAGAAGTTCAAATTCAATTAGGTTTTCGTTTGGTTACTCGAAACGATTCACGACCGACAACAATGAAGAACGCCGGAAACTTTGAAAATAGCCAAAAATCATGGCTGGAGCTTTATTGCTTCAATTTATCTCGATCGATGCTGGATTCTATTTCCTTCATGTTTTTTCCTGCGCGAAAACCAATTTTGGTTGGTGCCAATGGGAAAAAATGTGTATTTTCGATTTTTGGGGAGGGGGGGGGGATTCCTGCAAAAAAATAAGGTAGTTCGGGTGTAGAATAAAATAGGGAATATTCAAAATCAGTGCGAAATTTCCTATAAGCAGCCATGCTTAGCAAGTTGTTTTTTCCCTCCATTTCCTCAACACTGTGCGCCGTACGTACGCTCTTTCGGTTTTGTCTATTTGGCAAATCATTTCTTATCATCTTTTACATTTTTAGACGGGTTATTGGGTGGATTTATTGATGGGTGGGTGGAATGGGAGTGTTTTTTGGGAGTTACCTATTATTATTTATATCTGGGGAGCTGTCCTACACCTGCCCAGTAACCAAATGAATTTTGATAACGTTTTCCCGTTGTATACCTCCAACTCGCGATGGCGTGAGAGGACGAAACGCATTGTTGAACAAACCAAACTCCGTGTTTTCCACCCAACCGGCTGTCATATCGAGAAAACTCCTGTAGTGACTCGCTGGACGCAAAAGGGAAAAAAATGGGGGGAAAACCTCTCGCGCTGGTGTTGAATTTTTTGTTGAACAAAGTTATCATTTCAAATGGAAAGCAGGAATCCCGGTCAAACTGTACGTGCGATGACCATAACGTGAGCAGCTCGGTGTTTTTCATCTAACGCTAGAAACGTATCAGTTTATTCGATTCGTCAGTTCGCAACAGCACCGCCCCCGTGCGCCTAACGATACTCCGAATACGAATAAGAACAAGAACAAGAATAAGGACACTCGGAACCAGTGGAGTAGCCAGGATTGTTGAATGGTGGGGGGGGGGGGGGGGGTTTATCGGAAATAGAAAGGGAAAAAAAATCCTGTCATGTAGCATGGCTATAAGAGCGAATTTTCAAAGAAATATTCCTGATATTGTGTAAAAAGATGATATAGCGAGAAACCATACACCACTTTTCTTAAAATTATATAATTTTTCGTGATTTTAGCCATTTGTACCGATGTTTGACCCTAATAAAGTCAAATTTGACCAATTGCTTTTGATAAAAATAGTTTTATCATCGAGGTAGTCCCTCCGTCGTGATTAATCATCCCACACAACGTCAGGTGAATTAATATTGATTTTACCATTAATACCAATTTTTAACCTACAAAAGTCAAAATCTGACCCCCATTCTGTGTGAAAAACGACTGAAATGGTATTTTGCTGTCTTTACTCAACCTTCCATACCTCTTCCAGTGGTTTTATAGCAATTGTTTGCAATTTTAGCCGTTTTTACCGACTTTTGACCACTAAAAACTCCAATTTCCCTTGGTATTTGAAAATTGCTCATCTTCGAACTCATCCTTTTGTTTGGCAATACAAACGTTTTGGAGAAATCTGGAATTTTTACCACGTACCTACCCAAGGACAGATATCATTTGGGGTGGCACATTAATATACATAATATATAAATTTTTGTTAAAATCTAGGGATGAACTTGAGGTTGCTCTGAAACGGATTTGCCTATAAAAATATTTCAAAAATTCATGTTCTGAAAATGTTACCCATTGCAATAGCTTTATTTTCTTTGAAAATTCGATAGTAAGGTTTGACATTACAAAGAAAGCTGAATTAAAATTAAATTTAACAAAGCACTAAATGTCACAGATAACGTTATGTAAGATAAACTGAAGAAATACAACATTTATTTGGTAACAATGTTCGCAAATTTTCAAGGAAAATGAAGGTATTACGATGGGTCCAATATTTTCAGAACATAAGTTTTTGAAATTATTTTATAGGCGAATCCGTTTCAGATCATCCTGATTTCATCCTTAGATTTTAACAAAAATGTATACGTATATTATATTAAATATATATTTATTTATGTGTCATTCCTGACGATATCTGAACTTGGTTACGTGATAAAAATTCCAAATTTAGCCAAAATGTTCTTATTGCCAAACAAAAGGATGAGCAATTTGAAGGGGGTCAAATTTGAGTTTTAAGGGGGTCAAAAATTGTTTAAAACTGCTAAATTTGATACACAAAATCACTGAAAGTGGCTGGAAAGACGAGTGAAGACAAAAAAATACCATTTCAGTTGCTTTTCACACAGACTAGGGGTCTAATTAGGATTTTTGGGGGTCAAAAATTGGTATTAAGGGCTAAAATCAGTATTATTCACCTGGAGTGTGGGATGGTGACGGTGAGGGACTATTTTGATAAGAATTTTTGTCTGAACGAGCGGGTCAAATTTTTGGGACAGATCGTTAGTAATAAAATAAACGTAATATTATTTGTTTAATTAGTTTGATTTACCGTTTAAACTGTTATTGTTGTATAACATATGTTTGTTACTTTCGTGATTGTTATCATTCTTAAGATTTAATTTTAATTTGTGATGAACTTATGGTGGGGGGGGATTATGACCCCCCCCCCCCCCCCCCCCCCAGGCTACACCACTGCTCGGACCAAACCTTTCAAGCAGCTTGGGCTGGTGGGTACCAAGCTCTCTCGATGTCTGACTATATTCGTCCTCAGAAAGCTTTCCAACTGCCTCTCTCGCCGAGGTCCTCATATAAATATGTACACCGCACTTTATTTAGTGGAATCATTAGCTTTGTTCCAGAAGACGAGAGTTTTGTAATGAGTTCTGCGCACAACCCACTGCGCACAAGAACTGTGTTGCAACCACGTCGAGAGTTGAAACTGTTCACAGGTCACTGTTATAGGTTTTACCGATAAAGTGTTCCAACCGCGTCAGGTCCGGAAACTGAGTTTCGTAACCTTCATCACCCAATCGGGGATGGGTTTTTTCTACAGAACTGAAGACAACCCCGCTGGAACCTCCCCAAAATGTCAATTTCCCTCGAACCTTCATGTTAAACGGATCTTAAAGTATCTTAGGTACCTAATCAGCTATTTTTCGGCCCTGATCATCGCAGTCGTTTGGCGCGTTTCAAAGGTGTTCCTGTCGATGAGTTCTCGACCTGAAACAGTTCTAAAACTCATCCCCACCCTTCAGAAAAACTTGAGTTCCGGTTTTGAAACTGTTTAAAACCAGTTCTGGTGCCTGGGATACACCTGTTGAGTGCGGTACTGCCTTTTGCTGTAGGGAATCGTCGGTAGTCCTTCAGAAACAGAAAAACGCTGCAAATACCTGCACAACGGTTTATTATTTTGTACAGAATACCCTTCTGTTACAGATCACAGCTCTCCGTATAGAAACCCTATATATAATATAATTATGTAGATCAGAGAGTGTAGGTTAGTACCTAACCCCGTACTCGTTACTAGGTACCTCCCTAAATCACGAGTTAAATGTTGCTAAAATAATTCTGTCGATGACAAACAGTAACTAAAATGGCAAAGGGAAACGCAAATAATGAAGTTCTGAAGGTAAATTGTTGATGTGGAGTGAAATAGATGCCACTTCTGCGTAGATCACTGTTTTCTCTGGTCAACACCTACCCTCGGGGTCAAGTATAATGAATCGTTGTGTAATAACTTGCCCATCAATACTACTTCAACGGTTATTCAAGTTACAAAAGTACCGATCAACAAAATCCAGCCCCTTCTTGGTAGATGAACCGTTGTGTAATAATTTACCGTTGTGTAATAATTTGCCGTTGTGTAATAATTTACCCATCAATAATACTTCAAAGTTTGTTCGAGTTTCAGAAATACCTACCAACAAAATCCAATAGTCCTTCACTTATCAAATGACATAATATCGCAGAACAACCAACTCGACTTCATACAGCCATCCTTGATTATAATCAGGTGCTCCCTAGTGATGATATCCGGGCCCGATTTATACAGTTTGATTCACGATCGTGTTGACGAAGCTTTTTGGTGCACACGAACGGCTGCACGTACAATACTCCGGGTGGTCCCAAAAAATTGTTTAGCTCAAGACAAATTTAATGACGTTAAAAAAACCATACCCTTCCATCGAAAATGTTCGAGCTACGGCGTTCTGAAAATTTCAACCCCTATTTTGAACCCCTTAGAGATGACTGACAGTAACGTCGAACTTCGTGGACCAATTAGAGCCCGAATGGAACCTATAACCCGAATTTCATCAATTTTGTTTCATGGTAACTAAGAAAAGTGGCCAGTACGGCGTTTCTTTTCGCCGTTTTAGTTACTGTTTGTCATCGACAGAATTATTTTAGTAACATTTAACTCGTGATTTAGGTAGGTACCTAGTAACGAGTACGGGGTTAGGTACTAACCTACGGAGGGTCTGCGATCTACATAAGTAGTAGGGTCCTCTATACTGAGAGTCGTGATATGAAACAGAAGGGTATTCTGTACAAAATAATAAACCGTTGTGCAGGGATTTGCAGCGTTTTATCTGCTCGAATCCAAAGGTTCATTATTGAAAAGAATAAACCGAAATCAATTTTCTCTACCCGTAGTACGGACAATTTTGATATTAGATGGAGGAGACGACCCTCCTGTTCTTCCGCACCCTGTCGAACGCTGTTGAGGAAGGTCTGCCGTAGTAGGTTGACAGGAACGTACACGAAGAGCTTGGAAAAACCAGTCTTGGAGACTCTGTAATTCTTGACTGCCTTTTTACCGTTCCAAATACCAGTTCCGCAAGATGTACAAAGTAAATTCGCACACGCGCGTGATCGACGTAGTAAACCGCTCGTTAACAACGCGCTCAATAACATCGTTAAATACTCTCGCACAATTTGGACCGCAGTCGAAGTGTGAGGGCTAATTGTGTCCGGCCTCCCCCGCAAGTTGAATCCGCGATGAGCCAAATAACCGAGTGAAATGCGAGCCGGGTTTTCGGGGTTCTGTCCTTTAATATTCGAAAGCTTTTCCTTTGGCGGAAGGCTGTTTTGATTATTCAACTCCCCCGCAGGGTAGCGTTTGCTATTATTCTCACTACACCTGTTTATCCAAGGCTCAATGAAGTTTCGGCGGGTCCACCTATGACTACCAGTTCCCTTGTGTGCAGCCCATCAATTTTCCAACCTATGAATTTGTTCCCTCGCTTCTTTCCAGTGTTAAATTTATTAAAATTCTGACAACCAAGCCGCCAAGCATATCATTACATTATATAGCATTTCCAAGTCAAATTCAACCTTTTCCAAGTCATATTCAACTTTTTCCAAGTCAAATTCAACTTTCTCCATTTCTAATTCAACCTTCCCGTACTTCAGCAAAAAATATAAGTAAAGTTTAATAAACTGAATTTGTGAACCCCATTGCTAACTGTTTGTTGCATCATTTAAGGCTGAAACAACGCTATAGTGGGTTCAGTGTTGGTACTAGGTAGGCATGTGTGTTTTTTATTTTTATGGATACTATTTCATTCAAAAAATGATGGATCTTTCGGATTTTGTTCATAGGCACTTTTGTAACTTGAATGAACTTCATGCTTCATGAATAACAACAAATAATTAATGATTGATTCCTTGACATGATTGACTCCTGCACATTTTTATGAAACTTTAATTCCCGGGTCGGCTGCAGTATACCCGATTTAGGGAGCTGAAGGGTAGGTACTGACCACAGAAAGCACTACGCAGAAGGGGCATCTGTACAGGTAAATTATTACACGACGGTGTAATGTGTTGAATTCCTAATTTCCCTACTTACTGTCCTATGGATGGCGAAGCTAGTGGGCAAGATAGTTTTAGTGGAATTCCTACACTTACATCATCTATTACCTGGTTTTGTAGGAGGCAGTCGGCCCCGAGACAGCTTTGCACAGTACTGGCTCGGGTTCAGGATACACTCTGCTGAAAGTTTAATAAAAGAACTAGGCTTCCAGCAAGGCAAGCAATGACTGATATTCTGGGAGAGAGATGCAATTGACTAACGAACAAGAGAATTTATTAAAATGAATATCAATTACAGAAATAAGGGGGTTCACGAGATGCGGCAATGTAGAAGACAAAGAGACTGGATAAATTACGTTCACGAAGTTGTCGGGACTCGAGATAATGCAAAGGGGCGAATTTACTATGGATGAAACTATTATGCGACTTGTGATTGAAATGGTGTTGTATAGTGTTGGCACCAGAGTCGGGTTGATCCAGATGGGTTCAATTCTGGGGTCAGTGTTTGTGCCAGCACATGGTAAAGGGGTTCACGTTAGGCCGAGGCTCGGGGTACTGATAACTACCTGATGGAGGTTCTGCAACAGAACGGAAGAATCCCTCTGTTACCTCTGACAAAATGTAATGCAAATTGGACGCCTGAAGGGCACTGCTACGTGACTGTCACAAAATGGAAAAGTAAGGGGTAAGTGTGCCAGTCCTACCTCTGCCGGAAACTGGCAGAAGTTCCTCGTCCCGGCAACCTCTTCGGCTTCGTTCGTCCTGGCTCCTGCGGTCCACTGCTCCGGCGTCCACCCAAAGGCGAACTGGTCTTGCCTGAAACAGGATATCTCCGTGGCAGGAAATGGGTTCCAACCTGCGCTGAACCCCTGTGCTTCCTGGCCGAATATTCCTCCAATATTCTCCTCACGGCTCTCCCGTCTCTGGTCATCACTACAAAGTCGTAAATCCAAATGGGAAGCCAAGGAAAAGTCCAGGGTTATCAAATACAGGCGTTCACCAACGGGGTCTCAATATGGCTGAAGGTTCTACTACTCACTCCTACACAACTGTCTCAAAAAGGTCTCGGGGGTATTCGCAGGTCTTGTCTCTGGTCCAGTCTCAAGTGATGTCGTCATGGCGGTTGCAGCGGGGTATATCCCTTACCCCTCTCCTCCCGAATCCACCCCTCCGCGGGCGTGGGGAAACGGCGCAGACAGCTCTCCCGTCGATGGCTCCTACCTCCGGAATCGACCGTCTATCGATCGCGCACCGCCCGAGTCAAAAATGGAAAATGTCGTTTCTGGCCATCTTACAATGGTTTATTATTTACCTTATGCTTCATGAATAACTACAAAATTTGTAGTTATTTAATAATAAATTATTGAATTATTGAATCCCGCGCATTCGTATGAAACATTAATTCCCGGGCCGGTTGCTTCATTTAGGGCTTTCCTGGGGGGAGCTCGAGGGTATTAACCACAGAAAACAGTGATCTACGCAGGAGAGGCATCTATACAGAATACAGAAGCTGTTTCTGTACAGAATATCTATACAGAAGCTGTTTCTTGTCGCAAAAGGAGGATTTACAGCGCTCTAGTGTAGGCTACGTTTAAATTCGGAAATTACTGTTCATTTTGCAAAACTCCCCTTTCAAATCGGTCAAGCCATGGAGGTTCCACCCATATACTTATTTACCGGGAATATTCGCAGGCCGTAGAATATTATGGAAGAATGGTAGCCACTTGACTGGAAATAATTGGATGGATATTGGAAAATGATGGGAAGCTTTGTTCGATCATTCCAGTCTTTGTTTCTCCAAGGGCTTAACTTTAACGGGCTAATATCTGGACTGTAGTTAATATTCATTCTCCATTCTCTGCGATTTAGATCTGGAATTATTATTTCAACATAGCTGCCAGCTTGCCAACTGTCGTATAGTCAGGAAAATTGTCGATTAACCAACTGTTTATACAGTAAGTAGTCGGTACTCAAAGAACTCAAAAAAGAATTTCCCATTTTGCTTCCTCACTACCGAAGCCTTGGGTTCGTGATTGAGTTAAAAAAAAAAATCCTCCAAATGGAAATTTCTACTACCATTTTGCGTTTCAGACACCAAGGAACATTTTGATTCCGCGTCTGTCTGTCTGTCTGTCTGTGGTCAATCCTTGTAACGCCAATAACTGCCCGAAATAATGGTCGAAATGGGCTAAAATTGGAGGGTAGGTGCGGGTTGGGTCACAGATAGTCCCGAGGTCCCATGCCAAAATCATTGAAAAAAGTACGTAACTTTCGTCTGCTCATGCGCAACCGTGAAATGTTGACTATTTCCTTGTATCGCTTCTAACTACGCGAAAAATAGTCTTAGAGAGCTGACATTTTGAGGATACACGCGAGTTGGATCGCAGATGGTCCCTGATCAAAATAATTGAAATAGTACCGTAACATCCATCTGCGCATGCTCAAACGTGAAATACTTGAAATGCCCATAAATACCTTAAATATCGTTGAAATGAGTTCAAACTTTGGAGGGTCGATCAGGAATTAATAGTACTTCGATAGTTCCTTTCGAATTTCATTGGAATCGTACGCTTCTGCGACACGACACAGCGGGGGAATTCTGCGTGAGCACAAGGGCGGTAGGCCCTCTAGTTTTGCTTCAGGTTAGGACAAAAATGGGGATGGTTTTCTTTAGTGGCCTTCATCACAGCAACATCATTGCAAGCTTCGACATGATCGTGATACCTACCTGCCATCATCATCAGTCCAGTTCTTGCTCTCTAAGAAAATGGAGCCCCTTCAGCCATACAGAAATTGTTGCCCCAGTGAAATTTTGGAACGTTTCTCATTGATTTTCTCATCACTCCCACAACAGCGTCGTCATCTCTCATTATCACCTTCGTCAGCCCATCATCATCAATCATCCTCATCATCGCATCATTACCTACCCAGTGCATGTCTACCAGGCATTTTGGAGCCAAGACATGTGAGTGACATTTTTCTGGCTCCTATCAGCTTGTTAGGTCCTCAGAATTTGTTGTATAGTTCTTGGTGCATCTGCGACACGACACAGCAGGAGAATTCTGCGTGAGCACACGGGCAGTAGGCCCTCCAGTTTTCTTCAGGTTATAGGACAAAAACGCTGCAAAGTCCTTGTCACATGGGTTTATTATTCTATTGGACATACCTACAGAAATGTTGGCTGTTCATTAATTGTTTCTTTCATGCGTAATAATCGAAATAGCTACTTCTGATGGTTTCCATTAATTTTGGCCCCTAAAACACAGATTAGGTACGCTCTTTTTTTTCTTTTTTTTTAACTATCTTTGATCATTGGTAGTGCCATTTAATCGTCCTGAACCACGTCTTGACACTTTTTCCAGTGTTATTATACAAACTGATGGTGATTTCAGACGATTTCCCAGGTTTTTCGCTCATAAAAAATCAATTCTGGGAGCTGAACATTTGGTAGAACTCAAGTTTCCACTCTTTGGTCAAAATCGACTTCATATTCGGTCTTCTCGTCCCCAAAAACATAGAAAACGATATCTCAGAAGCTCATGTTACCAATATGTTGCTAAAACGTAAAAAGTACCTATTTTTACACATATTTTCACTCATAACATCCCTGGGTATATTCCGATCGGGCTGAAAAGTTTCGGGACACAACTAGGGCCCAAGTGGGGCATGTGTGCGAAAGAACGATTTTTTTAGACCGAAAATGAAGCCTGTACACGTGATACGGCGGACGGCGGACGGACATTGCATTTTTGGAATCTACGCACCTTGAAACGTAAAAGAAAAAAGTTTGAGGGGGTGTTATAAAAATTTTTTGCTGAGCGAATACATAGGTGTATTATTCACAGAATAATAAACCAAAATGGAGATGGTTTTGATTCAGAAAAATCTGTATTTGGAGTCTGACGAGTTCGCTGAATTGCCCCAACGCCCTAAAAAAAAAAAAAACGCTGCAAATACCTGCACAACGGTTTATTATTTTGTGCAGAATACCCTTCTGTTACAGATCACAGGTCTCTGTATCGATAACCCGTCTATATAACATAATATGTACTATTCTACACATATTATGTAGATCGCAGACCCTCCGTAGGTTAGTGCCTAACCCCGTACTCGTTACTAGGTACCTACCTAAACCGTTGTGTAATAATATTTACCTGTATAGGTTCCCCTTCTACGGAGATAGAATAATGAACCGTTGTGTAATAATTTGCCCATCAATAATACTTCAACGGTTGTTCAAGTTGCAAAAGGACCTATCAACAAAATCCAGCCCCTTCTTGGGAGATGAGCCGTTGTGTAATAATTTACCTTTGTGTAATAATTTACCGTTGTTTAATAATTTGCCGGTGTGTAATAATTTGCCATTGTGTAATAATTTACCCATAAATAATACTTCAAAGTTTGTTCAAGTTTCACAAGTACCTACCAACAAAATCCAATGGTCCATCACTTGCCAAATGAAATAATATCGCAGAAACAACTCGACTTCATACAGCCATCCTTGATTATAATCAGGTGCTCCCTAGCGATGAAATCCCGGCCGGATTTATACAGTTTGATTCACGATCGTGTTGACGAAGCTTTTTGGTGCTCACGAACGACTGAACGTACAACGATGCTCCGGGTGGTCTCAAAAAATTGTTTAGCTCAAGACAAATTTAATAACGTAAAAAACACCATACCCTTCTATGGAAAGTTTTCGAGCTACGGCGTTTTCAAAATGTCAACCCCTTAGAGATGACTCACAGTAACGTCGAGCTTCGAGGACCAACTAGACAGCGAACGGAACCTATAACCCGAATTTCATCAATTTTGTTTCATGGTAACTAAGAAAAGTGGCCAGTACGGCGTACGGCGGACAGACAGAAATATTTTTATTGCAGTTTTGGATTCTACATACCTTGAAACGTAAACCATCAAATTTTGAGGGGGGGTAAGAATTTTTTTTTTTCATGCTCGATTCCAATGATTCATTATTGAAAATAATAAACCAAAAAAGTGGAGTTGGTTATGTAGGAGAACAGCAAAACAGTGGGAACTAGTTTTTCGGCTCTCCTCAAAAATAGCCAAAATGACGTTATGTGGTGATGTAGTGACACCCTCGGCATGGTAGACGCAGAACCGTATAATAATCCTTAACGATCCAGACTGAATGTTCGTTATATTCGTTTATTAATTGAGAAAATGGCTTTCCGAATGACAGAGGACTCCGTGATAACGGTTTGATAACTGTTTATTAGTTGGTTCGAAGCGTTTTGTGGGGAGCAGAGGCTATTGAAAGCTGGTTGCGTGTAATGAATTCCGTATTGCCGGCATAACTGCGGTTGAACCGTGGAACCCTAAATAGTGATTGCCACTGCTATCACCGTCAATACCTCCGCGTCGGGATCCGGAATCCAATTCCTCCCATCAACCTTCACCGAAGTGTAAAGTGGCGTTTCTTGGGAAGAGAGGCACTTGGAAGGAATTGGTTTGTAAACCTTCCCTGTGCCGATTCTCCCTCCATCCGCAGCCCCAAGTCCAACCTCCTTCAACAGCCTCAGCTGCCCTGGTACCGACGGCCGTTGAATAATTCACGGGATCCCCCCCTCGCGGGATGAAGAGGTGATGCCCCTCACCAGTGCCTCTCTGCTCCTTTAAAAGTAGATATCTGCTCTCATCTTATCCTCCTTCCCATCTTCGGGGCTCTGGAGGCGGATCCGCTGGATAAAGCTATTCCGAGTCCTGGGCCCTCTCTCCCATTTCATTTCCAACCATTTTCTTAATGACTCTTCTTACATCAATATGGTACGAACTAAATCTCTCGCGATGAAATCGTGGAAACCCATTTCAAATAACAAAAGCAGAATTATTGAAAGGTTGTCTATTTCAACAAATACACGAAAAACGCTGCAAATTATTACACAAAAGTTTATTATTTACCTGTATAGATCCTTCTGCGTAGATCACTGTTTTCTGTGGTCAATACCCTCGAGCTCCCCCCAGGAAAGCCCTAAATAGAGTACTGGAGCCAGCCCGGGAATTACAGTTTCATAAAAATGCTCGGAATTCAATAATACAATAATTAATTATTTGTAGTTATTCATGAAGCATAAGGCAAATAATAAACCGTTGTGTAATAATATACCTTTATAGGTGCCCTTTTCTACGTAGATAGTATAATGAACCGTTGTGTAATAATTTGCCCATCAATAATACTTCAACGGTTGTACAAGTTGCAAAGTACCTATCAACAAAATCCAGCCCCTCTACGTTGATGGGATAATGAACCGTTGTGTAATAATTAACCGTTGTGTAATAATTTACCCACCAATAATACTTCAGTGTTTGCTCAAGTTTCAAAAGTACCTATCAACAAAATCCAAAAGGTCCATCACTTATCAAGTGAAATAATATTACAGAACAACCAACTCGACTTCATACAGCCATCCTTGATTATAATCAGGTGCTCCCTAGCGATGATATCCGGGCCGGATTTATACCGTTTGATTCACGATCATGTTGACGAAGCTTTTTGTTGCAAACGAACGGCTGGTCGTACAATGCTCCGGGTGGTCTCTTTATAATTCTTTAGTTCAAGATCAATTTAAAAACTTATAAAAAAACCATACCCTTCTATCGTAAGTTTTCGAACTACGGCGTTCTGAAAATTTCAACCCATATTTTTAACCCCTTAAAGCGGGCCATTCACGACCGCTCCAACACGCCAAAATGAGGCGACCGCTCCAAAAACCGATCGTGAATGGGGAAACCCGAATGGCTTGGCGCGGCGCGGTCGGCCCAGTCGAATATTCAACCCGCCTGAAATCCATCGCGCCGCTCCATTTGGAGCAATGGAGCACTTGGCGTGGCGCGATCGTGAATGGGGAAATCCGGAACGGCACAGGGAATCGTGGCGTGCGGAGCGCTCGTGGATGGGGAAACCCATCGCTCCATTTGGCTCAGTCTGTGTCGGTGAATTGTCGAGGGAAGTACTAATCATGGCGAGCGGTAGGGAATTTGTTATAGAAGTAATGAAATTTACAAAGAGCTGCCCTACCTTTGGAAGGTAACTCATTCAGATTACCATGGGAAGGTAAAAAGAAATCTTGGCTTAGAACAACTGTTCAAAACGCAAGATGAAAACGCAACAAAGGAAACAGTGAACAAAAAAATTGGATAGATGGATCAGATTGGATTTTCTTCATAGATACATACCTACCAGTTTTGGGGAATTGAACACTGACGCTTTAAAAAAATCACAACAAGTGTGTGCGTGCGAACATCACAACGTGTGAGTGTGTGATTCCAGACAACATCCGACCTACATGACGAGAAAGCAATAAATTGCTTCTATTGGCAAAAAATCAATAATCCCCACAGAATTGTTGCGCAACACAAAAACAGGATTGTTGGTGCGGAGCAAAGCGTTCAAAATATAAAAAAAATCTGTAATTTGGGGTACATAAACATTTAGCGTATAGTGTAGACAAAAGGGAGAAGTGAAGACAACCTTGTCTGGGGGGGGGGGGGGGGGGATGAAACTGGAAAGAGCAATCATGATCAAAGTTCAAACTAGTGCGGTCGGCTCATCTTTGAAGTCCGGCGAAGTCAAAGGCATGGACGATGCACTAGTAGTAGTTTGATAACAAGAAACAATGCCAACCAAGGGGAGGGTTGGGAAGGCCTAGTACCTCTCTACCAGGTCATCTCAACAGCAAAAAGTTTAGCGAATTTTCAAGTCGCAATGAACATAGATCGTTGTCTACCTTATTTATTTAGCTGCTAAATTTACTATTATTTATTTTTCTTTGTCTGTCTGTTCAATTTGTAGGTTTAATCCTTTTCAAACTTGGGGTCCTAATTAGAAGAAGTTGCGCATCCTATTCATGAGCCGCTGCTTGCACCACTTCTTCTTGGACTTCCTTCCCTTAATAAACAAACAAATAGCCGCGTACGTAATTAGTTCGTCGTCCATGGTAGTACGGTGCTGACAGCGACGCGTTCACTGCGGAAGACTTGGAATGACGGGATGGGCGCGGCGCGGTCGTCAATGTCCTACCAAAATGGAGCGGCTGATAAATGGAGCAGTTGGAGCTCGCCGCGCCAACCGCTCCATTTTTCAGCCGCTCCATTTTGGTAGGACATTGACGACCGCGCCGCGCCCATCCCGTCATTCCAAGTCTTCCGCAGTGAACGCGTCGCTGTCAGCACCGTACTACCATGGACGACGAACGAATTACGTACGCGGCTATTTTTTTGTTTATTAAGGGAAGGAAGTCCAAGAAGAAGTGGTGCAAGCAGCGGCTCATGAATAGGATGCGCAACTTCTTCTAATTAGGACCCCAAGTTTGAAAAGGATTAAACCTACAAATTGAACAGACAGACAAAGAAAAATAAATAGTAGTAAATTTAGCAGCTAAATAAATAAGGTAGACAACGATCTATGTTCATTGCGACTTGAAAATTCGCTAAACTTTTTGCTGTTGAGATGACCTGGTAGAGAGGTACTAGGCCTTCCCAACCCTCCCCTTGGTTGGCATTGTTTCTTGTTATCAAACTACTACTAGTGCATCGTCCATATGCCTTTGATTTCGCCGGACTTCAAAGACTGAGCCGGCCGCACTAGTTTGAACTTTGATCATGAAATACTCCTCTTTCCAGTGTCATCCCCCCCCCCCCCCCCCCCCCCCGGGAACAAGGTTGTCTTCACTTCTCCCTTTTGTCTATACGTATACGCTAAATATTTAGATACCCCAAATTACTGTTTTTTTATTTATTTTGAACGCTTTTCTGCGCACCAACAATCCTGTTTTTGTGTTGCGCAACAATTCTGTGGGGATTATTGATTTTTTGCCAATAGAAGCAATTTATTGTTTTCTCGCCATGTAGGTCGGATGTTGTCTGTAATAATCACACACACACACACACACACACACACACACACACACACACACACACACACACACACACACACACACACACACACACACACACACACACACACACACACACACACACACACACACACACACACACACACACACACACACACACACACACACACACACACACACACACACACACACACACACACACACACACACACACACACACACACACACACACACACACACACACACACACACACACACACACACACACACACACACACACACACACACACACACACACACACACACACACACACACACACACACACACACACACACACACACACACACACACACACACACACACACACACACACACACACACACACACACACACACACACACACACACACACACACACACACACACACACACACACACACACACACACACACACACACACACACACACACACACACACACACACACACACACACACACACACACACACACACACACACACACACACACACACACACACACACACACACACACACACACACACACACACACACGTTGTGATGTTTTCACGCGCACATATGTTGTGATTTTTGCATACACGCGTTGTTAAAGCGTCAGTGTTCAATTCCCCAAAACTGGTAGGTATCTATCTATGAAGAAAATCCAATCTGATCCATCGATCCAATTTTTTTGTTCACTGTTTCCTTTGTTGCGTTTTCATGTTGCGTTTTGAACAGTTGTTCTAAGCCAAGATTTCTTTTTACCTTCCCGTGGTAATCTGAATGAGTTACCTTCCAAAGGCAGGGCAACTCTTTGTAAATTTCATTACTTCTATAACAAATTCCCTTCCGCTCGCCATGATTGGAACTTCCCTCGTCAACTAACCGACACAGACTGAGCCAAATGGAGCGATGGGTTTCCCCATTCACGAGCGCTCCGCGCGCCACGACTGCCTGTGCCGTTCCGGATTTCCCCATTCACGATCGCGCCACGCCAAGTGCTCCACTGCTCCAAATGGAGCGGCGCGATGGATTTCAGGCAGGTTGAATATTCGACTGGGCCGACCGCGCCGCGCCAAGCCATTCGGGTTTCCCCATTCACGATCGGTTTTTGGAGCGGTCGTCTCATTTTGGCGTGTTGGAGCGGTCGTGAATGGCCCGCTTTATAGATGAGTTGCCGTAACGCCGAGCTTCGACGACCAACTAGACCCCCAACGGGACCTATAAACCAAATTTCGTCAATTTTGGTTCATGGTAACTAAGAAAAGTGCTAAATACGGCGTATGGCGGACAGACAGAATTTTTTGTATTGCATTTTCGGATTCTACATATCTTGAAACGTAAACCATCAAATTTTGAGGGGGGTTACAATCTTTCTTTTTCGTGCCATATTCCAAAGGTTCATTATTGAAAATAGTAAACCGAAATACACTGTTATGCCGGTTTCAATAAGCTTATTGTTTACTAAAACCTATGGTTTTATTAGTTGGATTCTTCATGTATTAGTTGGAATAGGCGACTGTCGTGATATCACTCCTT
The DNA here is from genome assembly GCA_954871275.1 of Leptopterna dolabrata. NCBI lineage: Eukaryota > Metazoa > Arthropoda > Insecta > Hemiptera > Miridae > Leptopterna > Leptopterna dolabrata. Next base: position 61,598,142 of record OX940978.1, read on the forward strand.
GTATGTAAAGATTTCGCAACTAAACATCTGAATGAGTTGGTAGATGTGGGCAGGCAGCTCGAGAGAGCTGGAGGAGCCGAGTGGGAAGGGATCCCTACCATCCTCCATGAGAGTGGAGGATGGAGGGAGCATAGCCCCCAGGCTATAGAAACTCGCCTCCTGCGCCTTCCAAGGCATTCTACGCTCTCCTTAAGACGCTGTCTCTTCTCTCTCTCTCTCCTTGCCTCACTCCTCCTCACCTAAAAGATCCCAGACTGGTATATACACTGCGGCACTAAAAGATCCCCAGAATGTGGGGCACCAAAAGATCCAAGCCTGGTATATCCACTGGGGCACCAAAAGATCCCAGACTGGTATATCCACTGGGGCACCAAAAGATCCCATACTGGTATATACACTGGGGCACTAAAAGATCCCCAGAATGGTATATCCACTGGGGCACCAAAAGATCCCAGACTGGTATATCCACTGGGGCACCAAAAGATCCCAGACTGGTATATACACTGGGGCACTAAAAGATCCCCAGAATGGTATATCCACTGGGGCACCAAAAGATCCCAGACTGGTATATACACTGGGGCACCAAAAGATCCCAGACTGGTATATACACTGGGGCACTAAAAGATCCCCAGAATGGTATATCCACTGGGGCACCAAAAGATCCCAGACTGGTATATACACTGGGGCACTAAAAGATCCCCAGAATGGTATATCCACTGGGGCACCAAAAGATCCCAGACTGGTATATCCACTGGGGCACCAAAAGATCCCAGACTGGTATATACACTGGGGCACTAAAAGATCCAAGCCTGGTATATCCACTGGGGCACCAAAAGATCCCAGACTGGTATATACACTGGGGCACTAAAAGATCCCCAGAATGGTATATCCACTGGGGCACCAAAAGATCCAAGCCTGGTATATCCACTGGGGCACCAAAAGATCCCAGACTGGTATATCCACTGGGGCACCAAAAGATCCCAGACTGGTATATACACTGGGGCACTAAAAGATCCCCAGAATGGTATATCCACTGGGGCACCAAAAGATCCCCAGAATGGTATATCCACTGGGGCACCAAAAGATCCCAGACTGGTATATCCACTGGGGCACTAAAAGATCCCAGACTGGTATATCCACTGGGGCACCAAAAGATCCCAGACTGGTATATCCACTGGGGCACCAAAAGATCCCAGACTGGTATATCCACTGGGGCACCAAAAGATCCCCAGACTGGTATATCCACTGGGGCACCAAAAGATCCCAGACTGGTATATCCACTGGGGCACCAAAAGATCCTAGGATATCCACTAGGCATGTCCGAAAAGATCCCCAGACTGGTATATCCACTGGGGCACCAAAAGATCCCAGACTGGTATATCCACTGGGGCACCAAAAGATCCTAGGATATCCACTAGGCATGTCCTAAAAGAACCCATTGGGCACATCCCGAAAAGAACCCAGACTGGTATACCCACTGACCATGCGGCAGAGTGCTCGGCCACCGGCTAGCTTTTGGTTTATTATTCTGTGAATAATACTCCTATGTATTCGCTCAGCAACAAATTTGTATAACACCCCCTCAAAATTTGTTTCTTTTCCGTTTCAAGGTGCGTAGATTCCAAAAATGCAATGTCCGTCCGCCGTACGCCGTCCGCCGTACGCCGTATCACGTGTACAGGCTTCATTTTAGGTCTAAAAAATTCGTTCTTTCGCACACATGCTCCATTTGGGCCCTAGTTGTGTCCCGAAACTTTTCAGCCCGATCGGAATATATCCAGCGGAGTTATGAGTGAAAATGTGTATAAAAATAGGTGCTTTTTGTGTTTTAGTAACATAGTAGTAAAATGAGCTTTTGAGGTATCTTTTTCCATGTTTTTGGGGCCGAGAAGACCGAATATGAAGTCGATTTTGACCAAGGAGTGGAAAATTGAGGTTGTACCAGATGTTCAGCTCCCAAAATTGATTTTTGCTTCCGAGTCTGCGAAGCAGCGGAAGCCTTGTGTTCACTTTCGTGAGCCAAAAAATTTTTGTCTTCAGAAATCAAAATTTCCACTTGCATTTTGCGTTTCAAAGCCTACTGAACAAATTTGGTTCCGTGTCTGTCGGTCTGTGAGTCTGTGAGTCTGTGAGTCTGTGAATCTGTGAGTCTGTGAGTCTGTGAATCTGTGAGTCTGTGAGTCTGTGAGTCTGTCCGCATTTCCTTGTTACAGCCATAACTTCCACGATTTTGAATTGATTCAGCTCAAATTTTGAGGGATGGTGCGAATAAGGCCCCTTGAGGTCCCATACAAATTTCAACATGATTGATCCAGCGGTACGCCCTGCGCATGCGCTAACGTTAAATTCAACAAACACGCATAACTTTCACAATTTTGATTCAATTTCGCTCAAATTTTCAAGGGTTGTTTGGACAAGGCCTAGTGAGTTCCAGTATGAATTTCAGCATGATCGGACCCTCGGTGCGCTCTGCGCATGCGCTGGCGTGAAATAGATTCAATTTCCTTGTTACAGCCGTAGTAACCAAAGATTTCACCCAATTTCAATGTAATTCTCAGGGATTAAGCGGGTAGGGCCCATTGAGGTCCCATATAACTTTCAACATGATAGGGCCAGCGGTTCGCCCTGCGCATGCGCTCTGTCTGTCTGTCTGTCCTTCTATGCACGGCCAAACGGCTCGACGGATATCGACCAAATTTGGCACGAATATCCAGTAGGCTCCCAAGTTGTGCAACGTCGCATTTTCAATTCCCTGACCATAGCGGAACTATGGTCGACCATGGTCAACTCCTGAATGGCTTGACGGATATCGACCAAATTTGGCACGAATATCCAGTAGGCTCCCAAGTTGTGCAACGTTGCATTTTTAATTCCCTGACCATAGCGGAACTATGGTCGACCATGGTCAACTCCTGAATGGCTTGATGGATATCGACCAAATTTGGCACGAATATCCAGTAGGCTCCCAAGTTGTGCAACGTCGCATTTTTAATTCCCTGACCATAGCGGAACTATGGTCGACCATGGTCAACTTCGTTAATTGAAATGGTAACCCCTATTTTTTATCGCGTATTCGTAATCTACGTGAAATTCTATCTACGATCGACCCTTCGGACTACCCCCGCGGTCGACCATAGCGCATCCATGGGCCCCTCCATGGTCGAATCCCGAATTGCTCAACGGATATCGACCAAATTTGGCACGAATATCCAGTAGGCTCCCAAGTTGTGCAACGTCGCATTTTTAATTCCCTGACCATAGCGGAACTATGGTCGACCATAGTCAACTTCGTTAATTGAAATGGTAACCCCTATTTTTTATCGCGTATTCGTAATCTACGTGAAATTCTATCTACGATCGACCCTTCGGACTACCCCCGCGGTCGACCATAGCGCATCCATAAGCCCCTCCATGGTCGAATCCCGAATTGCTCAACGGATATCGACCAAATTTGGCACGAATATCCAGTAGGCTCCCAAGTTGTGCAACGTCGCATTTTTAATTCCCTGACCATAGCGGAACTATGGTCGACCATGGTCAACTCCTGAATGGCTTGACGGATATCGACCAAATTTGGCACGAGTATCCAGTAGGCTCCCAAGTTGTGCAACGTCGCATTTTTAATTCCCTGACCATAGCGGAACTATGGTCGACCATGGTCAACTTCGTTAATTGAAATGGTAACCCCTATTTTTTATCGCGTATTCGTAATCTACGTGAAATTCTATCAACGATCGACCCTTCGGACTACCCCCGCGGTCGACCTTAGCGCATCCATGGGCCCCTCCATGGTCGAATCCCGAATTGCACAACGGATATCGACCAAATTTGGCACCAATATCCGGTAGCCTCCCAAGTTGAACGTAGGCGCATTTTTAATTCCCTGACCATAGCGGAAATATGGTCGACCATGGTCAACTCCTGAACGGCTTGACGGATTTTGATAAAATTGGGCACAAATACCCGGTAGGGTATGGGATTTTTCCGTCGTTTGTTGGTTCCACGATACTGCGTACAGCGAATCTCGGATAGCGAGCGAAGCGAGCGGTCAGGCTAGTTATGTATAATGGACGTAATGTATTATTGGTGTCATGTTATGTATAATATGTATATTTCATGTAATGTTATGTAATGTTATGTTATGTAATGTAATGTTATGTAATGTAATGTTATGTAATATGTATATTTAACGTTATGTAATGTTATGTTATGTAATGTAATGTTATGTAATATGTATATTTAACGTTATGTAATGTTATGTAATGTAATGTAATGTAATGTAATGTTATGTTATTTTGCTTCCGAGTCTGTTCTATTTTATAATGGGTCACTCTGATTGTGACGAGGAAGCTCCTGTGCCATCACCTTGGCAGTGTATTTATGAGTCAAAAACATGCGAAATCGTCTGAAATCACCATCAATTTGTATAATAACACTAGAAAAAGTGTCAACACGTGGATCAAGACGATTAAATGGTACAATCAATGATCAAAGGTAATTTGAAAAAAAAAAAAAAAAAAAAAAAAAAAGGAGCGTAGTACCTAATTCAAGTTTTGGGGGCCAAAATTTGTGGAAACCACCAGAAATAGCTATTTCAATTATTTTACATGAAAGAAACAATAAATAAACAGAACTATAGACCAATAAAATTATAGAATAATAAACCCATGTGACAAGGACTTTGCAGCGTTTTTCATGTCAGGAGTCTTTTTCATTCCTCGTCACTGCACCCTTATTGTTTATCGCTCATGGTAATTATTTAAAACATAAGCCAAACTATCTAAATATGTATCTTGAAAAATTTAATTTAAAAATTTTAATTTAAAGTAATAAAGCAATAAAGTAATTTCAGTAAATTGGCCGTTAAAGTAATAAGGAATTCAGAAATAACGCAACAAAGTAATTTTGCATTGTATAATAAAGTAAACAATTATTGTGAATAAATTGGCAGTAATAAAGTAATAAAGCAATAAATTAATTTCAATAAATTGGCAGTTAAAGTACCTAATAAATTACGAGTAATTTCAATAAATTGGCAGTTTAAGTAGTAAAGCAAGAAAGTAATTTTTGCATACCTAATAGATGAAGTGTGTTAACAACTTCAGACACCTTGCATTTTTATCAAACACCTGAAATCCGAGCTGTAGTGAATATACCTAGTTGTTGTGCTTAGCGCGTAAAATAATTATGTCGATTTTTAGATGATAGCCGGAATATCGTGAACGTTATTTATTTCCCCCTGGGGCCTGAAAAGATTCTCGTTAGCCCCAGTGCGGATGTCAATGTCAGACATTTGTATTTTCCTACGTCAGCGGACAGCATAAAACATAACGAGTATAATATAAGAGTAGGAACGACTGCCAGAGTGATCTTCCCGTCCTAACAGCCTCTCTGCCGAAACGCTGGAAATGACAGCTATCAGGCCGTAGGGGAGTGGTCTAGGCGTCGGGCTCTTACAACTTGAAATCAGAGGTTCGAATCCCGGTTCCGGGACCGAATATTTTTCACTTCACATCTACAGTTCCCCTTCACTACTACATTTGTGTTTCTTTTGTCATTTTAGCTACTGTTTGAACATTCAACGCATGATATTAATATTTTGTGGTGAATAGGCACTAAACTACGGAGGGGCTGTGACGTATACAGAAGAGTTATCTATACAGAGAGCTGTGATCTGTAACAGAAGGGTGTTCCATAAAGAGAGCCGTGCTCTATTAACAGAAGGGTGTTCTATGCAAAATGATGAACCTTTGTGTAGGGATTTGCAGTGTTATTGTTGTTGTTTGTAATGTTTGACTTGCCCGCGCCATAAGAAAGACATGTCTTTGTCTTACGGTCAATGTCAAAAATTTGTGAATTTTGCCGATTCACCAAAAAAATTCAAACAGTCATTCAGATACAGTACAGTACAGTAGGGTACCTGCGCCAAGATTCGAGACCAATATTTCAAATAAGGCTCCGCGTTGGAGCAAAAACCCCATTTCTTCATTGCTGGATATGCTATGGTGGGAATAAGTTGTAAACTAAGGGGTTCGAAATAACATAAATGGAATTTCTGTTTGCATTTTTTTTTTTTTTGCACTTTATTTTTTTATTTTTTTACTTCAGTCCTAATGCCAAAATACGTTCACAGTGTTGAAATACCTTTTCGGAGCTCGTTTCATGTCCTCTCTGAATTAGAACTGATGATGTCTAAGAATTTGACCTCTGAATATGACCTGATACTGTGCTACCTGCGAACTGTCGTCAATTTGCATCGTAGCAGTACTGCCCCGACGCTCTGGAAACAAAAAGAGGGGGAAGAAAAAAAAACCAGTCATGTAGCATGACTTAATGAGCGAATTTTCAAAGAAATATTCGAATTAATGGCTATGGTTTTGAATAAAGGAAAACTTCTTCCTCCTACTGTTAGTACCTAAATTGAATAATTTGAAATAGATTTTTTCTTTCGTCTTCCTTCTAGTAATACGTGGGCCGGTACTTGTCTATCTATGAAGGTATCATAACAATTATATGTCAAATGGGAAATTCAAGGAGTTGTACTAATCGTTTGCCTCCCCCTTTTTTGCTTCGAACTCTCGTCTTCAATTAATACTTCTCACATTTTTCAATCTGACCACTCTAAGGGGGTGGGGGGGGGGGGTAAGAGTTTAAAGATTATCCTAGTTTTGGGTAATTTTTGCGCACTTTAAATGCTCTAATTTAAGAACGGATTTAGATATCTAAAATCCGATTTCACCATCGTGTTCAGCGTGCAAAAACCTTTAAAATGACGGGTCACTTGTTAGAAAATAACATTTTGGGGATTTTTGGGTAATTTTTGCGCACTTTAAATGCTCTAATTTGAGAACGGATCAAGATATCTAAAATCCGATTCCACCATCGTGTTCAGCGTGCAAAAACCTTTAAAATGAGGGGTCACTTGTTGGAAAATAACATTTTGGGGATTTTTGGGTAATTTTTGCGCACTTTAAATGCGCCAAAACCCTCCTTAGAGTTGGCCAATTTCGCCCATCTTCGAACTTAGCCTTTCGATTGCCAAGATAGATTTTTTGTGCAAATTTGAGCTGCTTATCTCAATTCTATCGAGAGTTATCGTCTGGAGTGACACATATATATATATATACATATAAAAAAGTGTTAAATTTCAGGAATCGTTTTAGAATGGTCTGAAACGGATTTCTATGAAGAAAATTTCCAAAAATTTATATTATTTAAATTTCGAAGCCATTGCAATAGCTTCATTTTCTTTGAAAATTCGCTAAAAAGAAAATTTGGCTCTGAAATTTAATCCTTTGAAACATGGTCTATGGCTAGAATGAGGAATGGATGTGCATTTTTTTGTTGAACTGTCAAATTATAGGTCTAACGGAGAGAAGTTGGTGAAAGAGGGGAAGGAAAAAGCGTGCTACGTCATCAGGTATGTATTGCCCTCTCGCTCATGCACGTAGGAACTGAGTGAGAGGGAGATACATTCCAGATGACATCACGCGAGTAGGAGTAGGAAAATATAGTACGGCCGCAATTTTCAGGCGTTAGGTTAGACTAAGCCCGCAACACGCCTAGTGGGGTTCCAGCTCCTCCCCTCCCTTCCCCTTCCCTCCAAAACGTGGACAGATGCAGGGCTAGAAAAATTTTTAACATCCGGAAGGTTTGAACCCTCGATCTCCTGATTGTTAGTCAAGTATGCTATCTAGTAGCCATGCTACATCACCTGGTATGTACTGCCCTCTCAGTCCTGCACGTAGGAGCTGAGTGAGAGGGAGATACATTCCCGATCACATCACGCAAGTAGGAGGATATGAAAATATGACAGTACGGCCACAATTTTCAGGCGTTAGGTTAGGCTAAGCCCGCAACACGCCTAGTGGGGTTCCAGCTCCTCCCCTCCCTTCCCCTTCCCTCCAAAACGTGGACAGATGAAGGCCTAGAAAAAATTTTGACTTCGGGAAGGTTTGAACCCTCGATCTCCTCATTATAACAAGCATGCTATCCAGTAGGCTGTTGGAGACAGTTGAGAGTAATAGTTTAAAAACATGATTATATGAGGCTCGCTTGGCTAGTGCCCAGATGAGGCTGATAGCGATAATGGCAATGTGGCTATTGTAAAGCGATAATAATATGAAATATGCGTATGTAGGGTTGTTTGTAGAAAGTATAAGGTTGCAACGAGTTCGAATTTCATAATAATTAAAACGAATGGCTTTTACCTATCCAGCCTAGCGGGTCCAGGGTGGGGCGGGGGCTGATAGTGACAATCGAGAGCGTGCGATTAGAGCGTCGACGTGATCCATCACGCCAACTCATTTGTATTAGCGTTTAGAGATAACCCTCGCTGTGTGTTGATCTCTTTAGATTAGTACTAACGGAAGAAATTCAGAATTATATATATATATTAATTGCTATGCAATTTTAACGCCGGGGGTCATGTGAAAAAAATGTCCTGTCACAATATCCTGTCACAAAAACGCGTCACGCAAAGAGGAATGTGATGAAGATGAGCACAAAGAGGAATGTGATAAAGATGAGCACAAAGAGGAATGTGATAAAGATGAGCACAAAGAGGAACGTGATAAAGATGAGCACAAAGAGGAATGTGATAAAGATGAGCACAAAGAGGAATGTGATAAAGAATTACCAACGTTATCTTTGTTACCTATGAATAACTAGTTACCTACATTTCATGGTAACGGGCGCCGCTTGGCATTTTTTAATGTTGGTGGTGTGGGGGGGGGGGGGGGGGTAAATTGCATAGCAAATTCTCCTTTGTTATACGAAGTATAAGAACACATCCTTCGGGGGTGAGGAACACCGAAGGGCCGAGTATATATATATATATATATATATATATATATATATATATATATATATATATATATATATAAATTCTGAATTATATATGTATATGAGAGGATGTCAATCCAATATTATGAACATCGGAGCAATGATTGCGCCATCCAGGAAACACTTTCCAGTGAGACCTGTGAAGTTAATAGGAATCCAGGGCATATCAGGCAGATCTTGTTGAGATGATTATACCATTAGCGCATGTCAGCAATGGGTGCAGATATATTCCAATAGTCATCAGTTGTTTTAGCAAATACACCTATGTAGTACCGTTGAAAAATAAACAAGTATCAGCCATTGTAAAAGCGATCAAACCAATTCTCCATAATTAATTCTATGCAATACTTGCAAACAGATGTGGGAACTTATTTAACAAAGATTTTAAAGAGTGCATGGAGCAGTACAACATAAACCATTATTTTATACACCTACTTATATTATAATAGGTACCTACTTATATTATTCCCAGCACTTGAGCTCGAAGAGAAAACTCAAGTAATGGTGTTTCCTTACCCACTGGAGTTTCGCTTCATCATCCATAATATTACGATTTGACTAATAAATCACCTACGGTGTAGACCGAGAGGCATTTTTCATTCAAAATTATTACGCTTGATTATAATGTAGATCCTGGCGTATAAATTCCAAAACGACATTATTTTGAGTAATATCAAGCATGAGAATACTCGGCTCATCGCACTTAAAGGATTTTTCTAAACTAACTACCGCTCATTACTGTACTATCTGCTTGTCAAAATCTCACTTCGTGAACTCGTTGAAAAGGACAGGATCGTGGTAGCCCCTTCTCCACCTGCAGGTTTCCACGGTGATGCAGTCGCATTTTTTGGCCAAGTACATTCCCCTGTTGCGGACAGTTCTGAAGAAATGGTAGATGCTTTCCTCGTGGCTACACGCTGAACGGAACAGACGAATGGTTAGATGCACTATGAATAACCACTGTTACAATGTCTTATGCCGAACGCTGCAAATTATTACACAACGGTGTGTTATTTACCTGTATAGATGCCCCACCTCAGCTGCTGCGGTCAGTCACCTTTAAGGGGTGAAAAATAGGAATTCGTAATTCCAGAACGCCGCAGCTCGAAACATTTTAGTAGAAGGGTATGGTTTTTTTTAAATTACATTTTAGCGAATTTTCAGAGAAAATTAAGCTATTGCAGTGGGTCCAAAATTTTCAGAACATGAATTTCGCATGACTGGAACTTTTAGCGAATTTTCAAAGAAAATGAAGCTATTGCAATGGCTTCGAAATTTAAATAATATAAATTTTTGGAAATTTTCTTCATAGAAATCCGTTTCAGACCATTCTAAAACGATTCCTGAAATTTAACACTTTTTTATATGTATATATATATTTATATATATATATGTGTCACTCCAGACGATAACTCTCGATAGAATTGAGATAAACAGCTCAAATTTGCACAAAAAATCTATCTTGGCAATCGAAAGGCTAAGTTCGAAGATGGGCGAAATTGGCCTACTCTAAGGAGGGTTTTGGCTCATTTAAAGTGCGCAAAAATTACCCAAAAATCCCCAAAATGTTATTTTCCAACAAGTGACCCCTCATTTTAAAGGTTTTTGCACGCTGAACACGATGGTGGAATCGGATTTTAGATATCTTGATCCGTTCTCAAATTAGAGCATTTAAAGTGCGCAAAAATTACCCAAAAATCCCCAAAATGTTATTTTCTAACAAGTGACCCCTCATTTTAAAGGTTTTTGCACGCTGAACACGATGGTGAAATCGGATTTTAGATATCTAAATCCGTTCTTAAATTAGAGCATTTAAAGTGCGCAAAAATTACCCAAAACTAGGATAATCTTTAAACTCTTGCCCCCCCCCCCCCCCCCCACCCCTTAGAGTGGTCAGATTGAAAAATGTGAGAAGTATTAATTGAAGACGAGAGTTCGAAGCAAAAAAGGGGGAGGCAAACGATTAGTACAACTCCTTGAATTTCCCATTTGACATATAATTGTTATGATACCTTCATAGATAGACAAGTACCGGCCCACGTATTACTAGAAGGAAGACGAAAGAAAAAATCTATTTCAAATTATTCAATTTAGGTACTAACAGTAGGAGGAAGAAGTTTTCCTTTATTCAAAACCATAGCCATTAATTCGAATATTTCTTTGAAAATTCGCTCATTAAGTCATGCTGCATGACTGGTTTTTTTTTAAATTGATCTCGAACTGAAGGATTTTTTGAGACGTACAGGAGCATTGTACATCCAGCCGTTAGTTTGCACCGAAAAGAATCGTCAACATGATCGTGAATCAAACGGTATAAATCACTCCCAGATATCATCACTAGGGAGCACCTGATTATAATCACGGATGGCTGTAAAAAGTCGAGTTGGCTGTTCTGTGATACTATTTCATTTGAAAAAAAAAACCAGTCATGCAGCATGACTTAATGAGCGAATTTTCAAAGAAATATTCGAATTAATGGCTATGGTTTTGAATAAAGGAAAACTTCGGTCTAAAATTTGGTTTTCTATGTATATTCTCTTCGTATTTATTTTAATTTGTACGTTTTGTCCATCCTGATTCTACCGTTTGTTTATTACGTAATTGTACTAAGTGCTTATTTATTTGATCGCTGTGGGTAAATTCAAGGAGTTGTACTAATCGTTTGCCTCCCCCTTTTTTGCTTCGAACTCTCGTCTTCAATTAATACTTCTCACATATTTCAATCTGACCACTCTAAGGGGGTGGGGGGGGGGGGGGGTAAGAGTTTAAAGATTATCCTAGTTTTGGGTAATTTTTGCGCACTTTAAATGCTCTAATTTAAGAACGGATTTAGATATCTAAAATCCGATTTCACTATCGTGTTCAGCGTGCAAAAACCTTTAAAATGAGGGGTCACTTGTTAGAAAATAACATTTTGGGGATTTTTGGGTAATTTTTGCGCACTTTAAATGCTCTAATTTGAGAACGGATCAAGATATCTAAAATCCGATTCCACCATCGTGTTCAGCGTGCAAAAACCTTTAAAATGAGGGGTCACTTGTTGGAAAATAACATTTTGGGGATTTTTGGGTAATTTTTGCGCACTTTAAATGCGCCAAAACCCTCCTTAGAGTAGGCCAATTTCGCCCATCTTCGAACTTAGCCTTTCGATTGCCAAGATAGATTTTTTGTGCAAATTTGAGCTGTTTATCTCAATTCTATCGAGAGTTATCGTCTGGAGTGACACATATATAAATATATATATATATATATATATATATATATATATATATACATATAAAAAAGTGTTAAATTTCAGGAATCGTTTTAGAATGGTCTGAAACGGATTTCTATGAAGAAAATTTCCAAAAATTTATATTATTTAAATTTCGAAGCCATTGCAATAGCTTCATTTTCTTTGAAAATTCGCTAAAATGATGGATGGCTCTTTTGGATTTTGTTGAGTTTTTTTTTTTGTTTCAACTTTAACAAACCTTATGCTTCATGAATAGCAACAAATAATTAATTATAGAATTCTTCATTCCACTTCATATTTATGAAACTGTAATTCCCCAGCTGGCTCCAGTACTCGATTTAGGGCTTTCCTGAGGGGAGCACTTGTAATTCCTTCGAATTCTACGAATCTTGAAACATAACGTATTTTATTTTATTTTATTTTATTTTTTCGTGCTCGATTCCAAAGGTTCATAACTGAAAATAATAAACCAATACAAATGCAATGTCTGCTCACACTGATGATATTTGAAAGACCATAAATAATACGTAGGTACTTACCCAGTTTATAAACGTCGGCGGTTTTTACTTTGAAATCTGGATCCTGTATATTCCTGCTGCCGGCTCGAGCAACACGGAAACCTGTGAATTCAAACAAAAGGAGCAATAACCAGCACATGTGACAGCTTCCTACGAATGGAACAGAGTCGTTGTTATCATATGATTTCATGAAGTGTACAGGAATTCTTCAAACCGGACTTCATGTTTTAGGGATCGCACTGCATTGCTAAGAGCTGGGCTTGGACTTCATAGCGAATTTTCAAAGAAAATATTGCAAAGGGTATAAAATTTTCAGAACATTAATTTTTGAAATTTTTAATAAGGGAAATCCGTTTTAGAGCATCCTGAATATTCATCCCTAGGTTTTAACAAAAATGTATATGTATATAATACATATATAATTGTATGGGTATATTATTTGTTTATGCGTCACTCCAGACAATTATCTGACCTTGGGTACATGACAAAAGTTCCAAATTTCGCCAAAATGTTCGTATGAGTTTGAAGATGAGCAATTTTCAGAAATCCTAAGCTGTTCAAATACGGGTACTTACGGGTCGAAAATAGGCAAAAACGGCTGAAATCGTGAATAATTAATATAAAATCATTGAAAGTTGTGTGTAAGGGTGAGTAAAGACAGATAAACACCATTTTAGTTGGTTTTTTCACACAGAATGTGGGTCAAATTTGGATTTTTGGGGTCAAAAATTGGTGTGAAGGGCTAAAATCAATATTAATTCACCGGACGTTGTGTGGGATGGTGAATCACGACGGAGTGACTATTTCGATGATAAACATATTTTTCTCAACAAAGAACGGGGCGAATTTGAGTTTATATGGGTCGAAAGTCTGTAAAAATGGCTGAAATAACGAAACAATAATATAATAATTTTACGAAAAGTGGTACGGTTTCTCGCTGTACATTTTCATCTTTTTACTCAACAGCACGAATATTTTTTGGAAATTCGCTGTTATAGCCATGCTGCATGACGGAACTTCTTTGTTTTTTAGACGATATCACCAAACTGACAACTTGTTGGGGACTTTCTGCATTCACAAGTACCTTGCTGGTATGATTGTATCACAGTCCGTTCTACAGTATATTGCCCCGCTGATGACACAATCATGTCAAAAATTCCCTCTGGTGATTGTAGGTTTTCTTCTTGCCAATTCGCTACGAAATAGTGTGTTTCTGCTTCCCCTGTCACTAATTGCTCCGGTACGCCAAACCTGACAAACCTACGATATCTACTGTCAAGCCCAGGGCCTTCCTGGTATTTAAATAATACTTATTATAGCGGTAAAGAAAAATATAAGGTAATCACAGGTTACCCTTCTTTCTGTGGTTTCAGGGCATGTTGAATTCGAAAATGCAATTTAAAAAAATTCTGTCCGTACGCCGTACTTAGAACTTTTCTTAGTTATCATGAACCAAAATTAATGAAATTTGTTTTACGTCGCGTTTGGGGTCTAGTTGGTCCGCGAAGCTTGGCGTTACTGTCAGTCATCTCTAAAGGCGGGTTTAGACGGCGCGCACCCACTCGCGCACCAGCCTCACTTCCGACTCGACTTCAACTCGCCCGGCAATAAACTCATCCTCGCCTCACTGTTTAGACGACACGCATTCACTCGCATTCACCAACTCACCCCGAGTTGGCCTCACTGTGAGTGGCCTCGAGGGGAGGGAGGTGTTTACATTGCGCGAGGGACCGGAAGTGAGGCTGGTGTGCGAGTGGGTGCGCGCCGTCTAAACCGGCCTTAAGGGGTGACAAATAGGAGTTGAAATTTTCAGAACGCCGTAGCTCGAAAACTTTCAATAGAAGGGTAGGGTTTTTTTAACGTTTTTAAATTGATATTGAACTACAGCATTTTTTGAGACCACCCGGAGCATTGTACGTCCAGCCGTTCGTTTGCACCGAAAAGCTTCGTCAACATGATTGTAAATCACTCGGTATAAATGTGGCCCAGATATCATCGCTACGGAGCACCTGATTATAATCACGGATGGCTGTATGAAGTCGAGTTGGTTGTTCTGTGATATTATTTAATTTGAGAAATGGTGGCTCTTTTGGATTTTGTTTATAGGTACTTTTGCACCTTGAACAAACATTACGCTTCATGAATAACAACAACAAATAATTAATTATCGAATTATTGAATCCCCCGCATTTTTGTGAAACTGTAATTCCCGGGCTGGCTCCAGTTCTCGATTTAGAGCTTTCCTGGAGGGAACTTGAGGGTAGGAATTGACCACAGAAAATAGTGATCTACGCAGAAGGGGCATCTATACAGGTAAATAATAAACCATTGTGTAATAATTTGCAGCGTTTTTCCACAGTGAGGTCGTCGGTTGTAAGGAGTGAGTTTTCTTCCTTAGGAGTTTTCTCACGTTTCTCGGTGCACTGCGCAATTTTTGAGCGCTCGAAATGAGTTCTGGTTTCATTTTTTACAGTTCTCCAATTTACAGGGAAAAGGCGAATTTACATTTCGAAACTGTCGAAGTTCCATAGAAATTATTGTGGTTTGATACAGTGAATGACCAGAACAGTAGTGGATGACCGGTCCAGTTCGTGGTGAATCTTGATTCAGTGGAACTGCAGTTTCCCAGATAACAGTTACTTTCGTGACCCCTGTCCTCCCTGGAAATAGGATTAACGTCTTCAGTCCTTGGCATTTTCGAAGTCTTCAACTTACCGCGTTTTTTCTTTCGTTTGCCTACGCATGCGGGTTGTGGTGTCCTTCCTAAATTCGGCCAGAAATCCACATGCCCCACGTCCCAGTCGCACCCGTAGAAGCCTGGGCTGGTGTGCACGCCGATGACCCGCTGTGCTGACATTGGACTCACCACGTCTGACGAGTTCTCCCAAAACGTCGGATAAGCCGGGTCCAGAGCTGGTGAATGGATACTGTTAATATTTTGAGTCAGATTTTTTGATAACAGCTAAAAACCAAACGTTCTTTTATATCAGTTTTCGTTTATTATTTTCAATAATGAACCTTTGGAATCGAGCATGAAATTTTTTTTTTTAATTAACCTCCCCCCCCGCGCAATTTAATGGTTTCTATTTCAAGGTACGTAGAATCCGAAAATGGAATAGACAAATTTCTGTCTGTCCGCCGTTCGCTTTACTTCGCACTTTCCTCAGTTACCATGAACCAAAATTAATGACATTTGGTTTGTAGGTACCGTTTGGGGTTTAGTTGATCCGTGAAGCTCGGCGTTCCTGTCGGTCATCTCTTAAGTGGTGAAAAATAGGAGGTGAAATTGCCAGGACGCCGTTATCTCAAATTTTTTCACGTTTTTAAATAGTTCCTGAACTTGGGAGTTTTTAGCGAATTTTCGAAGAAAAGGAAGCTATTGTTCTTGGTCCAAAATTTTTAAAACTCGAATTTCCGTAAGATTTTTATACCAAAATCCGTTTCAGACCATCCTGAATTCCCTGCCGAAAGACACCAAAAATTATATGTATATATATATATATATATATATATATATATATATATATATATATATATATATATTTATATATATATTTATATATTTATATATTTATATATTTATATATTTATATATTTATATATATATATATATATTTATATATGTATGTGTCATTCCAGACGATAACTCTCGAAAGAATTGAGATAAAAAGTTCAAATTTGCACGAAAAATCTGTCTTGGCAATCGACAGGCTAAGTTCGAAGATGGGCAGAATCGGGTCACCCTAAGGAGGAGTTTTGGGGAGTTTTAGGGGGGAAAATTACCCATAAATTCCCAAAATGAAAAAGTCTGACAAGTGACACCTCATTTTAAAGGTTTTTGTACGCTGAACACGATGGTGAAATCAGAATTGCGATATCTCATTCCATTCTCAAACTGGAGCACTTTGAAGATGAAGGAACGTGGTTATTTCTTGAGATGTTCTTCCTGGTTCGTCTGCTCTAATCTGATAACGGAATGGGATATCGCAATTCTGACTTCACCATCGTGTTCAGCGTTGGAAAATCTACAAACCGAGGTGTTACTCGGCAAAAAATGGAACAAAAAATTTGTTACGTAGGTACCTACCCAATACCTACTCTTCTGGTATTCAAAACATTTTTGATTTCCCTCTCCCCCTCCCTCCACCCCAAATTTTACTTTGCGTAAAACTACTCCTGTTTTAATTTTGTATGGTATCAAGTTGGGAAAACATTGGCCGAAAATTAATTTTCAGAAAATTTTAGGCGGAGGGGAAAGATGCCGAAAACTTCGAAAATTCGCTCTTATAGCCATGCTGCATGACTGTGGTTTTTTTTTTTAGACCGCCCGGAGGTATGTACCTCCAGGCGTTCGTTCACAGTAAGGCCCTGAAGTTCGCACGTTCAGTCCAGATATCATCGCTAGGGACGCCGCAACAACATTGCCCCAATATTGGGACTGGTGTTTAATGGACCCCAATATTGGGTGTGTTCATAGTTTCCAGTAGTTTTCAATTGATACAGAGGTTAGTGGGGATTCAGTCGTTTTCATTTGGAATTGGATTTCAGTTGGAATCCAATGGATTGCACGCAGTTTAGTGCAATAAATTGGCATGCGTTCAATGGAAGAAGGTGGCCAGCAATGAATTTCGATCAATCAATTTATTCACAAAGTTCTCTTAGGGATTGTTGTGGGGAATAGTAGACTTGTCTGTGTGGCTGCTGTGATGTGCGGAGGATCGTTGTAAATGGTGGAGGTGGTGATGGGCAAAGTGCTGTGAACAACAAAACGCTTGGATCATTGTACGACTACAGCGCATCAGCAAACTCAAAATTTTGATTGGCCTCCAATTTTTAAGTGGTTACTCGATTTTAGTGCGTTCCGGGCGGGTGGGGAGTACGATGGTAGGTATTGACCACAGAAAAGAGTGGCCTACGCAGAAGGGGAATCTTTACTGAAAATAATAAACCCTTCTGTAATAATTTGCAGCGTTTTTTACTTATACGAAGTACCATACCAGGACAAAACTCACCAATTATTTTTCCGATGTTCCCCCGCGCCAAATTGCCAGTTGTCCCAGCGAGATGGGCCCCCAAGCTGTGCCCTATCAAAGTGATTTGCCCCAAATTGATGCACGTCTCTTGTGTAATTCTTTGGAGGTACTTGTAAATCGTACTGGCGACTTCGGGAATCGATAAGCGAGCAGCTAAATAGTTCTGGTCTGCCGCATACCACCTCACCATTACCACTTGAGCGTTTTCCACTGCATCCAAATATGCTAAAAATGAATCAGTAGGTATGCAATTATTGACGTATTTTCATCGTTTTCATTTGAACCGTTGTATATTGGAACGATTCTAAGGTTCTCATTGACTTTCATTTGATTTCAGGTGAGTTTGAAGCTTTCCCAACTTTGATCGGGCAGTTGTAAGTTCAGTAAGTTGCCAGCTTATATATTAGTTGTAGATTGAGCGAACTTTATATATTTATATTGGCCTTGAGTTATTTATCTGTAATATTTAGTCTTGAGATTAGATAAGTTGCCGTAAAATCTCTACCTGATGTCATTTCCTTGGCGAACTTCGAAGTGATCTTCTGTTGCCAGCCGTGAATCCCAGCTTTGAAGGGGTGCTTACAATTTAAGAGACCATCATGCAGTTCTCCTTCTTGTTCCATCCTACCCACCGACCTGAATAGCCTTCCATTAATTCTATAAAAAAAAGATAATGAAACGGAAGTTCCAGTCGTGTAGCTATAAGAGCGAATTTTCAAAGAAATATTCGTGCTATTTTGTATAAAGATGATATAGCAAGAAACCTTACTATTTTTCGAAAATTATATAATTTTTTTCGTGATTTCTGCCATTTTCACTTATTTTCGTCCCCTTATAAAAAGTCTAATTTGAACCACTCTTTTTAGAGAAAAATATTTTCATCAAAATAGTCCCTCGGTATTCACCGTCCCACAGAACGTCAGGTGAATCGATACTGATTTTAGCCGTTATTAATACAAATTTTTGACCCAGAAAATCTAAATTTGACCCCTATTCTGTGTGAAAAGCAACTGAAATGGTGTTTTTGTGTCTTTACTCACCCTTCCGTACCACTTTCAGTGATTTTATATCAACTGTTCGCAATTTTAGCCGTTTTTTACCTTTTTGACCCCACTAAAAACATAGATTTAACCCCTTTAGATTTTTCATCCTTTTTTTGCTCATTTTTGAACGGATTTGCCTATTAAATAATTCAGAATTCGTGTTATGAAAATTTGGGACCCATTGCAATAGCTTAAATTTCTTTAAAATTCGCTTTGAAAATTACAACAAGATCAGCAGGATTGGGGGATACTTTCTGCTTCCTTTCCATTGTTATTGAGGATAATGCAGACTTATTCTTATTTATGAATGGTTTCTACGTCGGTAATGAGAAATCTCAATTAGGTACTAACAGGGTGTATGTATTTAAAACAACGAGAAGTTTTTTTAAACTAGCTATCAGTTCCTTTGGTTTCCTCTCTAATTAAATAGCTACCAGTGGGATCTGTTGCGACCGAGACGCAAAATTATTATAGTTTAATACAGATAACATGTTTCCTTTTTTTTCGCCCTGAAGACATTAATTGTAACCAGAATATATTCACGTAATTTTCTGTATACAGCACATTTTTTTGGCTTCCCAGTAATTAGTCTTCCTACTCAAATTTGAGTTCTATATTTTGGCAGTTGCCTCATATTATGCACTATAGAACAGGATCACAGTTCCGTACAGGTTGTACGGAATGCTCAACTTATTGAAATAGTAGGTACTTGATAAACTCTACAAATACTCTGATGTTTGGCTTACCCCGTAGCCACATACCCCATAACGCAGTGTTTCGCTTTCTATATAATGATGAAATTAATCTGCCTAATTGAGCGAAAATAATATAATGATTTACTGGTTGCTTTTCAGGTCAATCCTTTTGAGACTAAAGCCCAAAGCAGGTATGTATCATGTTTCTTACTGAAAACTATTACACTGTGGAAAATTAATAGACCAAATACATTTCTTGACAAATTTCCATATTGCCAAGAAATGCATTCGGTCTATTAATTTTCCTCGGTATAATAGTTTATAGTAAGAAACATGATACATCTGTGTAATTTAGGGAAAATCTAATGATTTACTGGTTGCTTTTCTAGTAACCCTTTTGAGACTAAAGCCCAAGCAGGTGCGTATCATGTTTCTTACTGAAAACTATTATACTGAGGAAAATTAATAGACTGAATACATTTCTTGACAATATGGAAATTTGTCAAGAAAAATGTATTCTGTCTATTAATTTTCCTCGGTATAATAGTTTTTAGTAAGAAACATGATACATATGTGTAATTTAGGGAATATATAATGATTTACTGGTTGCTTTTCTGGTCATCCTTTTGAGACTAAAGCCCAAAGCAGGTATGTATCATGTTTCTTACTGAAAACTATTACACTGTGGAAAATTAGTGGACCGAATACATTTCTTGACAAATTTCTATATTGTCAAGAAATGTATTCGGTCTATTAATTTTCCTCGGTATAATAGTTTTCAGTAAGAAACATGATAAATATGTCCAATTGAGGGAAAATATAATGATTTACTGGTTGCTTTTCTGGTCATCCTTTTGAGACTAAAGGCCAAAGTAGGTATGTATCATGTTTCATACTGAAAACTATTACACTGTGGAAAATTAATGGACCGAATACATTTCTTGACAAATTTCTATATTGTCAAGAAATGTATTTGGTCTATTAATTTTCCTCGGTATAATAGTTTTCAGTAAGAAACATGATAAATATGTCCAATTGAGGGAAAATATAATGATTTACTGGTTGCTTTTCTGGTCATCCTTTTGAGACTAAAGGCCAAAGTAGGTATGTATCATGTTTCATACTGAAAACTATTACACTGTGGAAAATTAATGGACCGAATACATTTCTTGACAAATTTCTATATTGTCAAGAAATGTATTTGGTCTATTAATTTTCCTCGGTATAATAGTTTTCAGTAAGAAACATGATAAATATGTCCAATTGAGGGAAAATATAATGATTTACTGGTTGCTTTTCTGGTCA
This sequence comes from Leptopterna dolabrata, assembly GCA_954871275.1. Classification (NCBI taxonomy): domain Eukaryota; kingdom Metazoa; phylum Arthropoda; class Insecta; order Hemiptera; family Miridae; genus Leptopterna; species Leptopterna dolabrata. The sequence continues at coordinate 61,618,815 of OX940978.1, forward strand.
TCCTTTTGAGACTAAAGGCCAAAGTAGGTAGGTATTTATCATGTTTCTAATTGAAAACTATTATACTGCGGAAAATTAATAGACCAAATACATTTCTTAACAAATTTCCATATTGTCAAGAAATGTATTCGGTCTATTAATTTTCCTCGGTATAATAGTTTTCAGTAAGAAACATGATAAATATGTCCAATTGAGGGAAAATATAATGATTTACTGGTTGCTTTTCTGGTCTTCCCTTTGAGACTAAAGCCCAAAGCAGGTATGTATCATGTTTCATACTGAAAACTATTACACTGTGGAAAATTAGTGGACCGAATACATTTCTTGACAAATTTCTATATTGTCAAGAAATGTATTCGGTCTATTAATTTTCCTCGGTATAATAGTTTTCAGTAAGAAACATGATAAATATGTCCAATTGAGGGAAAATATAATGATTTACTGGTTGCTTTTCTGGTCATCCTTTTGAGACTAAAGGCCAAAGTAGGTATGTATCATGTTTCATACTGAAAACTATTACACTGTGGAAAATTAATGGACCGAATACATTTCTTGACAAATTTCTATATTGTCAAGAAATGTATTTGGTCTATTAATTTTCCTCGGTATAATAGTTTTCAGTAAGAAACATGATAAATATGTCCAATTGAGGGAAAATATAATGATTTACTGGTTGCTTTTCTGGTCATCCTTTTGAGACTAAAGGCCAAAGTAGGTAGGTATTTATCATGTTTCTAATTGAAAACTATTATACTGAGGAAAATTAATAGACCAAATACATTTCTTAACAAATTTCCATATTGTCAAGAAATGTATTCGGTCTATTAATTTTCCTCGGTATAATAGTTTTCAGTAAGAAACATGATAAATCTGTCCAATTGAGGGAAAATATAATGATTTACTGGTTGCTTTTCTGGTCATCCTTTTGAGACTAAAGGCCAAAGTAGGTAGGTATTTATCATGTTTCTAATTGAAAACTATTATACTGAGGAAAATTAATAGACCAAATACATTTCTTAACAAATTTCCATATTGTCAAGAAATGTATTCGGTCTATTAATTTTCCTCGGTATAATAGTTTTCAGTAAGAAACATGATAAATATGTCCAATTGAGGGAAAATATAATGATTTACTGGTTGCTTTTCTGGTCATCCTTTTGAGACTAAAGGCCAAAGTAGGTATGTATCATGTTTCATACTGAAAACTATTACACTGTGGAAAATTAATGGACCGAATACATTTCTTGACAAATTTCTATATTGTCAAGAAATGTATTTGGTCTATTAATTTTCCTCGGTATAATAGTTTTCAGTAAGAAACATGATAAATATGTCCAATTGAGGGAAAATATAATGATTTACTGGTTGCTTTTCTGGTCATCCTTTTGAGACTAAAGGCCAAAGTAGGTAGGTATTTATCATGTTTCTAATTGAAAACTATTATACTGAGGAAAATTAATAGACCAAATACATTTCTTAACAAATTTCCATATTGTCAAGAAATGTATTCGGTCTATTAATTTTCCTCGGTATAATAGTTTTCAGTAAGAAACATGATAAATATGTCCAATTGAGGGAAAATATAATGATTTACTGGTTGCTTTTCTGGTCATCCTTTTGAGACTAAAGGCCAAAGTAGGTAGGTATTTATCATGTTTCTAATTGAAAACTATTATACTGAGGAAAATTAATAGACCAAATACATTTCTTAACAAATTTCCATATTGTCAAGAAATGTATTCGGTCTATTAATTTTCCTCGGTATAATAGTTTTCAGTAAGAAACATGATAAATATGTCCAATTGAGGGAAAATATAATGATTTACTGGTTGCTTTTCTGGTATTCCCTTTGAGACTAAAGCCCAAAGCAGGTATGTATCATGTTTCATACTGAAAACTATTACACTGTGGAAAATTAGTGGACCGAATACATTTCTTGACAAATTTCTATATTGTCAAGAAATGTATTCGGTCTATTAATTTTCCTCGGTATAATAGTTTTCAGTAAGAAACATGATAAATATGTCCAATTGAGGGAAAATATAATGATTTACTGGTTGCTTTTCTGGTCATCCTTTTGAGACTAAAGGCCAAAGTAGGTATGTATCATGTTTCATACTGAAAACTATTACACTGTGGAAAATTATTGGACCGAATACATTTCTTGACAAATTTCTATATTGTCAAGAAATGTATTTGGTCTATTAATTTTCCTCGGTATAATAGTTTTCAGTAAGAAAAATGATAAATATGTCCAATTGAGGGAAAATATAATGATTTACTGGTTGCTTTTCTGGTCATCCTTTTGAGACTAAAGGCCAAAGTAGGTAGGTATTTATCATGTTTCTAATTGAAAACTATTATACTGAGGAAAATTAATAGACCAAATACATTTCTTAACAAATTTCCATATTGTCAAGAAATGTATTCGGTCTATTAATTTTCCTCGGTATAATAGTTTTCAGTAAGAAACATGATAAATATGTCCAATTGAGGGAAAATATAATGATTTACTGGTTGCTTTTCTGGTCATCCTTTTGAGACTAAAGGCCAAAGTAGGTAGGTATTTATCATGTTTCTAATTGAAAACTATTATACTGAGGAAAATTAATAGACCAAATACATTTCTTAACAAATTTCCATATTGTCAAGAAATGTATTCGGTCTATTAATTTTCCTCGGTATAATAGTTTTCAGTAAGAAACATGATAAATCTGTCCAATTGAGGGAAAATATAATGATTTACTGGTTCCTTTTCTGGTCATCCTTTTGAGACTAATGGCCAAAGTAGGTTTGTATCATGTTTCTTACTGAAAACTATTATACCGAGGAACATTAATAGACCGAACACATTTCTCGACAAATTTCCATATTGTCAAGAAATGTATTCTGTGTATTAATTTTCCTCAGTATAATAGTTTTTAGTAAGAAACATGATACATCTGTGTAATTTAGGGAAAATCTAATGATTTACTGGTTGCTTTTATGGTAACCCTTTTGAGACTAAAGCCCAAGCAGGTGCGTATCATGTTTCTTACTGAAAACTATTATACCGAGGAACATTAATAGACCGAACACATTTCTCGACAAATTTCCATATTGTCAAGAAATGTATTCTGTGTATTAATTTTCCTCAGTATAATAGTTTTTAGTAAGAAACATGATACATATGTGTAATTTAGGGAATATAATATAATGATTTACTGGTTGCTTTTATGGTAACCCTTTTGGGACTAAAGCCCAAGCAGGTATGTGTATCATGTTTCTTACTGAAAATATTATATTGAGGAAAAGTAATAGGCGGAATACATTTCTTGACAAATTTCCATATTGCCAAGAAATGTTTTCTCCCTATTAATTTTCCTCGGTATAATAGTTTTCAGTAAGAAACATGATACATACCTGCTTGAGTAAACTATTATCAGGGTTTTTATAGTGTTATATGATTCGGATGGTTGCGAATGCTCTAATATCGATGATTATTATTAGCCTTACGTTATAGATATGATAGTAAATTACCAAAACTCTTCTCAAGAACGTACTACCTACTAAGTTCTTTGTCGTGTTAGGCAAATCATATATATCTTTTCTTGAGGTTTCCCAAAGTCCTGCTGTTGCTCACATCCCTCATACCAGTGCCTTGTTACTTGTGTATTGCTTTGTACGAGTATTTTCTTACCCCCATCCCCTCCCTATGAATGAATTATTTCCTCATCTTATCGTAGGTTTAATTAGAGAAATTGACTCCCGTGCCAGGATTTTTACAACACCTTAGCGTTATTCTACATAAATCGTTCTGGTGTCGTCAGACTCTTTCCATGAAGGAAGGGCACAGAAAGTTCGTTGATTATTTCTTTTACGCATAGTTCTTGCTTATTCACACCGAGCTCAATCACACATCAAAGATCCCTCGGATTGCCTCGAAAACAAAAATTCTTGCATCATCGCACCAACTCGCATAATTAGTGTAATAGATTACGAAAATATTTATTTTATAGATAGACACTGACAGACTGAAAATAGTTACCAATTTACTTTTTGTATAAGACGAAGAGAACCCGTTTCGTGTCAAATTTTTGCTGTGAATCTTTGATGAATTCCAATAGCTCGCCCTTCTGCAAATAGTTTATCGTTTCCTCTGTAACATTGCAAGTGTAAGACACTTTACCCAATAATTGGAGTTTTGGAGTGGTTTTCATATATTGTAAATACGTATACTGAATACGGTTTCTATACTGAGACCTCCCTCAGCCTTCGGGCGGCTGAAGAACTTGGGCTTATTTTATAAAATAAAAATAAAAATAAGAACACTAGTTTCAGTACGAGTTGGAACGTTTTTAAAGTTTTGTATTGAATGGTTTCTGTGTTGGTGGAAAGTGGTACGTACCTGCCTGAACGAGTTCCTTAATTTTAAAGTCATTTTGTTGCGTTTTGTTGTGTCATTTGAGTTTTGAATTTTCCTACGCAGTTATTATTTGCTCCACGTCTATTTATTGCCGCAAGTTATTTTTCTCTTACGAATAAAGGGATGTTTTACGGAATATTTGGCATTATCGGTCACACTTTCGTCTTTTCAGTATTTTTTGTTGCACACTGCGTTATTTGTCGTTGCATATTTTGAGTTTTAACAATATGACTTCAAGGTGCATAAAGCACCTTCTTAGGGACTTGAACTCGGGTCTTACTTTAGACTGCGGTGTAGGTAAGGGTACAGATTATTATACGATTAATGGTGCTTTTAACTAAATCCTACATTTAACAGTGGGCATATTTTGACATTCTCCCTGTAAAACTTGTATGTCGACGCAAAATCAGTTATTACTGTTAAAATACAACATCTCGTTAGTTTAATGTTTTAGGGCCGGTTTCACCAACGCGGATTATCCAGAGTTCAATCCCGGCTGAGGTTTAAGCCATCGATTCTGAGAAAAGACAGTTTCACGAACGCCTAATCTAGGAATAAGTCGCGGCAACGGCGCAGTAAGTTAATACCTCGTTTCAGGTGGTTTAAACCTCTGATCTACGGTTGATCTCCGATTCTCCGCCAGGCCATCGCCATTTTGAAATCTATTTTATCAGTGTTTTTCATACTTACCAACTTGCATCAACATTATTTAGTGCGATGAATCGTTACATTGAAGTGTTTGAGTCATCCTTGGATGAATATTTCAATGAACTTCTGGAAGTGGCCGCGCCCAGACGGCGATAATACGCGAAAGGGTCGACCATTTCCACAAGTGGGATGACGGCGATTTTTTCGCGAGTTTCCGCCTTCCGACGGAAGGGATGAGCTTTAGTGCTCGATGCAAGAGAAAGCCTTCTAGTTCTCGAAACAGATGTGAGTGCAACCAAAAATGTGTAATAAATATAATTTTACACCAAACCAGGTAGGCAACAACGTCGGACCCATCATTATTTATTTAGTAGGTAAACAAACCTTCATTGTACGTGGTAGGTACTCGCAGACTGCGCTAATAAGTACATGTATAACTTCTTCTGCATACAGCGAATTATTGTAAAAAAGTTAGGCTATCTATAATTTATTACAAGAGCTGTCTCGAAAGATGTAAGATGGTATTTTGTAGTAATGACAGAGTGGAGTCGAGCAGAAGTTCTCAGAATGAGAATGACAGAGGCTAGAGGCATAAGAAAAAATCGCGAAACTTCCGCAACTGGCTACTATTATGCAGTTTAATGTCTCCACAACAGAGGATGGCGGACAAAATTTAAGTATCCATAGAAGAAATATCACAGATCCACAACTCATGGATGAGCATCTCTCCTCCATGTCATCTGTAATACGGGATTTGTGTTTCTGGGGATAGCAATGCTGATGCAAACTGAACAATCTCGGCTTAAACCCAAGTTCGGCTAAACCGCGGATCAAAAACGTTGGTGAAACTGTCGAAGCTCTGAACCACAGATCAAATTTGAATCCAGGATTTATTGATACCAGGTTTAAGCTGCGTTGGTGAAACCGGCCCTTAGAAAATTTAACAAAGCACATAACAGACTTCAAAAAAGATGCATACAACTAACAAGTAAATAATAATTTTCATGCTAAACACAATAATTTATTCAAAGCCAATACAAGAAAATTTTTGAAGTCGGCGCCAGATTTCATCTAAATCGTTTTTTAGTTTTCGGTTTTTAGTTAAAATAAAATTTGGTGCCGACTTCAAAAATTGTCTTGTATTGGCTTCTTAGTGCAGCTTTTTTGAAATCTTTTTTCTTTTTAGAGATAAATTTTCAGTTATATACCTGATGCTATCAAGTACAGATAGGCATCACTGGGGTATCCACAGTCTTTGGCAGATTGTTTTTTGTCGTCAGATCGTGCAATGCCTGTCGAAGCAATAGAAATCGAAGAGTAAACTGCCCTAGTACATGCTCAGTACTAATTGTCGGTTTATTATTTTCGAAAATGAACGTTTGGAAGCGACCGTGAAGAAAAAATCAGCCGCCCCTTAAATTAGTTCTTTTACGTTTCAAGGTATTTAGAATAGGAAAATGCAATAAAAAACGCCCTACGCCGTACTTAGAACTTTTCTTAGTTATCATGAACCAAAATTAATGAAATTTGGTTTGTACGTCGCGTTTGGGGTCTAGTTGGTCCGCGAAGCTCGGCGTTACTGTCAGTCATCTCTAAGTGGTGACAAATAGGAGTTGAAATTTTCAGAACGCCGTAGCTCGAAAACTTTCAATAGAAGGGTACGGTTTTTCTTACGTTTTTAAATTGATCTTGAACTAAAGAATTTTTTGAGACCACCCGGAGCATTGTACGTCCAGCCGTTCTTTTGCACCGAAAAGCTTCGTCAACATGATCGTGAATCAAATGGTATAAATCCAGCCCAGATATCATCGCTAGGGAGCACCTGATTAAAATCAAGGATGGCTGTATGAAGTCGAGTTGGTTGTTCTGCGCTATTATTTCATTTGATAAGTGATGGGCTATTGGATTTTGTTGGTAGGTACTTGTGAAACTTGAACAAACGCTGAAGTATTATTGATGGGTAAATTATTACACAACGGTAAATTATTACAGAACGGTAAATTATTACACAACGGTAAATTATCACAGAAAGGCAAATTATTACTCAACGGTTCATCTACCAAGAAGGGGCTGGATTTTGTTGATAGGTACTTTTGCAACTTGAACAACCGTTGAAATTGATGGGCAAGTTATTACACAACGGTTCATTATGCTTGACCACGAAGGTAGGTATTGACCACAGAAAACAGTGATATACGCAGAAGGGGCATCTATTTCACTCCACATCAACAATTTTCCTTCAGAACTGCATTATTTGCGTCTCTTTTTGCCATTTTAGTTACTGTTTGTCATCGGCAGAATTATTTTAGCAACATTTAACTCGCGATTTAGGTAGGTACCTAGTAGCGAGTACAGGGTTAGGTACTAACCAACGGATGGTCTGTGATGTATAGAATAGTACATATTATTATAATAGACGGGATATCTATACAGAGAGCTGTGATCTGTAACAGAAGGGTATTCTGTACAAAATAATAAACCGTTGTGCAGGGATTTGCAGCGTTTTTCTTTTTTTTTTAGGCATGTATTTGGCAAATGTAATCAATTTTCATCGTGCCCGGGAACATCTAAATTGTTTATTACTAAAAAATAAATGCGTGAGGCAGAAGTTGTCGTAGTAGTGGGGTAGTAGTGTGTATGACTGATTCGTGTATTTTCATCTAAGATACTGTGCAAAATTTCAGCTCAATTTGACATCAGAAAGTGGGCGAATGGTTCATGTATTGTCATAGATGATACTGTGCAAAATTTCAATTTGACATCGGAAAGTGGGCGAATGATCCATGTATTGCCATCGAAGATACTCTGCAAAATTTCAGCTCAATTGGACATCGGAAAGCGGGTGAAAAATGTATTACAAGATTTTACCGCCAGCGACAGAGCAAATTGAATGCTTGAAAGCCTGTAGCAAAAATGAACGAGTAGGTACTATATTATTCTGCCGTGCTAAGTAAGAGTGCAGTATCTCCAAAATTATGAAATCCGAGAAAATACATTTTTTCGTTTTTTCTTCAGGCCACGTGTTAGAATTATTTTGTCTTCCCCAGTCGAAATATCACATGTTACTACTGGATCCGCTGAATAGGTACATATAATAAAAAATGGAGTTTTTAGCTCTATTCACAACGCGACGGCAGATACTGCATTTCGGTACCATTGAACCCTACGCTAAACTGCAGTAACAGCCACTCAGCGGGAGATACTGCATTGACGCATAGCAAAAGTCTCCACATAAACTACGCTTAAGTGCAGTGACAGCCATAAGTGGGCAGATACTGCAATCTAGCTTAGCAGTAACGATACTAATAACGATAATAATTACCACAAAATAAAGCAGTAAGCGCCATTGAAAACAGGATCGTAACGTTACCATGATGGGGAAAATTATTACTAATTGATGAATTTATTGATATTTAATCATTGACGACACGAGAATTGATCCGAGATGAATATTTAAATATCCATGATGATTTGGTAGGCAGTATCATGCTGAATCTAGGTCAAAAGTTCTCAAACTCGCCTTGTTGAGTTTATTATGTATTATGTTGTATTATCAACTGAGTTCATCATACCTCATACGAAATTATATTACCTACTACCAATATGAAACCACAAACATAAGAACCCAACATCACAAATAAATTAATCTTTTATTAAAATGATCAATAATGATTATTAATCACAATAAAATAATTATTCTTAATTGAACTTTTTTTTAAAGAAGGCCAGAAAGAATATGGTACTTGAGAGACAGTTCTCAACAAGGGGAAATTGTTTAAAAAAAAGAAAGCCAGAAAGAAAATGATGCTTGAAAGGCAGTACTCGGCAAGGGGAAATAAAACTCTGAAATTATTGTCCACGTGGAAACTCTTGTTGATCTCGTTTCATCTACTCATCTTCAATATTGGTCCGAAGGTCGAGACTTTGGTCGTTAGTTATCAAATTTTTCCAAAATGCATGCCTGTTTTCCGGCATCAGGGGTAGCAAACGTTGGATAATTCCTGCTTTTCTCTCTGATGTAATCCCTCTTAAAGTGGATACTCCCGGGTGTTTCACTTCCTTCTTGTTGGAAGATTTTGTCTTCACAAAATCGATGACAATGTATTTCTTTCGAGGAGAAACTAGTCCTGTATGAAAGAGTGTTCTGCCCCCTTGTGGCTGTCATTCGACCATGTCTTTGATGTACGGCCTTTTTCAGGACGAGCGAAATGGATGTAATAGCGAATGAATGTGGGGAAAAGAAAAGGCAAAAGGTTGAAGAGGATGGACAGCTGGCTGATTCGCCAAGTTGTCATGGCAAGTGCAGCTGTGTTTGCGGAGTTACTGCAAGTAGTGTCGGGACGCCAATCTTAGAACCAACTCTCAGTTACAGTAAATCCAATTATTTAGCGCTTCAATTTGCAATAAACGCCACGAACGTATTGCATTGCCAAGCTTCATTGCAGTAACTCCATTATTTGCTAAGCTATATCGCCGTAACTCCAGTAAAGTGAGCTGGAGATACTGCTTTCAAGCTTAGCAACATGGAGTTACTGCATTTAAGCTTGGCAAAACCCAATAACTGTGGCGCTTGCTGCAAAATCCTTAATCGATTTTGACGGGAAAACAAGGTTTTTCCGCACATTTTCTCTCACATTATGATGGATTACATACCTACGAACCTCAAGAGCGTTCTAACTCAAAACCGCCAAAAAGTGGAGTTACTGCACTCTTGCTTAGCACGGCAGTAATTGTCCTTAGCGTTTCAAGTTATATTTTTACTAATAAAAACCCCCTATTTAATTTGGTTACCTATTGAAATTCGTCATTATTCTCGGTCGTGAAATTCGTATCGCTACTTTTATTGAATCAGTCCAGCATTTATTTCCTTCTGTGAACAAGATACCACCAGTGACAATCGATTGTTGTGTTCCGTTGTCAAATTGTAAGAACGGCGTTTCAATTTCCGTGGATCACTCGTCGACTCCCCGTTTTTTGGTTTATTATTTTTTTTAAATTTAATAATCAATGGAGGTCACAAGTATTGCGCTGTAACAGTTCACTCACAGCTGTTATGCGGGTAGGTAAGTTAAGCCAGGTACTTACTCAGTCGATAGTTGCGCGGCCTGCGGTTGTCCCCAGAAGACGCGATCACCGCAAAAACCATCGTAGGAAATATGAACAAAACGGGTCCCATCTTTTTCCACACCGGAAGGCGGTCGAGTGGCGGTGTCATTAAAGAATTATGGACAGCGCTGCTAACAATAAAATATCAAAATTGAATTACGATCGTCTAAAATTTCCTTCGCAACTTTACTAGAAAATGGCCATTGCTGAACGTTTTATCGCTTGTTTCATAGCGATATTTATTTTCGCTTCCTACTTAATGGCAGGTCGAGGGCCGGTTTAGCAGTCACATTTGCAAGCCCGATTAAAGTCACATCTATGATTATCTCTCGCATGTCCGTTTATCAGTTCACTTAAGCAGCTGATTATCGGTAATCAGTGACTACCTTTAACTGGAGATCGAAGCTGTAGTTAAAATTTAACTATCCAATCAAAGTCTGATTAGCGGGCAGCCATATTGCATTTTCGTTTTGGTTTATTATTCTATAAATAACACACCTATGTATTCGCTCAGCAAAAAAAATTTTATAACACCCCCTCAAAATTTTTTACGTTTCAAGGTGCGTAGATTCCAAAAATGCAATGTCCGTCCGCCGTATCGTGGCAAACTACCTCTTTTTCGGTCTAAAAAATTCGTTATTTCGCACACATGCTCCATTTGGGCCCTAGTTGTGTCCCTGAAACTTTGCAGCCAGATCGGAAAATACCCTGGGTGTTTTTAGGGAAAATGGTATAAAAATGGGTATTTTTTGTGTGAAAAATGAGTGAAAAACGCTGCAAGTCCCTGCACAACGGTTTATTATTTTGTACAGAATACCCTTCTGTTACAGATCACAGCTACTGTATAGATAACCCGTCTATATGTATAATATAATATGTACTATTCTATACATATTATGTGAATCGCAGACCCTCCGTAGGTTAGTACCTAACCCCGTACTCGTCACTAGGTACCTTCATAAATCACGAGTTAAATGTTGCTAAAATAATTCTGTCGATGACAAACAGTAACTAAAACGGCAAAAGAAACGCAAATAATGAAGTTCTGAAGGAAAATTGTTGAAGTGGAGTGAAAAATTTCTCTCCGCGTAGACCACTGTTTTCTGTGGTAAATACGTATAATGAACCGTTGTGTAATAACTTGTCCATAAATAATACTTCAACGGTTGTTCAAGTTGCAAAAGTACCGATTAACAAAATCCAGCCCCTTCTTGGTAGATGAACCGTTGTGTAATAATTACCCGTTGTGAAACAATTTACCGTTGTGTAATAATTTGCCGTTGTGTATACCTAATAATTTACCATTGTGTAATAATTTACCCATCAATAATACTTCAAGGTCTGTGCAAGTTTCAGAAGTACCTACCAAAAAAATCCAATAGTCCATCACTTATCGAATGAAATAATATCACAGAACCACTAACTCGACTCCATACAGCCATCCTTGATTATAATCAGGTCCTCCCTAGCGATGATATCTGGGCCGGATTTATACCGTCTGATTCACGATCATGTTGACGAAGTTTTTTGGTGCACACGAACGGCTGGACGTACATTGCTCCGGGTGGTCTCAAAAAATTGTTTAGCTCAAAGCAAATTTAATAACGTTAAAAAAACCATACCTTTCTATCGAAAGTTTTCGAGCTACGGCGTCCTGAAAATTTCAACCCCTATTTTGAACCCCTTAGAGATGACCCCGAACGGAACCCGAATTTCATCAATTTTGTTTCATGGTAACTAAGAAAAGTGGCCAGTACGGCGTACGGCTGACAGAGAGAAATTTTTTAATTGTATTTTCGGATTCTGCATATATGTACCTTGAAACGTAAACCATCAAATTTTGTGGGGGTTAGAATTTTTTTTCGTGCTCGATTCCAATGGTTCATTATTGAAAATAATAAACCAAAATGGGTGTAAAGATGGGATTTTTTGGTGTTTAAGTAACATGAGCTTTTGAGGTACCGTTTTCCATATTTTTCATGACGACAAGACCGAATCTGAAGTCGATTTTGACCAGAGTGGAAAATCGAGGGTGTAACGAAGTTTCAGCCTTAAATTTACGTTAGATTTTGGTCTAAAATCGTCGGTCTTCCGCACACAGTTTGGGTCCCCATTTGGGAACACCATTTTGGTGCTAGTTGTGCTCCAAAGCTCGGCAGCCAGATCGGAATAAACCCAGGGGTGTTATGGGAGAAAAATGGGTGTAAAAATAGGGGTTTTCGAGGTATTTTTGAGGTTTTGGTGAACACGAGCTTGTGATGTATTGTTTTCCATGTTTTTTAGAGCGAGAAGACCGAATATAGTTGATTTTGACCAAAGAGTGAAGAATTGAGGTTGTAACGAAGGTTAAGCTCCCGAAATTCTTTTTTATGAGTCAAAAACTTGGGAAATCGTTTGAAATAATCATAAATTTGTATAATAACACTAGCATTAGTATTGGCAGGTGAAAGAAGATTGCACTTTTCTTAGTTACCAAGAACCAAATTTAATGAAATTTGGTTTGTAGATCCCGTTCGGGGTCTAGTTGGTCCTCGAAGCTCGGAGTTACTGTCAGTCATCTCTAAGGGGTGAAAAATAGGGGTTGAAATTTTCAGAACGCCGTAGCCCGAAAACTTTCAATGGTTATGGTTTTTTTTAACGTTTGTAAATTGATCTTGAACTAAAGAATTTTTTGAGACCACCCGGAGCATTGTACGTCCAGCCGTTCGTGTGCACCAAAAAGCTTCGTCAACACGATCGTGAATCAGACGGTATAAATGCAGCCCAGATATCATCGCTAGGGAACACCTGATTGTAATCACGGATGGCTGTGTGAAATGGTTGTTCCGATCTTTTATTTCGTATTTTGTTGATAGGTACTTTTTTCAATTTGACAAACTTTATGGTTCATGAATAACAACAAATAATTAATGAGTGTATTATTAAAATCACCGCATGTTTTTGAAACTGTAATTCCCTGGCACGCTACAGTACTCTATTTAGGGCTTCCCTGGGGGCAGCTCGAGGGTACTGACCACAGAAAACAGTGATCTACACAGAAGGGGCATCTGTACAGGTAAATAATAAACCGTTGTGTAATAATTTGCAGCGTCTTGGATTCTACTTACCTTGTCGCAAACCTTTTAATTTTGAGGGTTTTTTCCCCACGCTCGATTCTTAATGGATCATTATTGAAAAAAATAAAATAAAATAAACCAAAAACTCCATCCCCGTTATGTATTGATGATACATATTTTTCAAATTGAGTTGTTGTTTAGATAATTACATTCGAGACTCCTACAAAACCGATTTTCAATGAGTACAACGAGGTTGATACCCCTGACCATAGTAATTGAGCTCGTACTTAGCGTGGCCCAAGATTTTAAGAACCAGTGGATACCAATGATATTTGTCTACTTCTCATCCTCTTCCCAACTCAATCTGGTCGTGGTGATAAAAAATTTATTTTTATTTTATTGCTTTTTTTAATTTTTTTCTTTCAAATTAAAGTAGATACCATTCTGAGAATTTCGGTAGCAGTCGCACTCTCCTACAATAGGTAAGTAGTTTTTTTAAATAATAATATGATTTTCAGAAGTTTTTCTCACTAATGACGTCACGCCTGGCGAGGGGGGTCCCGCCCAGGTGGGATGCGGTGCAATGACGTCACTGGCGCGCGCAATTTGTGTAAAAACAGAATTAAAACGCTGCAAATCCCTGCACAACGGTTTATTATTTTGTACAGAATACCCTTCTGTTACAGATCACAGCTCTCTGTATATAGGTAACCCGTCTATATAATATAATATGTACTAGTCTATACATCCTATTATGTGGATAGCAGACCCTCCGAAGGTTATTACCTAACCCCGTACTCGTTACTAGGTACCTACCTAAATCACGAGTTGAATGTTGCTAAAATAATTCTGCCGATGACAAACAGTAACTAAAACGGCAAAAAGAAACGCAAATAATGAAGTTCTGAAGGAAAATTGTTGATGTGGAGTGAAATAGATGCCCTCTCTGCGTAGACCACTGTTTTCTGTGGTCAATACCTACCCTCGTGGTCAAGTATAATGAACCGTTGTGTAATAACTTGTCCATCAATAATACTTCAACGGTTGCTCAAGTTGCAAAAGTACCGATCAACAAAATCCAGCCCCTTCTTGGCAGATGAACCGTTGTGTAATAATTTATCGTTGTGTAATAATTTACCGTTATGTAATTATAATAATATTATAATAATTATAATAATTTCATAATAATAATAATAATAATAATTTATCGTTGTGTAATATTTTGCCGTTGTGTAATAATTTATCATCGTTTAATAATTTACCCATCAACAATACTTCAACGTTTGTTCACGTTTTAAAATTAGGTACCTACTAACAAAATCCAATAGTCCATCACTTATCAAATGACATAATATCGCAGAACAACCTTCTCGACTTCATACAGCCATCCCTGATTATAATCTGGTGCTCCCTAGTGATGATATCCGGACCGGATTTATACCGTTTGATTCACGATCATGTTGACGAAGCATTTTGGTGCACACGAGCGGCTGGACGTACAATGCTCCGGGTGGTCGCAATAAATTGTTTAGCTTAAGACAAATTTAATAACGTAAAAAAACCCATACCCTTCTATCGGAAGTTTTCGAGCTACGGCGTTCTGAAAATTGCAACCCCTATTTTGAACCCCTTAGAGATGACTGACAGTAACGTCGAGCTTCGAGGACCAACTAGACCCCGAACGGAACCTATAACCCGAATTTCATCAATTTTGTTTCATGGTAACTAAGAAAAGTTGCCCGTACGGCGTACGTCGGACAGAGAGAAATTTTTTAATTGCATTTTTGGATCCTACATACCTTGAAACGTAAACCATCAAATTTTGAGGGGGGTTAGAATTTTTTTTTTCTTTGCTCGATTCCAATGGTTCAATATTGAAAATAATAAACCAAAAAAACTTATCACAGGACAGTGCGGTTGGAATCTGCTTTCATTTAGGGCTGGTTACACCACCTGGATTTAAGGTGCGAGTTACGTTAACTTGGAGGTGCAGAAAAACAGGCGTTCAAAACGCATTCATCCGGTTAACCTAACTCGGACTTCAGCTCGAGGTTGTGAAACCCGCCCTTAAAAGTAATAAAAGACTACAAATCCCTACACTACGGTTTATTATTTTGTACAGAATACCCTCCTGTTACAGATCACAGCTCTCTGTATAGATAATAAACCCTTCTGTATAATATGCCTACTATTCTATACATATTATGTAGATCGCAGACCCTCCGTAGCTTAGTACCTAACCCAGTACTCGTTACTAGGTACCTACCTAAATCACGAGTTAAATGTTGCCAAAATAATTCTGTTGATGACAAACAGTAACTGAAATGGCAAAAAGAAACTCAAATAATGAAGTTCTGAAGGGAAATTGTTTATGTGGAGTGAAAAATTTTTCAGTCCCAGTAGGGTTTCGATCTCGGGAACTTCGGCGTTTCAGTCTGTCAGTTAGACCGCTGTGCTACGATCCCCCAGCTAGTCGAGATACCAGTGATGTGCGCTCTCAACACAGCTTGATGCCTGCATACACCTGCTCTTTACGGCAAACTGTTTAGCAAATTTTATGTCATCATCGTAGAATGCTCCGAATGGTCTCAAAAATTCAGATAAAAATCCAAACTATTTGAAATTGCGAGAGAACCCACACCTCAAAATACAACTTTCCAAGGTGGGGATACATTTCAACCCCTGTTTTTCACCCCTTAGAGTTGAGTGACAGTAACGCCGACCTTCAAGGAACAACTAAACCACAAACGGGATCCGTACATCAAATTTCGTCAATTTTGGTTCATCGGAACTAAGGAAAAAGCCGTGGACGTTGTACGGCGGGCGGACAGAATTTTTTTTTCATTCAGTATTCGTATTCTACGTCCCTTGAAACGTAAACCATGAAATTTTGATGTGGGGGGGGGGGGGGGTTCCCACAGTCGATTCCAAAGGTTTATTATTGAAAATAATAAACCAAAAATGAATGCGCGGATACGTTCCCCATTGTACTGGCTCAGCTTACCTCGATATTGCAGAATGACTATTCGGGAGAGTGGAAATACACGGCGGCCCTCGACGGTCAACTTACACTGACGACAGCCTTTTTATAGTTGAAATAAACTGAATTATGTACATAGTTGTACCTCTCATGTTTTTTGTTTTGTTTTTTCTTTATTTCCGTGTCGAAACGTCATTCGTTTGGGATTTCATCATCGATTGTTAGCAACAAATGAAGTTAACGTGAGACTAATTTTCAGCACGTTCGGGTGAATATGAGTACCTAAAATTTGAATCGGAGAGCTCATCGTGGCGATACTTGGAGATCGTTTGAAATCCCACGTGCTGAAGCTGCATTCATATTTTGTTAATCGTAAGTTTTGCGCGCTCAAAGTTGTCTGTAATATTTCAAACAGTGTTTTGGTCACCTTAAGGGACGGGGGATAGCAAAATTCCGAGCTTTTGACCATTTTAAAAGCTACGAGCGGTTTTGAAATTAGGGACGGCGGATAGCGAAATTCCGAGCTTTTGATCTTTTTAAAAGCTACGAGCGATTTTGAAATTAGGGACGGGGGATCCAAAATTCCGAGCTTTTTATCGTTTTAAAAGCTACGAGCGATTTTGAAATTAGGGACGGGGGATCCAAAATTCCGAGCTTTTGATCGTTTTAAAAGCTACGAGCGATTTTGAAATTAGGGATGTGGGATCCAAAGTTCCCAGCTTTTAATCATTTCAAAAGCTGCGAGCGAATTTGAAATTAGGGACGGCGGATAGCAAAATTCCGAGCTTTTGACCATTTTAAAAGCTACAAGCGATTTTGAAATTAGGGACGGCGGATACCAAAATTCCGAGCTTTTGGCCATTTTAAAAGCTACGAGTGATTTTGAAATTAGGGACGGCGGATAGCAAAATTCCGAGCTTTTGACCATTTTAAAAGCTACGAGCGATTTTGAAATTAGGGACGGCGGATAGCAAAATTCCGAGCTTTTGACCATTTTAAAAGCTACAAGCGATTTTGAAATTAGGGACGGCGGATACCAAAATTCCGAGCTTTTGGCCATTTTAAAAGCTACGAGCGAATTTGAAATTAGGGACGGCGGATAGCAAAATTCCGAGCTTTTGACCATTTTAAAAGCTACGAGCGAATTTGAAATTAGGGACGGCGGATAGCAAAATTCCGAGCTTTTGACCATTTTAAAAGCTACAAGCGATTTTGAAATTAGGGACGGCGGATACCAAAATTCCGAGCTTTTGGCCATTTTAAAAGCTACGAGTGATTTTGAAATTAGGGACGGCGGATACCAAAATTCCGAGCTTTTGGCCATTTTAAAAGCTACGAGTGATTTTGAAATTAGGGACGGCGGATACCAAAATTCCGAGCTTTTGGCCATTTTAAAAGCTACGAGTGATTTTGAAATTAGGGACGGCGGATAGCAAAATTCCGAGCTTTTGACCATTTTAAAAGCTACGAGCGAATTTGAAATTAGGGACGGCGGATAGCAAAATTCCGAGCTTTTGACCATTTTAAAAGCTACAAGCGATTTTGAAATTAGGGACGGCGGATACCAAAATTCCGAGCTTTTGGCCATTTTAAAAGCTACGAGTGATTTTGAAATTAGGGACGGCGGATAGCAAAATTCCGAACTTTTGACCATTTTAAAAGCTACGAGCGATTTTGAAATTAGGGACGGCGGATACCAAAGTTTCGAGCTTTTGGCCATTTTAAAAGCTACGAGCGATTTTGAAATTAGGGATGTGGGATCCAAAGTTCCGAGCTTTTAATCGTTTCAAAAGCTGCGAGCGAATTTGAAATTAGGGACGGCGGATAGCAAAATTCCGAGCTTTTGACCATTTTAAAAGCTACAAGCGATTTTGAAATTAGGGACGGCGGATACCAAAGTTTCGAGCTTTTGGCCATTTTAAAAGCTACGAGCGATTTTGAAATTAGGGACGGCGGATAGCAAAATTCCGAGCTTTTGACCATTTCAAATGCTACGAGCGATTTTGAAATTAGGGACGGCGGATACCAAAATTCCGAGCTTTTGGCCATTTTAAAAGCTTCGAGCGATTTTGAAATCAGGGACGGCGGATACCAAAATTCCGAGCTTTTACCCATTTTGAAAGCTACGAGTGATTTTGAAATTAGGGACGGGGGAACCAAAATTCTGAGCTTTTGGCCATTTTAAAAGCTACGAGCGATTTTGAAATTAGGGACGGGGGATACCGAAATTCCGAGCTTATTCGAAGCCTTAGTCGAGTTGGTTGTTCTGCGATATTATTTCATTTGAAAAATGATGGTTATTTTGGATTTTTTTATAGGTACTTTTGCAACTTGAACAAACGTTGAAGTATTATTGGGTAAATTATTACACAACGGTTACATTATACTACCTGTATCTACGTAGAAGGGGCATGCGAACAGATTAATAATGAACCATTGTGTACTAATTTGCAGAGAGTTTTTATTCCATTTTCGGATTCTTCATACCTTGAACACATCAAATTTGGTTGATTTGGAACGTGGGGGGGGGGGGGGTTGAAATTTAAAAAAAAATATCTATGCTCGTTCCTCACTTTTTATTTCTGAATATTTCTTTTAATGACACATAGTGGTTTGATATAAATGTGAGGGTTTTTGAAGGTTTATTTGAATAATTGTACAGTTGGAAATTGGTTCAGCTGTGGTGGAGGCGCCAGGAGGCTCTCGAGATGCGCTTCATCCTCGTCTTGAAGTCCTCGCACTTCCTCACTTTGGCCCGCAGCGCCCGCAACCTGGCGCTCGGCGCCGCTCCGCCGCCGCGTAGGGCGCGACTTCCGTGGAGCAGCGCGTGGTGGAGTTTGATCATCGCGTCGCAGTCCTCGGGGAGCTCGGGGGTCGTGGCGCCGGGTGGCAGCGGCGTTGTGACGCCGCCGGGCGGTAGCGGCGTTCTGGAGGTGACGCCGGGAGGTAGCGGCGTTCTGGAGGTGACGCCGGGAGGTAGCGGCGTTTTGTAGGTGACGCCGGGAGGTAGCGGCGTTCTGGAGGTGACGCCGGGAGGTAGCGGCGTTGTGGAGCCGCCGGGCGGCCACGGGGTCCGGGTCTCGCCCGGCGCCAGTGGCGGCGTCGAGGCTCCCGGCGGCGGTGACGGGCCTCTCGTCTCGCCCGGAGCCAGCGAAACTGTGGAAGCTCCCGGTGGCAGCTCACTGGACGCTCCCGGAGGACCGAGCGGCGTTGTGGTCTCGTTGATGGGAGGCGGTGTGGGCAGTAGCGTCGCGTTTCGTTCGTCCAAGACGTCATGCAATTCCGGCCACGGGTGCCACTTGGGTGGAACGAAACAAAATTGACCTTTCGCCCTGCAAAGTAATTTTTTGGTTCATCATTCTGTGAATAACACACCCATAAAAAATTCTATAACACCCCCTCAAAATTTTTTTTCTTTTCCGTTTCAAGGTGCGTAGATTCCGAAAACGCTGCAAAGTCCTTGTCACATGGGTTTATTATTCTATTGGAAATACCTACAGAAATGCTGGAAATACATTTTATTGTTCCTTTTTTGTGCAATAATTGAAATTGCTACTTCTGATGGTTTCTACCAATTTTGGCACCCCAAAACTCGAATTAGGCTTAAAAAAATAGAAGAAAAAAGTTTTAAACTATCTCTGATCGTTGATAGAGCCATTTAATTGTCTTGATTCGCCCGTTGACGCTACTTCTGTGTTATTGTAGTGAATGCATAGGTGATTGGCATTCACCACTGGAGGAATTAGGAGAGGTTGTGCCCGGTTTGGTTATGGCTGGGAGGCTACCACCGCGCCCAGGATCTTTTAGGAGGAGGAGAGGGAGAGGAGGAGCGAGGTAAGAGAGTGGTCAGCGACTAGAGGAGAGCGTAGAATGAGCTGGAAGGCGAAGGAATCGAGTTTTTATAGCCCCTAGGGCTCTCTCCCTCCATCCTCCATACTGGTGGAGGATGGTGGGGATCCCCACCAGCTTCCCCCGGTCTCCTGCGTCTGCCGTCCCATTTCTAGGTTTATTGCGAGATATTAATTCACACAAGGAATGGTTCTCGGAGGATACCATGACAGTTATTATACAAATGTATGGTGATTTCAGACAATTTACGAGGTTTTTGATTAATAAAAAATGAATTTTGGGAGCTTAACCTTCGTTACAACCTCAGTTCTTCACTCTTCGGTCAAAATCAACCTAATATTCGGTCTTCTCGCCCTAAAAAACATGGAAAACGATACCTCACAAGCTCATGTTCACTAAAACCTCAAAAATCCCTCGAAACCCCCTTTTTTTAAACCCATTTTTCTCCCATAACACCCCTGGGTGTATGCCGATAGGGCTGCCGTGTTCCAGAGCACAACAAGGACCCAAATGTGTTCCTGAATGGTGACCCAAACGGTGAGCGGAAAAGCGAACGATTTTAGACGAAAATTTAAGGTAAATTTAAGGCTGAAACTTCATTAGAACCTCAATTTTCCACTCTTTGGTCAAAATCGTCTTCATATTCGGTCTTCTCGTCCCAAAAACATGGAAAACGATACTTCAAAAGCTCATGTTCACTAAAACACCAAAAAACCCTATTTTTACACTCATTTTTCACCCATAACTCCCCTGGGTATATGGCTCCATTTGGGCCCTAGTTGTGTCCCGAAACTTTTCAGCCCGATGGGAATATACCCAGGGGTGTTATGAGTCAAAATGGGTGTAAAAATAGGTACTTTTTGGTGTTTTAGTGAACATCTTGTGAGGTATCGTTTTCCATGATTTTTTAGGACGAGAAGACCGAATACTGAGTTGATTTTGACCGAAGAGTGAAGAACTGAGGTTGTAACGAAGGTTCAGCTCCCAAAATTCATTTTTTATTAGTCAAAAACCTCGGAAATTGTCTGAAATCACCATAAATTTGTATAATAACACTAGAAGTAGTATCAGTAGGTGAATCAAGACAACTTAATGGCACTACCAATGACCAGAGATGATTATGTTGACAAAAAAAAAATTTTTTTGAGCCTAATTCGTGTTTTTGGGTGCCAAAATTGGTGGAAACCATCAGAAATAGCCATTTAAATTATCGCTCATGATAGGAACAATAAATGAACACCCAAAATTTCTGTACCTATGTCCAGTAGAATAATAAACCCATGTGACAAGGACATTGCAGCGTTTTGGTTTATTATTCTGTGAACAACACACCTATAAATTCGCTCAGCAAACATTTTTATAACACCCCCCAAAATTTATCTTTTGCGTTTCAAGGTGCGTAGATTCCAAAAATGCTGCAAAGTCCTTGTCACATGGGTTTATTATTCTATTGGACATACCTACAGAAATGTTGGCTGTTCATTTATTGTTTATTTCATGTGCAATAATCGAAATTGCTATTTCTGAATGTTTCCACCAATTTTGGCACCCAAAAACTCGAATTAGGCTAAAAAAAATTTCTTTTTAAACTCTGGGATCGTTTGCAGAGCCTTTTAATTGTCTCGATTCACCTGTTGATACTACTTCTAGTGTTATTATACAAATTTATGGTGATTTCAGACAATTTCCTAAGTTTTTTATTCATAAAAAATTAATTTCGCGAGCTTAACCTTCGTTATAACCTCAGTTCTTCACTCTTCGGTCAAAATCAACTTAACATTCGGTCTTCTCCCTAAAAAAACATGGAAATCGATACCTCACAAGCTCATGTTCACTAACACCTCAGAAAAACCTCGAAAACCCCTATTTTCACACCCATTTTTCTCCCATAACACCCCTGGGTGTATGCCGATCGGGCTGCCGTGTTTCGGAGCACAAGGACCCAAATGTGTTCCCAAATGGGTACCCAATGTGTGTGCGGAAAAATGGAGATTTTTGATCAAAATTTAACGTAAATTTAAAGCTGAAACTTCGTCAGAACCTCAATTTTCCACTGTTTGGTCAAAATCGACTTCATATTCGGTCTTCGTGTCCCAAAAAATGGAAAACGATACCGCACAAGCTCATGTTACGAAAACACCAAAGAAACCCTATTTTTACACCCATTTTTCACCCATAACTCCCCTGGGCATATGGCTCCATTTGGGCCCTAGTTGTGTCCCGAAACTTTTCAGCCCGATCGGAATACACCCAGGGGTGTTATGAGTCAAAATGGGTGTGAAAATAGGTACTTATTGGTGTTTTCGTAACATGAGCTTTTGAGGTATCGTTTTCCATTTTTTTGGGACACGGAGACCGAATATGAAGTCCATTTTGACCAAACAGTGGAAAATTGAGGTTCTGACGAAGTTTCGGCTTTAAATTTACGTTAAATTTGGAGTAAAATCGTCGTTCTTCCTCACACAGTTAGGGTACCATTTGGGAACACATTTGATGTAAGTAGCAGGATTTGTATCTCGGATTCTGGATATTATATTCTTCCGGCAGGCTAAATGGCCTTTTGCCGGAGAGTTCTCACGTCTTACTCGCTTCCTGAATACCCCACTTGATCGCCGGGGACAAGGAGTTAGCAAATGTCCTAGTTGTGCTCCAGGGTAACTTAACTGTCGACCCTTGTTGCGTCAGTTGAGGAAATTGTTTGGTGCTTAATTGAACGAGCACGGCGCTAATTGAAATTAAAATTTGTGGACCATGCGGATTGTATGAGCGTTCTCCCAGGATTACTTCTTGTTCTCTACATTTGTTATAGAAACAATATTGTTCAGCCATCGTTTTGAAATGGGAATCCTTAATCACTACCGAAGGTAGGGAAGCCTTGGATTCGTGATTGAGTGAAAAAAAAAATGTATGTCCTTCAAAATGAAAATGTCCACTACCATTTTGCATTTCAGACATCGAGGAACATTTTCGCCCATAACTACCCGAAATAATGGTCGAAATGGGCTGAAATGTGGAGGGTAGGTGCGGGTTAGGTCACAGATGATCCCACACCAAAATCATTGAAAAAGTAATGTAACTTTCATCTGCGCATGCGCAAACGTGAAATACTTGAAACTCCCATAACTGCTCCAAATATCGTTGAAATGAGTTCAGATCTGGAGGGTCGATCAAGAATAATACTTTGATAGTTCCATATGAGTTTCATTGGAATCGTACTGTAACTTTCGTCTGCGCATGCGCGAGCATGAAATGTTGACAATTTCTTAGTAACGCTTCTAACTACTACGCGGAAAGTAGTCGTAAAGAGCTGAAATTTTGAGGGTACACGCGAGTTGGATCGCAGATGATGCCATTTCGAAATCACGGAACTCGTTTCATCTGCGCATGTGCAAACGTGAAATAACTTGAAACGCCCATAACTGCCTTAAATATCGTTGAAATGAGTTCAGATCTGGAGGGTCGATCAAGAATAATACTTTGATAGTTCCATATGAATTTCATTGGAATCGTACCTACAAGAAGTCTATTGATTTGACTGAAGAAGTTTATTCTTGTTATTTTTTGTTGATGTTCATTCATGATGTTTTCGTTTCACCGTTTTCTTTTTTATTTTATGTTGTATATTTTTGTATGTTGACTATTGTCTTGCATTTTTGTTACGGCAAATAAAACGACCTTATTACCTTATTACTGTATCTGCGCATGCGCGAACATGAAATGTTGACAGTTTCCTTGTAACATTTCTAACTACACGAAAAATAGTTGTAGAGAGCTGAAATTATGAGGGTACACGCGGGTTAGATTGCGGATGCCATTTCAAAATCACGGAACTCATTTCGGCTGCGCATGCGCAAACGTGAAATACTTGAAACTCCCATAACTGCTTCAAATATCGTTGAAATGAGTTGAGATCAGGAGGGTCGATCAAGAATAATACTTTGATAGTTCCATATGAATTTCATTGGAATCGTACTTTAACTTCCGGCTGCGCATGCGCGAACATGAAATGTTGACCGTTTCCTTGTAACGCTTCTAACTACACGAAAAATAGTCGTAGGGAGTTGAAATTTTGAGGGAACACGCGGGGTTGGATCGCAGATGATGCCATTTCAAAATCACGGAGCTCGTTCCGTCTGCGCATGCGCAAACTTGAAATACTTGAAACTCTTTTAAAGTGAGGGAGCTATACAGCCTACTCGAATTGGCGGAATTTTTTCCCCCTTGATACAGCTGTTTGCTCTCCTGGTACATTCCATGTATCTTTTCTTATTGCGGGATTGATTGAAAATAAATAGAAATTGACTCACCTGGTGTATTCAGTCAGAACCACCTTTTGTTTTTGAAATACCTGTGGTTTACACGCGTATTTCCTGCCGCAAGTCTCCGCCACAATCGATCCCTTATCTTTCACAGTCTCAATAAAATACGTGTAAGCTTGTTCATGACTGCAGCCTGCAATACAATGGCAATGTTAATATTTATTCTTTGCTGTTGTAATTTAGGAGATGTGCAATGGATACGTCTGCTGTATACCAGCGTATTGTTGGTATATGAACAATTAAATCAAGGGAAAATCGCAGAGCTAATCTGGATGATGATGATAATTATTGGTGGTTGTAAGGTGGGTTTCAAGTTCAAAATTCTGCCTCTGGGTTTGGACCGTAGTAAAACCTATTCACCAATCCAAAGAGACATCTCTTTTCTGTCCGACTGTGTCTTTTGGCAAAAGAAATTTTTGTAGTATCCATGACAGGGTTTTAATCAGTAACTTCTGAAAGTGGTAGTTGGCGGCCATCTTGGCATTTTCGATCTCTTTCAGAGAGAGACCTAATTAGGTGACTTTTCTAGAAAGAGAGTCTGTTTCTCATTTCTCGTTTATTTGATAGTGATGTCGTCCATCATCCTTCGTTCATCCGCTACCATTTCGGTCATTTTGATGTGTTTTTGTTTATTATTCAGTTAATAATACACCTATGTATTCGCTCAAAAAACAATTTTTATAACACCCCCTCAAAATTTTTTCTTTTCCGTTTCAAGGCGCGTAGATTCCAAAAACGCTGCAAAGTCCTTGTCACATGGGTTTATTATTCTACTGGGCATACCTACAGAAATGTTGGCTGTTCATTTATTGTTTATTTCATGTGCAATAATTGAAATTGCTATTTCTGATTGCTTCCACCATTTTTGGCCCCTAAATCACGAATAAGGTACGCTCTTTTTTTTCCCAAATTATCTTTGATCATTAGTAGTGCCATTAAACCGTCTTGATCCACGTGTTGATACTACTTCCAGTGTTATTATACAAATTGATGGTTATTTCAGACGATTTCCCAGGTTTTTGACTCATAAAAAATCAATTTTGGGAGCTGAACATTCGGTAGAACCTCGATTTTCCACTCTTTGGTCAAAATCGACTTCATATTCGGTCTTCTCGTCCCCAAAAACATGGAAAACGATACCTCAAAAGCTCATGTTACTGTTATCTACTAAAACACAAACGCTGCAAAGTCCTTGTCACATGGGTTTATTATTCTATTGGACACACCTACAGAAATGCTGGCTGTTCATTTCTGTTTCATTCATGTGAAATGATTGAAATAGCCGAAATAGCTATTTCTGATCCACAATTTTGGTTCCCAAAACAGGAATTAGGTACCTACGCTCCTTTTGGTTTATTATTCTGTGAATAATACACCTATGTATTCGATCAGCAAAAAATTTTTATAACACCCCCTCAAACTTTTTTCTTTTCCGTTTCAAGGTGGGTAGATTCCAAAAACGCTGCAAAGTCCTTGTCACATGGGTTTATTATTCTATTATTTTATTGGTCTACAGAAATGCTGGCTGTTTATTTATTGTCTCTTTCATGTAATATAATTGAAATAGCTATTTCTGGTGGTTTCCACAAAGTTGGCCCCCAAAACTTGAATTAGGTACTACGCTCCTTTTTTTTTTTTTTTTTTCAAATTACCTTTGATCATTGATTGTACCATTTAATCGTCTTGATCCACGCCACTGGTGACATCCCTACTCTCAGCAGTCTGTTTTACTTACGGAGTTGACTTTCGGCGGATTTGAGTTTCCTGCACGGTTTCTGCGGCGCCGTTCCGTCCATCGACCAGAAATCCGCGTGACCGACGTTCCAGATGACGCCGAAGGTGGCGGCACTCGTGTGGATGCCGATGACTTTGATCGCTGAGCTCCTGTTGACAGAGTCGTGAGTGTTCTGCCAGAAGAGAGGCATCGATGGATCCATTGCTGAGGACGTGGAATTCGCACATGTGATCATTAATTTCATCAAAGCCAGTGAATTGTATCTGTTTATTGGAAGACTGCAGCAGATACAAAACACTGAAAATTATTACGCAGCGGTTTATTATTTACATGGATATCTGCACCTTCTGCGTACTGCCTGTGGTCAATACCCTCGAGCTCCCCCACCAGGGAAAACGCTGCGAAATCCTTCTCACGTGGGTTTATTATTCTACTGGACTGTTCGTTTATGGTTTCTTTCGTGTGCAATAATTGACATAGCCATTTTTGTAGGTTTCCACCAAGTTTGGCTCCCAAGAACTCGAATTAGACTCCTATTTTTGACAAATTATCATTGATCATTGATAGTGCCATTTAACTGTCTTGATTCACCTGTTGACGCTACTTCTAGTTTTATGATAGAAATTTATGGTGATTTCTGACGATTTCCCAGGTTTTTGACTCAGAAAAAAATGAATTTTGGGAGCTGCAATTTCGTTACAACCTCAATTTTCCGCTATTTAGTCAAAATCGACTTCATATTCGGTCTTCTCGTCCCAAAAACATGGAAAACGATACCTCAAAAGCTCATGTTACTAAAACTCCAAAAAACCCTAATTTTACACCCATTTTTCACCCATAACACTCTACGTTATCAGGACACAACTAGGGCCCAAATGGAGCCTGTTTGCGATAGAACGATATTTTTAGACCGAAAATAAATTATATATGCATGATACGGCTTACGGCGGACGGACATTGCATTTTCTGAATCTACGCAACTTGAAACGTAAAACAAAAAATTTTGAGGGGGTGTTCAACAATTTTTGTCTGAGCGAATACAGGTGTGTTATAATCAGGTGTTCCCTAGCAATGATATCTATAGACTGGATGTTTACCGTTTCATTCACGATCATGTTGGCGAATTTTTCTGTGCAAATTCCTGGGCCTTACTGTGAACGAACGGCTGGGCGTACAATGCTCCGAATGGTCTCAAAAATTCAGAAAAAATCAAACTATTTAAAAATGCGAGAAAATCCACACCTCAAAATGGAATTTTCCGAGATAGGGATACTGTGGACATTTCAAACCCTATTTTTCACCTCTTAGAGATGAATGACAGTAACGCCGAGCTTCGTGGGGCAACTAGGCCCCAAATGGGAGCTACAGACCAAATTTCATTAATTTGGACGGAAAGAAATTTGTTTTGCATTTAGGGCTTTCCTGTCGGAGCTCGACGGTACTGGCCACAGAAAACAGTGATCAGAAGGGGCATCTGTACAGGTAAATAATAAACAGTTGTGTAATCATTTGCAGCGTTTTTGAAGTGTGGTTAATAAAATCACTTCTCCACTTACCTATGATTTTGCCGATTCGTCCGTGAGTCAGGTGCCCTACCGCGCCAGCTATCTGCGCTCCGAGGCCGTGGCCGAAGAAGGCGAGTCGGCGCGGATGGACGCCGTAGTCTTTGTAAAGCCGCTGAACGTACTGCCTCACTTGGCTCGCGACTCCGGGGACGGCTCGGCGAGCCCCGATGTAGTCCCTGTCTGCCTCCTTCCATCGGACTGCGATCACTTGCACGTGTCGTATCGTCCCGTTGAAAGCTGTTGGGAGGGCGATACTGTAGTAAATGCATGGGTGACGTGCATTCACCACTAGAGGCGTTAAGGTTGGTCGTGCCCGGTTTGTTATAGCGCGAGGAGTACCACCATGCCCGGGAACTTTTTGGTTGTGTGCCTGGTTTGCTTATAGTGCGAGACTACCACCATGCCCGGGATGTTTTTGGAGGCGTTGCCTGGTTTGGTTATAGCGCAAGGACTACCACCATGCCCAGGATCTTTTTGGATGTGTTGCCTGGTTTGGTTATAGCGCGAGACTACCACCATGCCCAGGATCTTTTAGGTAAGGAGAACGAGAGGAGGAGTGAGGAGAGAGAGAATAGTCAGCGACTAGAGGAGAGCGTAGAATGGTTGGAAAGGCGAAGGAGGCGAGTTTCTATAGCCCTTAGGGCTATCTCCCTCCATCCTCCAAATGGTGGAAGATGGTGGGGATCCCCACTAGGTTCCTCGGTTCTCCTGTGTCTTCCGTCCTCACTTCTGTGTTTATTGGCGAGATCTTAATTTTACGGGGAGTGGTTCTGGGAGGATACCACGACAGATACAATCAGAGGTTTTGTGCTCCCAGACGTTGAAATAAATCGAAGCTGATTCGAATGCCTACGAATTTTACTTGGCTGATACCGAACAATCCTAATTGAACTGCATCAATTGTTTTCTGTAATAATATACCCCCCCACCACAAGAACAATCTTGTTATAAAAACTCTGCAAATTATTACACAACGGTTTATTATTTACCTGTACCGATGCCCCTTCTGCGTAGATCACTGTTTTCTGTGGTCAGTACCCTCGGGCTCCTCCAAGGAAAGTCCTAAACCGAATACTGGAGCCAGCCCGGGAATTACAGTTTCATAAAAATGGGCGGTATTCAATAATTCAATAATTAATTATTTGTTGTTTTTAGTGAAGCATAAGGTAAATAATAAACCGTTGTGTAATAATTTACCTGTATAGATGCCCATCTGCGTATTATACCGCTGTTTTTTGTGGTCAATACCTACCCTCGTGTTCCCCCCAGGAAAGCCCTAAATCGAGTACTGAAGATTCAATAATTTAGTGAATAATTATTTGTTGTTATTCATCAAGCATAAAGTTTGTTCAAGTTACAAAAGTACCTATCGACAAAATCCAAAATAACCATCATTTTTCAAATGGAATGATATCACAGAACAACCAACTCGACTTCATACAGCCATCCGTGATTATCATCAGGTGCTCCCTAGCGATGATATCTGGGCCGGATTTATTCCGTTTGATTCACGATCATGTTGACAAAGCTTTTCCGTGCAAACGAACGGCTGGACGTACCTACAATGCTCCGGGTGGTCTCAAAAAATTCTTTAGTTTGAGATATCTATGTAAAAAACGTGTAAAAAAACCGTTCCTTCTATTGAAAGTTTCTAGCCACGTACGGCGTTCTGAAAATTTCAACCCCTATTTTTCACCCCTTAGTGATCACTGACAGTAACGCCGAGCGTGTCGGACCAGCAAGACCCCAAATTTCATCAATTTTGGTTCATGGTAACTAAGAAAAGTGCGAAGTACGGCGTAAGGCGGACGGACACAAATTTTTTTATTCCGTTTTCAAATTCTACGTACCTTGAAAAGGAAACCATCAAATTTTGAGTGGTGGGGGGGTTATTTTATTTATTTATTTTGTTTTTGCTCGATTCCCAAGGTTCAATATTGAAAATAAGAAACCGAAAAAAAATAAATAAAAAGGGGACAGACTGCGCAAGAGGACCTCCATGGAGCATAACGACCGTGTCTGTGAAATTTCAGCTGTTGAAACCCTCATTAACTTTCTGGGGGGAGGAGGGGGGGTTGCAAATTGCACACTAAGCTTCCTCGGAACATAATGAATGGGTGTGCAAAATTTCAGCTCTTAAAACCCACTCGAATTCACACCTAAATTTTTATTTAAGCCTGCAAACATCCTTTTATATGTTTACTTTCGTATGTTAGGTATTGAACATTGATAACGAAAAATTAATAATTAATGATTAATGACAGATGATCAGAATTCTTGATTCTGAAACTGGAATTCATTGCCCGGCCGGTTCCAGAAGCTACTCGATTTATGGCATTTCTGGGAGGAGCACGAGGGTAGCGATTGACCACAGAAAACAGTGATCCTTGCAGAAGAGGCATCTATACAGGTATAATAGTTAACTGTTGTGTAAAAATTTGCAGCGTTTTTGTTTGCTGGGACGGCCAGGGATCGCTACCTCGCACAGTAGTGAAGCCACATTTTAATAACATTATCCGCGGTTGTGCTTCGTATCGTACGTAATCGTGCGCCGTACCGCAGGTCGAATGTTATGTACCACAGGAGCCACCAAACCAGCCTTAGGGGCTAAGAGACGTCACAGGTTGATGAGCGTTCAAATGTATTGGCAGGCACGGATCGATTGACGGACATTATGCGGCTTATTCAATTTGTGGATGATCACACGAACAAAGTGGTGTAATGGAACATGATTTGATGTACTATTGGGTCAGAGTTTGATGTTATATCAGTTTCTTGCGATGGGAGCTTCAGTTATTTCATGAGTAGCACCTACTTGAGAATGGAAGATCATCTTGACACTGATAGTAGCGTTGTGACAATAATATGGTTATCGAGTGCAATTTTTACTGAAGCTTTTATTGATGTTCCTTCATTTTTTGCGTGTTTATTTACTTCATACGGTTTGGTATAGATTATGTGAATGCTGCAGACCATTAGATACTGAATGGCTTGTTATGGAAATTCCAGTCGCAAAGCTTGGAAAATAATAATTTAGAAAATTAAATCATACTAAGAAAAGTAGATACCAGTCAGACACTAAAAACCAAGCGTCTTTCTTGATACCCTGACAGAATTCAGCCAAAATTTGGCTGTATCCCGATTTGATCCAGCAGCCGACTATTTCTGCCAGGCAAATCTTTTGAAGAAGTAGACATAGAAGGAAAAAGTCGTGCCCACTCTTAGATGTGAAGTCAGTCCGCCTGCTGGCTCGCATCAAGGGGAAAGGGACGGCAACGTTGTAAGATACGCCCAGGTTGAGGATTAGGGACTAACAATGGGCCTCTTGTTATAGTAATTTTCCTAAATGCCGTTCTAATGATCCGGTCTTCAATCTGAAAACGGATTTGGACTCTTCGATATTTTCTGTACAAATGTACTAGCTGCTTTTTCAAAATAAAAATGAAATTAAGTAAAATAATATCCGAAACTCCATGAAAAAAAAAATTGTAACATCAAAACTGAATGTCGCCACTTGAGGTTGCTTATAACGACCACAGAACACTTTACGGATTGAAAATCGGTTCAACCGTGCACGAGATAAATCTAATATTGGATTGGCTCATATTGAAGCGCGACGTGGTGGCAGTTCTTGTAACCTATGACTTCACCCTTAACCATCACCGATTCGTTGCTCATTCAACGCTCAGTGATTATATACCGAAAAGGGGACAAAATGGATTGTGGAAACTACAGAGGAATCTCTCTGCTGGGTGTGGCCTACAAGGTTTTGTCGATCTCCATTTAAAGAAAGGCTCCAGAAGAAGGCAGAGGAAATCCTGGGTGACTGTCAAGCTGGTTTCAGGGCTGCACGTTCCACAATGGACCAAATCTTCAAGCTCAGAATTGAGCTTGAACATGCTTATGAGAGGAACATCACCCTGCATCACTTATTTATCGATTTCCTAAAGGCTTTCGACAGAATAAACAGGTTAAGCTGAACAAGGCCCTAATTAGTCTAGGCTTTCCTGGAAAACTGGTGAGGTTGGCTCTGATGACTCTGGAGGGAAACAAATGTGCAGTTAAAGTTGATGGAAAGATAGCCAATGCTTTTGAGGTCACCTCTGGTGTACGACAGGGGGATCC
The DNA here is from genome assembly GCA_954871275.1 of Leptopterna dolabrata. NCBI lineage: Eukaryota > Metazoa > Arthropoda > Insecta > Hemiptera > Miridae > Leptopterna > Leptopterna dolabrata. The sequence continues at coordinate 61,650,603 of OX940978.1, forward strand.
AATCTCAGCAGTCTTGTTCAACCTTGCACTGGAGTACGTCATTCGCAAGCTGGAGGTCAACATATCAGGCAACATTTACCATCGAACCACGCAGCTGCTGGCCTTTGCTGACGACATTGTTGTGACTGCAAGGTCAGTGAGGCATTTAGATTACGCTTTTCTTCAGCTGCAGGCCGCAGCAGAAGAAGTTGGCCCAAGCATAAACAGTGATAAAACCTTGTACATGAAAACAGCTCGACATGATGAAAACTATCCAGGTTCGGTGAAGTTAGGAAGTTCCATTTTCAAATCCACTAAGGAATTCAAATACCTCAGTGTTATGATAACTAGCAACGATGACTGTTCCACTGAGATTCGTGCTAGATTAGCTACAGGAAATCGGGCGTACTTTGCTCTCCAGAGCTTATTGAAATCTAGGATGCTCTCGAGGGGTCTAAAGACAAGGATTTACGAATCTATCATTCGCCCTATAGTGACATACGGCTCGGAATGCTGGGTACTTACCAACAAGGATATGAAGTCTGGGAACAAAAAATCCTCAGGAGGATTTCTGGACCCGTATGTGATCAGGGAACGTGGTGGATTAGGAAAAACTCGGAACTGCTGGAACTGTACCTGGAATAGTAGGAATTGTCAAGAGTGCAAGGCTGAGATGGTTAGGCCACGTAATGAGGACTGACCCAAAGAGCTCCCTAAGAGCAGTACTGGATGGTTACCCTGGGGGGCACCGAGTGCGGGGAAGACCTCGTAAGAAATGGCTGGAGGATGCTGAGGGCGACTTCGGCGAGCTTGGCGTGAGACTGTGGCGAAGAAAAACACAGGACAGACCAGTCTGGAGAAGGATTACAGAGCAGGCCAAGGCTCTCAAAGGGCCGTAGAGTCATCAAGAAGAAGAAGATTATATACCGAGGTATAACTCACTCAATCAGCCCAACATGCAAGTTTGCTCCTCCTTCTATTTTATCCCTCGATACCACTGCTGGGACACCACTTGTATAACAGCCCTAGCAACTATTTCATTCCATCATCCATCAAAGCAAATGCAAATGTACTGACCTCTCTGGAAGTTTGATTCAAAATCTTTCTTCAGTTCGTGCTGCCAACCGTGAATGAGTATCTTGATAGTAGCCGTAGCGTTCAATTGGCCTTGGTGCATTTTTCCAGTTTCAGTTAGAGTAGAAACAATTCTCTTTCTACTCTGTTTGGTGCTATAATTGCAAAAATGAAGAAATGGCGGTAAGTTGTTTTCTTATATTTTTTAAACTTTTTTTACATTAAAAGAACCGGAACTATGTAACCATTATAAATAAATAAGGAAATAAATACTTTCTAAACAAAGTTCATCGAATCACCTATTTTGTTTCATTAACATAACATCAAATAGCTTAGTTGGCGATTTAAAAATAATATAAAAAAATTACTTCGTATATAAGACAAATTTTACAGGGTATGATAAATATTCTTCTTTGGCGGTCTGTACTTCCTCCAACAGTATTTTCGCCATGGCTTCCTCTGCAACATTTGCCACATTGTAATCGAATAGGTAGATTGTAGAAAATATGCAATTTGTAAAGGTAGGTACTTTCATGTCCTCCAAAATGAAAATTTCCGCTACCATTTTGCGTTTCAGACATCGAGGAACATTTTTGGTTCCGTGACTGTCTGTTTGTCCGTCTGCCTGTGTGTCTGTCTGTGGTCAATTGCTTGTAACGCCCTTAACTACCCGAACTAATGGCCGAAATGGGCTGAAATTCGGAGGATAGGTGCGGGTTGGGTCACAGATGATCCCACACCAAAATCATTGAAAACGTACTGAAACTTTCGTCTGCGCATGTGCAAACGTGAAATACTTGAAACGCCCATCACTACCTTAAATGGTTGAAATGAGTTCAAACTTTGATGGTCGATCAGAAATAATACTTTGGTATTTCTACTTGAATTGCATTGGAATCGTACTGTACCTTTCGCCTGCGCATGCGCGAACATGAAATGTTGACCATTTTCTTGTAACGCTTCTAACTACGCTAAAAATAGTCGTACAGAGCTGAAATTTCGAGGATACACTTGAGTTGGATCGCAGGTAATCCCCTATCAAAATCATTGAAACCGTGCGAACCGTAACTTTTGTCTGCGCGTGCGCAAGCGTCAGATCCTCGTAGCGCCCATAACTACAATGCAAATCATCGTAAAGCGGGGAAATGTTGACGACAGATGGAGGTTAGGTGTTGGATGGTTTCAAATGCATTCCACCAAGATCAGACTATAACTTTCGTCTGCGCATGCGCAAACGAAAAATCCTTGTTGCGTTTGTCCGTTGTCCAACCTTTTCACCGACAGGACCCAACCAATCATATACCTACGTCAGTCTTTTTTATAATTAATAAATTATACAATAAAATTCTGAATAAAACGTTGAATGAATGAATTCATTACATTCATTCATTCATTTATTATAGAATGAAACTCGCCACTTGTCCACAGAATGAACCTACCTAACTATTCTATACGTTCATATGATTCAAGTGAGGAAGTTATACTGTCTACTCGAATTGGCAGACATTTTTATGGCAAATAACAAATTTTGATCACTTTCTAACCACAACCCTAAAGGGCATAGGTGTCAGATTTTTCCTGTTCATAATTTATTCTTGGTTCTTACATTACTGTAACTTTTGGTATGTAGGTAGGTAGGTACTGTTATTATGGTTGACTTCTGTTCAGTTAAGCTATGCACATTGATCAAGCTTTGGAACACTGAAGCGTAATTGAAATTTCAAGGAAATAGGCTGTGAATACCAGCTTTCATACAGGATGTCCCAGTTCCTTCTGGAGAAACTCAGGGAATGGATTCTACTCTTCGTTTGGAACAAAAAAAATGCTCAGTAGAAATTTTTCGAAAAGTTCTTCGTTTTAAAGATATCCGACAATTTGTGTGTTTCCAACTTTTCATTACCTTACCACATAAAAACGCTGATAAACTCGAAAATATTGAGACTACAACAAATCCGATTGCACCGTTTGAAAGAACGTTAAATTTCCTGTAAGATTCTTCTATTTTCAATGGTTATAGTTACTTAAAATGTTACCAGTATCGGTTGAAACATTTGAAAATTTAAAAATTTAAAATTGTGAAAAAGATTGTACGTTCTACTGAGGTTACAAAAAATACCTTCAACGTGTCAAATTTCACAAAAACTGCAGTTACAGTACCCAAACACGAGCAGCATATTTCGGTACTCCTAATTTGAAAAGTAAAGCGGCATAACAACTACCTTCCCACGAGACACATTAAATTGAACTGTTGGAAGAGAAGCGTTCTGTGGCAGTTTGATAAGATGGTTGGTTCATAATTTATTATTAAGAAATACTTGTGCAAGCAAAATCACGTTCAAGTGACACCTCCCTGTACGTTCTCGTTGATTGGCGGTACTAATCATTCGTTGTTGTTTGAACTTCGATAAGTCCCCTTCATATTCCAGCATTATTTTTATTCAACCTGTCAAGGCAGCGTTAGTTTTATTTTACGAGGTCTAATTAATAACCCCCCCATTCACCTCTGCTCATGTTCTCAAACGTTCAGTTATCATTTTTTAACTATATCATTTTTAGTAATCATATTTTTTTTAAGTATATCAACAAGCCTATTACATGAAGAAGTTTTTGTGAAATTTGACAAGTTTTAGGCATTTTTTTTGTAACCTCAGTAACGTGCAGTCTTTTTCACAATTTTAAATTTTGAAATTTTCAAATCTTCCTACTGATGTTGGCCAACATTTTAAGTAACTCTGACCATTCAAAACAGAAGAATCTTACAGGAAATTTAACGTTCTTTCAAATGGTGTAATCGGATTTCTTGTAGTCTCAATATTTTCGAGTTTATTAGCGTTTTAGCGAATTTTCGAAGAAAAGGAAGCTACTGTTCTCGGTCCAAAATTTTTAAAACTCGAATTTCCGAAAGATTTTTATACCAAAATCCGTTTCAGACCATCCTGAATTCACTGCCGAAAGACACCAAAAATTATATGTATATATATATATATATATTTATAGGTGAGAGCAAGTGTGAGTTGTTCAATTCACCTATATATTTATATATATATTTATATATATATTTATATATATATTTTTATATATATTTATATATATATTTATATATTTATATATGTATGTGTCATTCCAGACGATAACTCTCGAAAGAATTGAGATAAAAAGTTCAAATTTGCACGAAAAATCTGTCTTGGCAATCGACAGGCTAAGTTCGAAGATGGGCAGAATCGGGTCACTCTAAGGGGGAGTTTTGGGGAGTTTTAGGGGGGGGAAATTACCCATAAATTCCCAAAATGAAAAAGTCTGACAAGTGACACCTCATTTTAAAGGTTTTTGTACGCTGAACACGATGGTGAAATCAGAATTGCGATATCTCATTCCGTTCTCAAACTGGAGCACTTTGAATATGAAGGAACGTGGTTATTTCTTGAGATGTTCTTCCTGGTTCGTCTGCTCTAATCTGATAACGGAATGGGATATCGCAATTCTGACTTCACCATCGTGTTCAGCGTTGGAAAATCTACAAACCGAGGTGTTACTCGGCAAAAAATGGAACAAAAAATTTGTTATGTACCCAATACCTACTCTTCTGGTATTCAAAACATTTTTGATTTCCCCCTCCCCCTCCTTCCACCCCAAATTTTACTTTGCGTAAAACTACTCCTGTTTTAATTTTGTATGGTATCAAGTTGGGAAAACATTGGCCGAAAATTAATTTTCAGAAAATTTTAGGCGGAGGAGGAAGATGCCGAAAACTTCGAAAATTCGCTCTTATAGCCATGCTGCATGACTGTGGTTTTTTATGTGGTAAGGCAATGAAAAGTTGGAAAAACTCAAATTGTCGGATATCTTTAAAACGAAGAACTTTTCAAAAAATCTCTACTGAGCATTTTTTGTTCCAAACAAAGAGTAGAATCGACTCCCTGAGTTTCTCCAGAAGGAACTGGGACACCCTGTAGGTATAGTATAAATAATATATATTTATGAGAGAAAAAAATGCGAGCGTTTCATCAATCTACTTAGCTCCTTCGCTGTGGCAGTGCACTAATTGTTACGAACTGATATTTATTTATTTTCGTTTCACTTACCTAGCTCCCCTTGTGACGCAGTATAAAGTAAAACTCCCAGAAATGTACCCAAACGGATTAACCATCGGATAGGGGCCATTCTCCCACTTGACCCGTCAGCCCGTGTTTTTCAAATGGAAGGTCCTCCTCATTAAATATTATTACGCCTCATCTAACCGCAAAATTCGATACTTCAGAGCAAATTTCGTACAATAGACTCAACGGCGTTTATAGATTAGTTAGTTACGGTTAGTTTTCTGCGTCTTTATAAATTATCTGTAGTTGGATATTAAATGTAATGGGGAAAAACCGACGTGGGTATGGGAAAATCGAAACTTCGACGCGAACCGTTAAATTTCCTAATACCCGTTAGCCCTTTTGTAAAAACGTCGGTCAATTCGAACGTTGGCGGACCTTTTGGTCGTTGATCCTACTGAATGAATGGCCATAAAGTTTGCATTTGGTACATCAATAATATGCGTGCAATAAACAGGCCGTTTTCATGAACTAGAACAATGAACTGTTCAATTATTCGGATCGACTGGTAAACTTCAGAGACCACTTTGGACTCAGTCAATAAAGGCCAATCAATTACTTGCCTCCAATGAGATTCAGTTAATTGAGCATTAATTTCATTTCCATAAACAGAAAGACAAAAATGTGATATAGGGAATTTTGACGCTATTCTGAAATTTTCTGTTTTTCCGTAATTTTATTAGATCTCGCAATCCCAAACATGGCGAGAGTTTCGTATTATTGAATATTCCGAAATCAAAATTTAGCTTTTACCGGAAACGTCCATTGGGTTACCAGAAATTTGTCAAAATTCGCGTAATAAGAGTGGCGTAGGTACCTGAAAAATTTCATAATTCTGTCGCGCCCGTAGGGGAAACTTTGGGAACCAATTTTTTTTTTTTTTTTTTTTTTGAGCCCTTCAGAAACGTCCCGAGAACACACAACTATTTCAGTTTCCAGGTTCCATTTGGTTCTGTGGAAATGGTAATCCATAAACGGACGGTAAAACAACTCTATGCAAAAAGGCGAAAAAGTAATGTGTAAAAAAATTTCTCCAAGATTTCCATTGGAAAAAATGTGTAAAAACAGGACCACAGCTTCTTCTCACTCGCATGAACTACAGTTCTTTGTTTACTCAGACGGTACAACGGGAACTTCCCGAGTTATTATGTCTTGTTTTGAACTCTCTAAGATCACCTCTGATAGGAGAACAGGTTTCCTCCTGCCAAAAAAATTCTTAATTTTTCGACTTTTGAACCGCTAGATACGCGTTTCGTCCCACCGTGCGCCGTAGCTCGAAAACTTTCGATAGAAGGGTATGGGTTTTGGTTTATTATTCTCTGAATAATACACCTATGTAATCGCTCAGCAAAAAATTTTTATAACCCCCCCTCAAACTTTTTTCTTTTCCATTTCAAGGTGCGTAGATTCAAAAAATGCAATGTCCGTCCGCCGTCCGCCGTATCACGTGTACAGGCTTCATTTTCGATCTAAAAAAGTCGTTCTTTCGCACACATGCTCCATTTGGGCCCTAGTTGTGTCCCGAAACTTTTCAGCCCGATCGGAATATTCCCAGGGGTGTTGTGAGTGAAAATGTGTGTAAAAATAGGTACTTTTTGCGTTTTAGCAACATGTTGGTAACATGAGCTTTTGAGGTATCGTTTTCCATGTTTTTGGGGACGAGAAGATCGAATATGAGGTCGATTTTGGCCAAAGACGCGGAAATTGAGGTTTTACCAGATGTTCAGCTCCCAAAATTGATTTTGTATGAGTCAAAAACCTGCGAAATCGTCTGAAATCACCATCAGTTTGTAGAATAACACTAGAAAAAGTGTCAACACGTGGATCAAGACGATTAAATGGCACTACCAATGATCAAAGTTAATTTGAAAAAAAAAAAAAGATCGTACCTACCTAATTTGTGTTTTGGGGGCCAAAATTGGTGGAAACCATCAGAAATAGTTATTTCAATTATTTCACATGAAACAAACAATAAATGTACAGCCAACATTTCTGTAGAATAATAAACCCCATGTGAAAAGGACTTTGCAGCGTTTTTTACGTTATTAAATTTTACTTGAGTTATACAAGTTTTTGAGACCACCCGGAGCATTGTACGTCCAGCCGTTCGTGTGCACCAAAAAGCTTCGTCAACACGATCGTGAATCAAACGGTATAAATCCGGCCCGGATATCATCACTAGGGAGCACCTGATTATAATCAAGGATGGCTGTATGAAGTCGAGTTGGTTGTTCTGCGATATTATTTCATTTGATAAGTGATGGACTGTTGGATTTTGTTGGTAGGCACTTGTGAAACTTGAACAAATAATGTCGAAGTATTATTGATTGGTAAATTATTACACAATGGTAAATTATTACACAACGGTAAATTTTTACAGAACGGTTCATCACCTAGAAGGGGCTGGATTTTGTTGATCGGTACTTTTGCAACTTGAACAGCCGTTGAAGTATTATTGATGGGCAAGTTATTACACAACGGTTCATTATATTTGACCACGAAGGTAGGTATTGACCACAGAAAACAGTGATCTACGCAGAAGGGGCATCTATTTCACTCCACATCAACAATTTTCCTTCAGAACTTCATTATTTGCGTTTCTTTTTGCCATTTTAGTTACTGTTTGTCATCGACAGAATTATTTTAGCAACATTTAACTCGTGATTTAGGTAGGTACCTAGTAACGAGTACGGGGTTAGGTACTAACCTACGGAGGGTCTGTGATGTATAGAATAGTACATATATTATATTATATAGGCGGGTTATCTATACAGAGAGCTGTGATCTGTAACAGAAGGGTATTCTGTACAAAATAATAAACCGTTGTGCAGGGATTTGCAGAGTTTTACGTTTGTAAAAATGTTTGTGGAACTTGGGAGTTTTTTGTCCAGCCGTTCGTTCACAGTAGGTAAGGCCCAAAAGTTTGCACCGACAGGCTTTCGTCGGGAGAATGACCTTTGGACGCACCTTGCGCCCAAACAACACTGCACCCCGTTTGGCCACACTTATTTCTTTCAGCGAACGATCACTTTGGACGCACCTGGGTAAACAAGCACTGGTACACACCGTTCGGTTGATATGTAGTTCTCGAACCTATCACTCTAGTCAGTTTCTCGTGCATTATCAACTGAGCTTTCTTCCAGCTGGAGATGTGTACCTACAACGCCTTTACAATCCTCATGATGGAAGCCCCACAACAGGTTTACCAATTCAGCTACTATGCTCTGACAAATTATATAGAAGATGGCTGCTCCTTCCCACCCCAAATGTGGGCATCTCCGCCTCCTACATGTCAGTTGAGAACAACAAATGGAGCAGAATCGTTCCACAAAGACTACAACAATCAATTTTACGCCCCTCATCCTAATATACATGTGGTGATCGGCTGCTCCCTAACACTATGTAAATAGCGTCGCTTGCATTATAAGCCGCGTCTAACGGCTCCCCAGAGCGGGGTTCCCCTACCCCTCTCTGGGGATGTATCAAGGGGTATAAAAGAAGCTGTGAACTGCCAATAAATTGTCATTTGACCACACAAACCGACTCAAGTAGTCTCGTGTATTTATTTCTACTTTTAGCTCCCGCTGATCATCACACTGGTCACCCCGACGTAGAACACGCACCTTCACCTTCGCATCGGCTTCTCGCCTACTACGATCGCCGGCGAGGCGGCGGCGCCCGACGACGAACACGCAACCTTCACCGGCTTCCGGCCTTCTGCGAACAGCGTCCCGCCTTCTCGCCTCTAGCGACGGCTCAACACGCACCTTCGCCGGCTTCCCGCCTTCTGCGATCAGCGCCCCGCCTTCTCGCTTCCAGCGACGGCTCAACACGCACCTTCGCCGGCTTCCCGCCTTCTGCGAACAGCGTCCCGCCTTCTCGCCTCCAGTGACGGCTCAACACGCACCTTCGCCCCGGCCTTCTGCGTATGCAACACCGCCTTCTCGCCTCCTGCGACCGTCTCTTCGCCCCGGCCTTCTGCGAACGCAACACCGGCGATGTTAATACACCTCTCGCCCCGGCTTCTCGCCTTCTGCGATCTTCAGCCTACGGCGACAACTCGACGTGAGACACGCACATTCGCCCCGGCCTTCTGCGAACGCAACACCGGCGATGTTAATACACCTCTCGCCCCGGCTTCTCGCCTCCTCCGATCGACAGCGAACCGCCTACGCCCCCCCACCACTCGTCAGATCCACGACCAACCAGAGAAAATCTCGTTTTTCCCGCTGCTTACTTAACGAGGGCGACCATCAACGGAGCATTCATTCCTCGGATCTACACCTTCAGGAACAACAAAGAAGAAAATGAAGACCAGAGCTACGAAGACACCAGAACCGCCTCATACCCTTCTCCCTCCTCCTCGTGTGGCTACCGTCAACGAGGAGTTGCAGGTGATCCAGCACCACCGACAACCGCGGCCTTCAACGCAGCCTCTCAATAGGACCACCGTCTACAAAGACCTTCCAGTAGCTTCGAGAGATATCGAGGAACATTTTACACACGTAAAATTACTACTCGATACTCTAACAAAATACGGCCTCCAAGTCAACAAGTCGAAGTATTAACTGGCCCACATCTCCGTCAAATTTCTCGGCCACATCGTATCACCTAGCGGCGTTACACCTCTACCCGAACGAACGGCCCTCATTGCCAAGTTTCCCTGCCCGTAAGCGACATAAACGCCTACTCCACTGCTCTCACGACTCCGAAGCCGCCTTCGAAGCAACGAAACACGTCCTCGAGAGAGCTGTAACACTGGCACATCCTGGCCCGACTCAGCGCCCTGGCCGTACTTACCTACAGCTCTACAGCGCCCGGTCTTCCGTCACAAACACGGCCTATCACACCCTGGGACACAGGCCTCTCCCGACACCGTCTTCACTGGGACCCAGGCACAGCCGTTACTCCAGGCGCGGCCAACGTCACCTGCTCCGGCACCTCCTGCCTCGCCATTCAAGCCGCCTCTGAAGATCACCTCTTCCAGCCGCCCGTTCCAGCGCTCTCCGAGACATCGCTCTCGACGCTTCCAGCTGGACCGCATCCGAGCACGTTCACGCATCCCACACCGCAACACACGACGGCGAGACACCACGAACTCCTCAAGCCACCCACCTACACGGCAACTACACAGCTCACACGCAGCCTCTTTCACCAACACTGACGCCTCATCAACAAGATTCATCGTCATTTACATAATTGCAGTATTCAACTTCAATTCTGGGGGGAGCAGTGTGGTGATCGGCTGCTCCCTAAACTATGTAAATAGCGTCGCTTGCATTATAAGCCGCGTCTAACGGCTTCCCAGAGCGGGGTTCCCCTACCCCTCTCTGGGGATGTATCAAGGGGTATAAAAGAAGCTGTGAACTGCCAATAAATTGTCATTTGACCATACAAACCGACTCAAGTAGTCTCGTGTATTTATTTCTACTTTTAGCTCCCGCTGGATCATCACAATACACCAGGTCATAACTGCACTAATTGACATACAAGCGGAGAGTTACTTGAAATTTCAAATCATACAGAGAGGATCGACCAACCCCATTCGCCCAGAAACCGCCCATCTGCTAGAGTTTTTGAATACCCGCTGGGCTCAATATATTTTAGACAAAGACGTCATCAGCTACCTGCAAGACGTTGCTAATAGGCGTTCTCCCGAGTGACACCGCAACAATAAACGACAATGCAACTATTAATACTGCAGATAAAGGTGAGCGCTTAATTTTTGTTGCTTCATTTACTTTCACATGTGCGTCCAAACGGTTCTTCCAGTCAATTCTAAAGGTGCGTCCAAACGGACGGTCAATGTGCGGCCAAACGGTCTCCGATTTTGGGGGGCTGCGTCCAAACGACATACTGCCGCTTCGTCAACAGAAGGGTGAATCAAGTTGTGTACTGAATGTGTCATGACTAGGGACGCTGCAACAATATTGTCCCAGTATCGGAAAAAAGAGTTTAATTGGCCCAAACAATCGGTAGTGTGTGTGTGTGTGTGTGTGTGGTTGGTGGGTGAGGGGAGGGATCGTTTCCAGTGGTCTTCAATGGATGTAGAATCTACGGGGAATTCAATAGTTTTCTATTGGAATTGGATGTCAGTTGGAGTGGATTTCAATTGGAATTCAGTGGTTTTCAATGGATTGCACGTAATTCAGTACAACAAATTGGCATACGACCAGTGGAAGAAGATGGTCAGCAAGGAATTTCAGTCAAATCAATTTATACGCAAAGTTCCCTTAGGGATTGTTATGGGGAATAGTCGACTTGTCTGTGTGCCTGCTGTGATGTGTGGAGGAGTGTTGTAAACTGTGAACAGCAAAACGCTTGGATCATTGTACGACTACAAAAGCGCACCAGCAAACTCGAAATTTTGATTGGCCTTCAATTTCTTAGTGGTTACTCGATTTTAAGGCTTTCCTGGGGATAGCACGATGGTAGGTATTGACCACAGAAAACAGTGATCTACGCAGAAGGGGCATCTATACAGGTAAATAATAAACCCTTCTGTAATAATTTGCAGCGTTTTTTATTGCACTCACCTTGAAACGCAAAACTTCACTGTGGGGGGGATAAATATTGGTTGTCAGCTACTAAGCAATGAGTATATATTATTATAATTTGATGATAACGGATACCATCACGCTCAAACGGCTCGACGGTATTTCACAGGATTTTGTTTTCAAAGTGCTCAGTACCGCCCGGAGAAGGTTTATTGATATTAGTTTCATTCCTCAGATTGGCCATCCCTAGCGACGTCCGTGTTAATTTGTTTATATGTTAGTTTTAGCGAATTTTCAGAGAAAATGACGCTATTGCAAATGGGTCGCCAAAACCAAGCCAAAACCCCCTTCCTTCCTCCCTCCCTCTTCCTAGTCCTTTTGTTTGGGATGGCCAAACAAAAGGATGTGTAAGAAGATGAACAATTTTCAAAAATTCTAAGGGGTCAAATTTGAGTTTTTAGGGGTCAAAACGGCCAAAATAGCGGGCAGTTGATATAAAATCACTGAAACTGGTTTAGAAGAGTGAGTAATGACAGAAAAATACCGTTCGGTTGTTTTTCATTGAGAATAGGGGTCAAATTTGGATTTTTAGGAGTCACAAATTAGTATTAGCTGAAATCAATAATAATTCACCTGATGTTGTGTGGGATGGTAATTCACGACGGAGGGACTGTTTGGTGATGGAAATATTTTTCCCAAAATAGAGTGGTTCAAATTTGACTTTGTAAAGGTCAAAAATGGTTAAAAGTGGCTAACATCAGAAACAATTATATAATTTTACGAAAAGTGGTATGGTTTCTCGCTATATATCATCTTTTTACACAAGCACGAAAATGTATATGAAAATTCGCTCTTATAGACATGCTGCATGACTGGAACTATTTACGTTGTTTGCACTCTGGTAAATTAGCAACGTTCAGAATTTCATTTTGGGGTTGAGTTCTGCAAACCCGGAGGTTTTCTTTTGCGTTCAACAATGAACCTGCGTTTATAAACCAAAACCACAAACGCAGGATCAGAATGAAGAACGTTCTGAAAAATTTACCAGCTTTATTGGTTTCCCGAATGCCTTCTTTCCATTTTAATGCCAGCCTCTCCCTCCCTTAAACTTCTTTAGCATTTTCTTCATTATTTTCTTCCAGGACCTTTATTGATTTTGTGAACAACTAATTTTAATGTAATAAATAATTTTTTTATCCGCCTAGGCACTGGGAATATTATTACGAGAACATTTTTATCTGATATTTTTCCACGTAATGTGATTTTGATTATTTTTCAATGCAAAAAAAAGTTAGGTACTAGAGAATAGGAGTATAATATATTAATCTTCAAGTGTAATATATGAAGCCGTAACAATGTGGAAAATATGCGCAGAAGGTATATTTATAAATTTTGTTTTTTCAAGTTTGTTCCTGAAGTTAGGCTTATCAAGTCATTGTATTATATTAATATAATTATATTATACTGTCTTCGGTTCAAGAAGAAACTCCGGGTTTCGCTTGATGTTATCATGCGTTTTACAGATTTGAACCTCGTAAGCTTTGTTCGCGGTGGCAGACTGTTTTCAAACCGTCTGATCCATCATTCGGCGTTCACGGTGGTGTTGAGGACTGGTCTCTGACTGTATAGCATCCATAGGAGGATTCTGTTCGCTTTCTGACGGTTCGAAAACAGTTTGCTGACCGTCATATCGGACTGCTTGCCCCCACCATCCCTCGCCCGCGTGAGCCAATCGGATCATTTCTCATCCCATCGTCGTGTCTCACTCTTAGTTCTGTGTATGGAATGTTTGGTTCATGTTTTTCATCTCTCGAGCATGTGCGAATCGAGTGGGAGGAGTCCATGACTCCTTTCGAATTATCATCGGGAGGTGAATTAGATCTACACTATCCAATACAAATAAAATAAAAATTATCTCGAGGAAATCAGTAGTTCCTTCGTACGACGACGAGACTTTTTCGTTCATTTGTTTATTTTTTGTTCGCCTCTAGTGGTATTTATATACGTGTTCCCATCGTACCTACATCAAGCCATTTACCTACAACTAGGGATCGGTTTATCCATAGCAAATAGCAGTCAGTTATGGGAGATTTAACCAGCAGTAATAACAAAACGGCAGTTTGCTTCAGTTTGGGTGTTTATCTAACCCCAGTTAAAGGTTTACTGAAGTTTAAATTCATCTGGTCTGAGGACGGCCGGGTAGAAATCCGGTGTAAAGAACGAAGAGGCTGTTTCATTTCCGAAAGAGTACTATTTTGTGCCACTTAGGTATCTTCAGTGTATTTGTCGTGGTACCCCTCACTGTAATTGTAATGTATACCACTCACATGTAACTTGAAAATATAGATTTAACCAATAAACAAGGAGAAAGACGAGCTGTGCGACGCCTCGGGGGAAGGACCAGAAGGGTTCCCCAACATCAAACTCCCAACGACTCTGAAGGGCCGTTAACGACCTTTGGCAGGCAAGGGACGAGGTTGAGGCACCTTTATAAGGTGACCAGCTCGCCCAGCTCTTCATTCGCCGACCGCACTCCTACCTGCGACTTCTATCTATCTCTCTCTCTCTCACCTTGCACCTTCTCTCTCGCCTACCTTTCCATCTCCTCTAGCATCTACTGTGGTGGTAACCGCGGGATGCGTCACCCCCTAACGCTCGCTGTGGTGATAACTGCAGGTTGTTAGCATCCTTCTTCCTTAGCGTCTTTTTTGGTGGTAACTGCGGGATGCTTTACCCTCCACTCGCTGTGGTGATAACCACTACTAGTACTAGCATACTTCTTCCTTAGCGTCTACTGTGGTGGTAACCGTGAGACCCCTCTTCCTCTAACACTTGCTGTGGTGATAACCTTAGCGTCTACTGTGGTGATAAACGTGTTAGTTGTCCGAAAAGACTTCTAAGGGGCACATCCTCCTCTCTCCTACAGTTCCCAAATCTACCCTACCCCTAGACCACGACAGTTTTCATAACTTGTCAAATTTTGGGATCACTAAAAAACGTAGCTGTGTAGTGCAGCCATTAGATGTACATACATTTTCATGGAGATTTATATTAAAATAGCTGTAGCGCGTTAGCAGTAGATTTTATTAAAGTAGTTATTAATGTTGCCTACATGATTGGGTTATTACATGTACATGTACCTACATAAAACCTACATGATTAGGTAGGTAACTGTTTAAAAATAACATTAAATCGTCAGCTGTTAAAGGTTTAGGGGTAGGTACCTACAGTTAAAGCCCACGGTAAGACGTGGTCGATGTGTGGGCAATATTATTATTTTAAGAATCGCATTTACGGCGTTAGTGGAAGTTAGGAAGTAGTTATACCTACAATAAGTTAATCTTAACCTAGGCGGAGAGGACATTTCTATTTCTGGTGTTAATAGTAAGTTGAAGTGGCAGTTAGTAAACGAGTGGTGGCTTACAAATCGCTAATATATCTGTAGTTTTGTAGACCTGGTCAGTAGGAAATTGAACTGGTGGTTTAAACAGACGCAAAAAGCATTATTCTGTGAGTGTTGATGAGTGGTTTCAGATTACAGCGTGGAAAGATGGGAAGCGCAATATTTCAGATTTTAAGTTCTACCTATTTGAAAGGTTAGACGTCGTTGCAGGTTAGAGTGTCTCTCTCTGTGTCTCCCAGGTTCGTCTAGTAGAGGGGAAAGCTGCGTTCTGGCGCAGGGGCCAGCCTTCACGACCAGTGATACTAAACCCGCATGACACAAAACCCGCAGCACTACAAATTTTTTGAAAAAATTTACGAAATTTTCGTAAATTTTGTCATTAATATTGTCATTACCATCGACAATTTTCGAAAAAATCTGCAAAATTTTCGTAAATTTTGTTGAAACTTTTTTCAAAAATTGTTGATAACGAAATTTCCTAATTTTTTTGAATATTTTCGAAGGTAATGACGAAATTTTCAAAAATTCCATACATTTTTCGAAAACGTAAATTTACGATTAAAAAAATGCTTAGTGTTGCGGGTTTTGTGTCATGCGGGTTTAGTGTCACTGGTCTTGAAGGCTTGCCCCTGCGCCAGAACGCAGCTTTCCCCTCTACTTCATCTATTTTACTGAATAGCTCGCAACCCGTACTTGGACGTTTTTACTCATGAATCGATAATATGTATATAATTATTTTCAATAAACAATCGACTTAACTTTAAGAGATGAAGGAACATAGCATCAAAAAGACTGATATGGTAGTTGGTGAACGAAGGATGATACACGATCACTATAAAACAAATGAGAAATGCGAAAAGGACTCTCTCCTTCGAGAAAAGACACCTAATTAGGTGTCTCTCTCTGAAAGAGATAGAAAATGCTAAGATGCCCGCCAACTACCTCTTCCAGAAGTTACAGAATAACCCTGTCATGGATACTATAAAAATCTCTTCTGCCAAAAGACAGTCGGACCGAAAAGAGATCCTTTTGCTTAGTGAGTAGCCCCCCCCCCCCCCCCCCCCAGATTTCCGTCAGAAAAGCGTTCGCGGTGCACCAGGTCTGCTGGGAGTTTGAAAGTTCGTATTGGTGGCGCATGCGTGTTGGCACGATCTGAAAAGTGGCTTCAGCCAGTCCGCTGACTGTCAGAAAAGTACACCGCGAACGACGTTTTTATCTTCTACTTGTTTGTAAACGATTTTTTTTATGTTCGTAGGGTAGTAAGGGTGTGAAAATTGAATAAATTCAAAAAGTAATAATAATAATAATAATTTCGTATTGTCAACTTCTTATTATATTGTATTCTGTGAATGGTCCAAATGTCATTCCGCTTGCCAAACTGCGCTGAGCTGTAAGACGTAGGTGTTTCTGTATCCGTGCTGCTTTTTCTTCCCTCAGATCGTCGTGAATTCAATGCCTACGCCTACGATGATGCTTCGGGTGACGGCGTCTGTTGGATGACTTTTTCTTTTTCGGTGGGAACCTTCTGTGTTTCTTGGGTGCCTTCTTTTCCGAATACTTGGAAATTGATGAAAGTTATGGTTATTTTAACAATTCGAGGATATGTGCACAGTGTGTATTTTGGTTTATTATCGGAATCGAGCACGAAAAAAATTCAGCCCCCTCCTCAAAATTTGATGGCTTCCTTTTCAAGGTACGTAGAATCCGAAAATGCAATAAAAAACGCTGCAAATTATTACACAACGGTTTATTCTTTATCTGTATAGATTCCTTCTGCGTAAGATCACTGTTTTTATGGTCAATACCCTCGAGCTCCCTTCAGGGAAGCCCTAAATCGAGTACTGTAGCCGGCCCCGGAAATAAAGTTTCATACAAATGCGCGGGGTTCAATAGATCAATCATTAATTACTTGTAGCTATTCATGAAGTATAAGGTATATAATAAACCGTTCTGTAATAATTGAACTTTAAAGATGACCCTTCTGCGTAGACAGTATCATAAACCATTGTACAATAATTTACCGTTCTGTAATAATTTACCCAATAATACTTCAACGTTTGTTCAAGTTGCAAAAGTACCTACCAACAAAATCCAAAAGAGACATAATATCACAGGACAACCAACTCGACTTCATACAGCCATCCTTGGTCATAATCAGGTGCTCCCTAGTTATGATATCCGGGCCAGATTTATACCGATTTATTCACGATCATGCTGACGAAGCTTTTCGATGCGAACGAACGGCTGGTCGTACAATGCTCCGGGTGGTCTCAAAAAATTCTTAGTTCAAGATCAATTTAAAAACGTAAAAAACCATAATCTTCTTTGGAAGTTTTCGAGCTACGGCGTTCTGAAAATTTAATTTCCTATTTTTCACCCCTTCGAGGACCATAGACCCCAAACGGGACCTAAAAACCAAATTTCATGAATTTTGGTTCATGGTAACTAAGAAAAATGCCTAGTACGGTGTACATACGGACAGAAATACTTTTATTCCATTTTCGGATTCTACATACCTTGAAACGTAAACCATCAAATTTTGAGGGGGGGTTAAATTTTGGTTTATTATTTTCAATAACGAACCATTGGAATCGAGCAAGAAAAAAAATGCTTACCTCCCCTCAAAATTTGATGGTTTACGTTTCAAGGTATGTAGAATCCGAAAATGCAATACAAAAATATTTCTGTCTGTCCGCCGTACGCCGTACTGGCCACTTTCACTTCATTATAGGTATTGACCACAGAAAACAGTGATCTACGCAAAAGCGGCATCTATTTCACTCCACATCAACAATTTTCCTTTAGAACTTCATTATTTGCGTTTCTTTTTGCCGTTTTAGTTAAGGTTTGTCATTGGCTGTATTATTTTAGCAACATTTACCTCGTGATTTAGGTAGGTACCTAGTAACGAGTACGGGGTTAGGTACTAACCTACGGACGGTCTGCGATTCACATAATATGTGTAGACTAGTATATATTATTTATTTATTTATTTCACGGGCGAGCCCAATTACATAACAACATTAAAGAGGAGTTATATAGACGGGTTATCGATACAGAGAGCTGTGATCGGTAACAGAAGGGTATTCTGTACAAAATAATAAACCGTTGTGCAGGGATTTGCAGCGGTTTTTTTTTTCATGCTCGATCCCAAAGGTTTATATTGCAAATAATAATCCAAAAATTTCTGCCCGTACGCTGTACTTTCCTCAGTTACCACGAACCAAAATTAATGACCCATGGATTATAGGTCCCATTTGTCGCGGATCGCGATTGATTTTAAATTTATATTTTCCATTAATTATTTTATTCGTTCATTTGGCTGCAGTTTTCCGCCGTGACGCGAATCATGTGACAGCGCAATGACCATATATGTTAGAGAGAAGAGGAACAGGAACTTTTCGTGAATGATTTTAATTGTATTTTCAGAGCTATCGTGAAGAATATAATTATCTGGTTAGTTGAAAGATTGAGTATTGATTTCTTATATCGAACAATTTATTAGAGACAGTCGGTGAAATTCTCGACACCTTTTGGGGCACGTCATCGTACGACCGTGCGTTCAGCGATGGTCGCGCGTAACGTGTGGTGATCGTCCGATCGAAATGTGTGTCCTAATTCGCGCAACCTATTCGCACGACCAGGCGTTGTGCTACCCGATCGTACGACCAGTTCATGCGTTCCTGCGGTAATTTATAGCGGAATTCGTTCGGCGGTTTATTTTTGGTTTATTATTTTCAATGAACCATTGGAATCGAGCATGAAAAAAAAAATTTTACCCCCCCTCAAAATTTGATGGTTTACGTTTCAAGGTATGTAGAATCCGAAAATGCAATAAAAAAAATTTCTGTCTGTCCACCGTACTGGCCACTTTTCTTAGTTACCATGAAAAACGCTGCAAATCCCTGCACAACGGTTTATTATTTTGTACAGAATACCCTTCTGTTACAGATCACAGCTCTATGTATAGATAACCCTTCTAAGTAACATATAATATGTACTATTCTACACATATTATGTAGATCGCGGACCTCCGTAGGTTAGTAGGTACCTAACTCCGTACTCGTTACTAGGTACCTCCCTAAACCGTTGTGTAATAATTTACCTGTATAGGTTCCACTTCTACGGAGATAGAATAATGAACCGTTGTGTAATAATTTGCCCATCAATAATACTTCAACGGTTGTTCAAGTTGCAAAAGTACCTATCAACAAAATCCAGTACCTTCTTGGTAGATTAGCCGTTGTGTAATAATTTACCGTTGTGTAATAATTTGTCGTTGTGTAATAATCTGTCATTATGTAATAATTTACCCATCAATAATACTTCAACAGCCGCAATAATGCTTCATAGGTACCCCACCAATAAAATCGGTTTCACTACCTATCAACAAACTCCAATAGAGCCATCATTTTTCAAATTAAATAATATCACAGAACAACCAACTCGACCTCTTAGGTACCCCATCAATAAAATCGGCGCGTCCCTGGTGACGAGGTTTCGTTTGTTGTATACAATTTCATAAACCCTGGAGTCGAAAATGCCTGTCGGTGCAAACTTCGGGGCCTTACTGTGAACGAACGGCTGGACGTACGATGCTCCGGATGGTCTTAAAAAACTCGCAAGTTCAAGAACTATTTAAAACCGTAAAAATATTCACGTAAAAAAATGGTATAGGCGTTTTGAAAATTGCAACCCCTATTTTGAACCCCTTAGAGATGACTCACAGTAACGTCGAGCTTCGAGGACCAACTAGACAGCGAACGGAACCTATAACCCGAATTTCATCAATTTTCTTTCATGGTAACTAAGAAAAGTGGCCCGTACGGCGTACGGCGGACAGACAGAAATATTTTTATTGCAGTTTTGGATTCTACATACCTTGAAACGTAAACCATCAAATTTTGAGGGGGGGTAAGAATTTTTTTTTTCATGCTCGATTCCAATGGTTCATTATTGAAAATAATAAACCAAAATGGTGTGGGTTTCTTTTTGTTAGGTACTGTTTGCAATCGACAGAATTATTATTTTAGCAAGATTCACCTCGTGATTTAGGTAGGTACCTAGTAACGAGTACGGGGTTAGGTACTAACCTACGGAGGGTGTGCGATCCGGCTGGATTTTGTTGATAGGTACTTTTGCAACTTGAACAACCGATGAATTATTATTGATGGGTAAATTGTTACCCAATGGCAAATTATTACACAATGGCAAATTATTACACAACGGCCCATCTACCCAGAAGGGGATGGATTTTGTTGATAGGTACTTTTGCAACTTGAACAACTGGTGAATTATTATTGATGGGTAAATTATTACACAGCGGTTCATTATTCTATCTCCGTAGAAGGGGAACCTATGCAGGTAAATTATTACACAACGGTTTAGGGAGGTACCTAGTAACGAGTACGGGGTTAGGTACTAACCTTCGGAGGGTCCGTGATCTACACAATATGTGTAGAATAGTACATATGTTATATAGAAGGGTTATCTATACGGAGACCTGTGATCTGTAACAGAAGGGTATTTGCAGCGTTTTTCGTTATAACAGTACGCACATACGACCCAAGTTTTATTTTCACTCAGTCAACCGATAGAATTCGTAGGTACCCTGTTATATATATATGTTAGTATTTATGTACATATGGGTTTTTTTCTGACGTTAAGACACTCACCACGTGTGTTCCTGGTCGCATTTGTCTGAACAGTGCTGCCGGTTTATCAGCCGCAAGCGAATACGGTGAGGTTGGGTGGGTATTGAAACAGAACTGTCCATTGATACTGTAAAACACGAGTCGATGAAAACATGTTTGTCCTAAATCGCATTACAGATTGATACTGGTGATGGTTATAGTGTGATGTGCGCACAGAGCACCAGAAGTTAGGTAGTGGGAAAACTGTTTTTTGAGTCAGCGTTTGAACTGCAGTGTGTACGGCAATGTGTGCAGGTACTTCGAAACTTGCTTCTTAAGTTTATCTATACATATAATAAAACAGTGTCTGTTTGTTTGTTTGTTTGTCTCGGCATCAATTGAGAACGGCTGAACGTAGAAAGTTGCGGCTGGTACCATTTGACGCAGAATTTATCTGGGAAGGTTTATGAAAAATCCGCATTTGAATCTGTCCATCCGTTGAAACGCTATGAATGAAATACTACTAAAAAACGTGTTATAATCACTTCTATGAGGACGTTTATGCTTATAATAACTTTGAACGGTTGGACGTAAATCCGATTGTAATTAGATTCTGGATTCAGCTCGACGAGTACATTCAAGTCGTACTTCAATCAGGATGTTAGTGGGAGGGGGGTACAGGTTATGAGAGGGGGGGGGGGGGGTCTACAGAAATTTCAAAACTACTTGACCAATTGGAGTGCAACTTTGGGAATTTGCTGTGTGAACATTGAGGAATGTTTCTAACCAGGTAGGGAGGGTTCATAGGATATGGGGGGGGGGGGTTAAAGGCAGTTAGGGTTGGCATTGGGGAAGGTTTCTGATCAGTTGAGGAGGGGGGGATACAGGGGGTGTCTGTTCTACCGTTGCGAAGCGCGGGTACACAGCTAGTCTTGAATAAGCCTTCTAGATATTCTGCCTCACGGCTATATAATGAATTTAATGTTTTGTATCTAAGACAGATCTTTCTTTTAGAATCTTGCGTTCACGTTTTCAAAACTGGCATTGACGAGAATGATTTGTCTGTGGTCTCGAACACCAGACTGGCCTCGTTGACTAACGTCAAGCTACCTAAATGTGGCACAGAGCTCTTTTAAACGTGTCTCATACAATAGAGCGTTATCTTTTTTTGTGAAAATAAAATTAACACATTTGCGTTTCGAAGTCTGAAAGAATTTAAACGCCGAATTGAGCAGGTTCTTCTAGCGAAGGATGCTCTTAGTTAGTGGTTCTCCCTTTTAGCGAATTTTCGAAGAAAAGGAAGCTATTGTTCTCGGTCCAAAATTTTTAAAACTCGAATTTCCGAAAGATTTTTATACCAAAATCCGTTTCAGACCATCCTGAATTCACTGCCGAAAGACACCAAAAATTATATGTATATATATATATATATATATTTATATATTTATATATTTATATATATATTTATATATTTATATATTTATATATGTATGTGTCATTCCAGACGATAACTCTCGAAAGAATTGAGATAAAAAGTTCAAATTTGCACGAAAAATCTGTCTTGGCAATCGACAGGCTAAGTTCGTAGATGGGCAGAATCGGGTCACTCTAAGGGGGAATTTTGGGGAGTTTTAGGGGGGAAAAATTACCCATAAATTCCCAAAATGAAGCAGTCTGACAAGTGACACCTCATTTTAAAGGTTTTTGTACGCTGAACACGATGGTGAAATCAGAATTGCGATATCTCATTCCGTTCTCAAACTGGAGCACTTTGAAGATGACGGAACGTGGTTATTTCTTAAGATGTTCTTCCTGGTTCGTCTGCTCTAATCTGATAACGGAATGGGATATCGCAATTCTGACTTCACCATCGTGTTCAGCGTTGGAAAATCTACAAACCGAGGTGTTACTCGGCAAAAAATGGAACAAAAAATTTACCAATATCCAATACAATACAGAGTAGGTAATGGATACGTAACATACGTACTGTACGTATGTTTGATAAGTAACTGTACAAATATTGTAGTACCAATACTACAATATACGTACATACTTGAATACCTATAATTACCCAATAAGTTTAAGATTGCCCATATTTGAATGGGATATTCCAAACATCACATTTTACATAAAATCAGTTATTTCTTCGAAAATTCGCTCTTATAGCCATGCTGCATGACTGTGGTTTTTTTCTTTTACTTTTCAATTATTTTTTTTTTTCTTTTGTCATGGTATCCTCCCAGAACCACTCGCTGTAAAATTAAGATCTTGCCAATAAACACAAAAGTGGGGACAGAAGACGCAGGAGAACCGAGGAACCTAGTGGGGATCCCCACCATCCTCCACCAGTTGGAGGATGGGGGGAGATAGCCCTAAGGGCTATAAAATCTCGCATCCTTCGCCTTTCCAACCATTCTACGCTCTCCCATGGAAGAAGAGAGAAGGAAACTTCACTCCACGTAAAATGGCGTGCTGAGAAGCCCCCTTTCAGAGCAATCTAACGGTGGCGAGTGGAACTATCTATAGTGCATGCCTGCATCAATAGAGCGCGGTGTGCCTGACATCCCCCCCCCCCTCACAACAGACAACCTGACCTATTTTTGTCATTTGATATCAAAATTATATTTTTTGAGGCTATTTTAATGTTCTATTTACCATGGCGTGTTATGTTTCTGTTTTGCTTTACCTAACAATGCTTGATATCGTAAATTCTTCTATTCATAGGAGTTGATGTAGACAAAAATTCGTGAAATGAAAAAAAAATTACCAAGTAGTTACCCAACAATTAGTTTAATAACGGCAATGAGTAGGTAGGTACCCAATCGAATTAATACCTACAGGTTATTAAAACTGATAGTTTATTAATACAGTTGAAATACTTATTAAATTTGTTATGTACACTAAAAAAAGGGTTTAGATATTTGCACCACTTGACACAACACTTTCGCGGAGGCAAGCAGTGGAAAACTACGTCACAGAACTATCTAGGTACTACATTTGGAATGATGAAGACGGTAAAAATTATAAAGCAGAACGCCGCGAAATGAAAAGTAATAAAGTAAATAATACTAGGCAAGGCACAAGATCACATATCAAAATGGTGGATCGCGGAGAAAAACAAGAATGAGAAAAAGCCGTTGGAAACGTACTCGTAGATACCTCGAGGAATGGAAGGTGAGGGGCGGAGCGTGTAGGTCTTGTGATGCACTAGCAGCGCTCGTGATGATTAGTATTACTACAAGGCTACAAGCTTACGCTCGCCTCCACTAGGGCCCGGGTTCGTCGAGGCGAAGAAAAGGCTGCACCCCATTTCACATGGAGTGACTTTTCCTTCTCTCTTCTTCCATGGCTCTCCTCTAGTCGCTGACTATTCCCTCTCTCCTCACTCCTCCTCTCGTTCACCTTACCTAAAAGATCCTGGGCATGGTGGTAGTCTAGCGCTATAACCAAACCAGGCACGCGCTTCCCAAAAGATCCTGGGCATGGTGGTAGTCTCGTGCTATAACCAAACCAGGCACGCGCTTCCCAAAAGATCCTGGGCATGGTGGTAGTCTTGCACTATAACCAAACCAGGCAACGCCTCCAAAATGATCCTGGGCATGGTGGTAGTCTCACGCTATAACCAAACCAGGCACTTATCCAAAAAGATCCCGGGCATGGTGGTAGTCCTCACGCTCTAACCAAACCGGGCACGACCTACCCTAACGCCTCTAGTGGTGAATGCACGTCACCCATGCATTCACTAAAACTTTTTATTTTAATTTTAGATCAGTTCGATTCTTTTTAAGTAACTACACGGAAGCGAACGTGTTTTTCGAGTGATGTCTGGATGAGCTCCACCTGAGATCACTAGTTCTGATGAACTTATTCTCATGGTGGGCAATGACTGAGATCCCTGTTATACTATTAGTGATGTATGATGTTTTTTTTTTAAACATTGATATTAGGAGAAATCTTTTCTTCATGTATAGAGACCTATATAACATGTAGATTGTTACTCTTTTATTGCCAAAATATTATGAATTTGAACTGACTACAAACGCACATTGCTTGTTCATTTTGAATGCCTTTCAAAAAGGACCACGTTCCCCCTCCCCCCTAATTCCATCACTACCTGGTAAATTTATTCCATGGTTAGTCATACTTGGTGTCCTCCGTGAAGAATCCAGTAGCCGGAACTTTTACATCCTTAGTTGCCCCACAGGTGATTTTCCTCCCGCACTCCACTGCGTGGAACGCATGTGGATTTGTGACAGCCTCGATGAAATATCTAAAGCTCTTCTCGTGGCTGCAAACTATCGGAAAACATTTATTGATTCATTGGATTACGAATAATATTGATAAGTAAGCAATCCGAATAGAAACAACTGCAAACAACAGATATGAACTGAAACATAATAATATGAGCTGAAATTTGTGAATAGGTGGGGTATCCAGATACTCGTCAAACGATGCTAGACCTTATTCTGAAGTTTTCAAACAGTGAATTTGGTCGTTGCCGAATCGGCATTCAAAGATGCAACTTGAGTTATCTTTCACTTCTTCCAACTCTTGTTCTAAAACTGTCAAATTCATATAAGGTCCGTACCAATAGCCCGTCTCCAGTCCCTCTGGTAACATCCTGGCTGAGGTGCAGAACCCCGGTTGACCCAGAAATCGGCGTGGCCGACGTTCCAGTAGACGCCGAGGTACCCGGCGCTTGTGTGGACGCCGATGACCCGTTGCGCCGATGACGCGTTGACTGTGTCGTGCGTGTTCTCCCAGAAGAGGGGCCCCATCGGGTCCAGTGCTTTTATAAATAATGTTATTGTACAGTTATTAAGGTGAACAGTTATGCAATGCTCATTTTAAGGTCAGTACTAGGCCTGTGGATCGGCCTGTTCCGATGCAGCGAAATACAATGTGTAGTCTATTATACTGTGATGAGGTTCTTGACCGCTGGAATAAATACAGTGTGGTGAAAGGTTAGGGTCGGATTGGTTGAAGGAGGTTTAACGCCCTGTGGTTATCACCACAGCAGGCGTTGGTGGAGAGGAGGCTAGCACCCCGCGGTTATCACCACAGCGATTGCTAGAGAAGAGAGAGGCGTCCCGCGGTTAGCACCAAATCTGAGTGCGTTCACTCCTCAAGTGAACAATGGCAGATCCTGCAGAAGTAATTCAAGTGTTTTTGTTGCATTAATCGGTGTTGTCTAGTTTCCATAAATATACTGCCATTCAGCGTATAGAAAAGGTGAAATTTTATTGCTTACTTTCAGCTTCGGAAGATCTAAAATACCTCCGAAACTGTTTCTGAGTTCTGATTAGCTGTTACTACTTGCGATTTTGAACCCGGTGTATTTTTTTTGTAGAGTAAGGCCCAAAAACTCACAAATCGTCACTTATAAATACGGGTGGTAAAGAATCGGCAGTTCTGACCCCTGTACCAACAAGTTTTCGAACTAAATGTCGACCTCATCATCAGCATTGCAGAAATGTGGATGTTGAAATATTGGAAATGATTTCTAGTGGTAGTTATTCAACTAGTACTGATAGTATATAACGAAGAATGATGATTAATTATAATATGTTGTGAGTATTTCTGTATTTTGAGATAATTTCACTTGGCTAATTTTGGTATTTTTTTACTTACCTATTTTATGTGTAATAATGTTTTTTCTTAGTTATTTGATGGGAAAAAAGTTAAACACTCAGTATTTGGGTGTTTTTTGCTTATAATCCCAATCAAGACTATCGTCTGACCCATCATATGGGGCATATAATATGTGATGAGCAAGTAATTTCCTACAACATTGCAATTATTTAGATTTTTTTCCCAATTTTTCCATGCAGTCGACTCTGTGCGGCGCCAAGGAGCCGCGCCGTGAGGCAGTGTCGCCAGAAAATGCGGGATCAAACGCTAATTTTTTAGTGTCTTTTTTATGAACCACCGAAACTCTGCATTGCCGCCGTAAATTTTGGCAATAAAGCCGGACCGGATGGCAAAGGTATCACGTTCGTGCACATGCAGACAAACGGCGGAACTACGTAGAGCCAAATTCGCACAACCCCTGCTGATTTTATAAACATCGAATAATTGAACAGCATTTATGCTTGTGGCAAGGGGTTGACCATGGTCATCCTGTCCTCCATCCAAACCCTCACGATAGTCGGTTTCCCTTGTTGCAGGATATTTTTTTGTGGAGTTGAAAAGGGAAGGAATCAGTTCAAATTTTTAGTGGGATTCGGGATTTGAAGTGAGAGTTGTTATTTCAGTCGGGGCGATTGACGTATGGCGTCTGCCTTAGTGGTGGGTAAAAGTAGTTCATTTGAGGGACACAAGTTCTTTTAGTTCACTCCTTGGTTCTTTTGAGTTGGTTCAGTAGCTCGTTCCAGAATCACAGGACACAAACACTGAACTAGACCACTGAACGATACCAACTTATTTCCTTATTCCTTTGAACTGTCGTTCTGTGATACTATAAACTCCTTATGCATTATCCGCCCCATCTGAACTAACTCATTTCTGGATAACTTCTCTAATGAACTAAGGAACTACCGTTCAGTGGATACTATGAACTCCTCATGTGTAGTAAAAGAACGTTCGTTCTGTTGATACTATCGACTTCTCATGTACTTAGTATTAATTCACCCCATCTGAACTAATGAACTAAATGAACTATCGTTCAGTGGATACTATGAACTCCTGATGTGTAGCAAAAGAACATTCGTTCTGTGGACACTATCGACTTCTCATGTAGTATTAATTCAACCCATCTGAACTAATGAACTAAAGGAACCATCGTTCATTGGATACTATGAACTCCTCATGTGTAGTAAAAGAACGTCCGTTCTGTGGATACTATCGACTTCTCATGTACTTAGTATTAATTCACCCCATCTGAACTAATGAACTAAATGAACTATCGTTCATTGGATACTATGAACTCCTCATGTGTAGTAAAAGAACGTCCGTTCTGTGGATACTATCGACTTCTCATGTAGTATTAATTCAACCCATCTGAACTAATGAACTAAAGGAACTATCGTTCAGTGGATACTATGAACTCCTGATGTGTAGTAAAAGAACGTTCGTTCTGTGGACACTATCGACTTCTCATGTAGTATTAATTCAACCCATCTGAACTAATGAACTAAATGAACTATCGTTCAGTGGATACTATGAACTCCTGATGTGTAGTAAAAGAACGTTCGTTCTGTGGACACTATCGACTTCTCATGTAGTATTAATTCAACCCATCTGAACTAATGAGCTAAAGGAACCATCGTTCATTGGATACTATGAACTCCTCATGTGTAGTAAAAGAACGTTCGTTCTGTGGACACTATCGACTTCTCATGTAGTATTAATTCAACCCATCTGAACTAATGAACTAAATGAACTATCGTTCAGTGGATACTATGAACTCCTGATGTGTAGTAAAAGAACGTTCGTTCTGTGGACACTATCGACTTCTCATGTAGTATTAATTCAACCCATCTGAACTAATGAACTAAAGGAACCATCGTTCATTGGATACTATGAACTCCTCATGTGTAGTAAAAGAACGTTCGTTCTGTGGATACTATCGACTTCTCATGTAGTATTAATTCAACCCATCTGAACTAATGAACTAAAGGAACTATCGTTCAGTAGATTACTATAAACTCCTCAATTGGTATTCACCCCATCTGAACTAATACACTAAAGGAACCATCGTTCATTGGATACTATGAACTCCTCGTGCGTAGTAAAAGAACATTCGTTCTGTGGATACTATCGACTTCTCATGTAGTATTAATTCAACCCATCTGAACTAATGAACTAAAGGAACTATCGTTCATTGGATACTATGAACTCCTCAATTGGTATTCACCCCATCTGAACTAATAAACTAAAGGAACATTCGTTCATTGGATAGCATGAACTCCTCATGTGGTAAAGGAACTTTCATTCTGTGGATACTATAAACTTCTCAATTGGTATTAATTCACTCCATCTGAATGAACTAAGATCTAAAGAACTAACTACGAACTACAAGAACTTGAGAACTAACTCAGTCGCCTTGTGAGTGAGTGAGTTACTAGTTCTTTAGTTCTTAGTTCATAATGCACAGAATGATAGTTCTTTAGCTCCCCTTTCCTGCTTCCAATATCCTTCTCTAGACACTGGGTCATTGATTCTTTTACTGTGGTCCTAGTGAAGGTACGTTCAGTGAAGTGAACTAAGCCGAGGAGTATTTTTTTCTTCAAGAGCAGTTCAGTCAGGAACTACCCACCTCTAGTTTGCCTCCTCCGGAGAGTGAACAGTGTCTTTCAGCCGGATTGTAGAAGCTGCTCTGGCCCTTAATCCCAGCGTTTAATGTGGTAAAACCCCAATAAACGATAGAACAAAAGCCGACTATCAGGTGGGAGATCCTGCGACGTGTCCCCAGCAATTGATAGCCGATAGCACGGCAGCCCGGTGGTGTAATTGAACACAGGGTTTCCTATGTTGGAAGGCAGCGTGGAGCTGATTCTCTCCACCTTCCCTACGCAGGTCCATCTACTGGGATTGGTGTGGTCGTGTGCAGAGAGTTCCTTCTTTTCTATATTCAAAATAATAATAATAATTGACTATCCTGGCTGTTCGTACCTATTATAGTTCCGATGCTGCCTCGCATCATGTGTCCCACAGCCCCCGCAATGTGAGCTCCGAACCCGTGGCCGATGATGATCAGTCGGCTCAAATCAATTTTGAGGTCTTTCTCCAGCCTTGTGAGGTATTTTCGCATAGTTTCAGCGACGTAGGTCACCAAGCGCCTCGCTCCCACGTAATCCGTATTCGATCCAATCCAATTGACCACCACCACTTGGAAGTTCTTCTCCTTGTTGGTGTACACTAGGACATTTTTCTCTATTTCAGTAAATGGGTAATTTTGACTTCATATTAGAGGTAATGAGTGTGCAGTGGGTGGTACAGATTATTACGTTGTTTCTGAGGCCCAGCTTTTCTTCCAAGTTAACTGGATTGAATATTAGTATGTTTAAAAAAATTAATACATATACAATTACTTGTGTAGTGAATGTATAGTTGACGCACATCCACTACGAGAGGCGTTGAGGTAGGTTGTGCCCGGTTTGGTTATAGTGCAGTGCTACCACCATGCCCGGGATCTTTTTTGGATGTGTGCCTGGTTTGGTTATAGTGTGAGACTACCACCATGCCCAAGATCTTTTAGGAGGCGTTGCCTGGTTTGGTTATGGGACTAAGCCACCACCATGCCCAGGATCTTATAGGCTAAAGAGAGAGATGAGGAGCGAGGAGAGAGAGAGAGAGAGTAGTCAGTGACTAGAGGAGAGTGTAGAATGGTTGGAAAGGCGAAGGAGGCGAGTATTTATAGCCCTTAGGGCTATCTCCCTCCATCCTCCAGCTGGTGGAGGATGGTGGGGATCCCCACTGGGTTCCTCGGTTCCCCTGCGTCTTCCGTCCCCACTTCTATGTTTGTTTGGCGAGATCTTAATTTCACAGGAGGTGGTTCTGGGAGGATACCACGACAACTTGTTAAACTGTACTAGACACCCAGATTTATTTGTTATTTGTGGTTGTTAAGTAATCTCAATCTCCATTCAAAATGTATGGGTGCACTACTAATTTGAATACATTATGATTCCTCTATGTATTTAAAGTATAATCACTGCTGATTAAGTTTTTAAAAGCGCTGCAAATCCGTACACAACGGTTTGTTATTTTGTACAGATCACCCTTCTGTTACAGATCACAGCTATGTGTACGATGACAAACAGTAGCTGAAATGGCAAAAAGAACCGCAATACTGAAGTTCTGAAGGGAAATTGTTGATGTGGAGTGAAAAAATATTTAGTCCCACTACGCTGTTTAATTATCGCCCAGCTAGCAGGGGACCAGTGACGTGCGCTCTCAACACAGCTTGCTCTTTACGGCGAATTGTATAGCAAAGCAAATTTTATGGCAACATCGAAGAATGCTCTGGGTGATCTCAAAAATTCAGAAAAAACAAACTATTAAAAAATGTGAGAAACCCCACACCTCAAAATACAATTTTCCAAGATAGGGATACATTTCAACCCCTATTTTTCACCCCTTAGAGTTGAGTGAGATTAACGCCGAGCTTTGAGGACCAACTAGAGCCCAAACGGGACCCATATACCAAATTTTGTCAATTTTGGTTCATTGGGACTAAGGAAAAAGCCGCGGACGATGTACGGCGGACGGATGGAATTTTTTTAATTCAAAATTCGTATTCTTCGTCCCTTGAAACGTAAACCACCAAATTTTGAGTTTTTATTTATTTTTCATGGTCGTTTCCAAAGGTTTGTTATTGAAAATAATAAACCAAAATTATTTCGCACCTGTCGTTTCACTAGAAAGAAGGTTCTGCAATATTTGGGAGTAGAGTTTGACAATGCTACTTGATGGAATGCTACCATTCAACAGATATAATAATATTATATTACGAGGATTTCGGATGGCATGGTGGATCTCTTGACTTAAAAAAGGCTAACCTGCTCAACGTTAAAAATCGGAAACTTGAGTTATTTTCTTCGTTCATTCAGGTAAACTAGCTGCCCTGCTGGTATTGTGCAATCTGGCCTGCAGTTTATATTTTTACCCTACTTCATGTTTACATCTTTAAATTCCTCCGTGTAGCAATAAAATAATACATTTTTACATACATTTACTTTTTTCCTCAACTTACGGTTGACGAAACTCCTCACGAATTCACTGTTGAGATCGTTTTGCCAGCCAAATACGCATATTCGGAGACGGTTTTTGGCACTGAGGGCTCCATTGTGAATAGTACCTGGTGCATCGACTTTGGCTGGAGCTCCTGAGGAGGGTCCTCTACAAACAAAAATCGCGAAACCACATTTCAGTTGCTGGGAAAATGCCGGAAATAACCAGATGATTCCTGCTATACATTAAACCCTTCTAAGCATCAAACAGAAGGACATTGGTGTATCTGTTATTCACAGTGTTGTGAGGGGGTGTGTGCTGGATGCTCACAACATGGCGGATGAAAGCGGATGAGGATGGAGGCGCTCCTTCGGAGTCTTTTTTCGGTTTTCATCTCAGCAGGCGCTATAGGGTGGTGCCCCCCGCGGTTTTAACCACAGCAGGTTCCTGGGATGTGGTAGCTAGTATCCCGCGGTTTTCACCACAGCAGGCGCTATAGGGTGAGACCCCCCGCGGTGTTCAACACAGCACGTACCTGGGATGTGGTAGCTAGTACCCCGCGGTTTTCACCAGAGCAGGTACTAGTGGAGAGGAAGGCGTCCCACGGTTTTCACCACAGCAGACGCCGGGCGAATGGAAGCCAACACCTGCGGTTTTCACCACAGCAGGTGTTAGTGGAGAAGGAGGCGTCCCGCGATTTTCACCACAGCAGATACCGGGAGTGCACCCCGCGGTTTTCACCACAGCAGGTGCGAGGAAAGGAAAGAGAGAGGGCCTGAGAGAAAGGGTCGAGAGAGAAGTCAGGAGTCGGATCTTCGAATGAAGAGCTGGGTCAGAAGGGCCGGTTTTATAGGGACTTTTCCAGCCGTCCCTTGTCGACAACCGGCCGTTACAACCGTTGAGGCAGTTGGCGGTTGGGGAAAACCCCCTGTGTTGACCAGCTCAACGTTCTCCACGTTTATTTGGTTAAATATCTCGTAATATTACAGGAGTGGTTTCTGCGAGGGAGTCACGACACACAGAATAATAAACCAAAAGTGAGAAAAATAAGATTTGAGCCATATTAACGCTGTATCCACCAAACTAGTGTCATCTTGAACTTCCTGAAGCAAAATGATGTGGTAACATTAATCGGCGAGGAATATTGTGATTTAGGCCATGGAAACGAGGGCAGTTCGCAACCTCATGGAAAACCAGCTGTTTCCTTTGTGTTTTGTTTAAGGAGCCTCAAGTTGGATCAGTTTTTTTTTGGTATTATTTTCAACAATAATGCTTTGGAATTGACCATGGAAAAAAAATTTTTTTTTTTTTTAACCCCCCCTCAAAATTTGGTGGTTTACGTTTTTCGAGGGACGTAGAATACGAATATCGAATCAAAAAATTTCCGCCCTTCCGCCGTACTTCGCACTTTTCTTATTTACCATGGTATGTGGGTCCCGTTTGGGCTCTAGTTGGTCCTCGAAGCTCGGCGTTACTGTCACTCAACTCTAAGGGGTGAAAAATAGGGGTTGAAATATCCAGAATATCCCTATCTCGGAAAATTTTATTTTGAGGAGTGGGGGTCCGTCTGTCCGACGAACTGACCTGTTAAGTTCCCGAGATCGAAACCCTACCAGGACCGAATATTTTTTCACTCCTCATCAACAATTTCCCTTCAGAACTTCATTATTTGTGTTTCCTTTCGCCATTTTAGCTGCCGTTTGTCATCGACAGAATTATTTTAGAAACAATTAACACGTGATGTAGGTAGGTACCTAGTAACGAATACGGGGTTCGGTACTAAGGTACTACTAGGTAAGGTACGGAGGGTTTGCGATCACGTAATATGTATAGAATAGTGCATAAAGGTAGTGTAATAGAAGGGTTATATATACAGAGAGCTGTGACCTGTAACAGAAGGGTGTTCTGTACAAAATAATAAACCGTTGTGTAGGGATTTGTGGGTAATTTATTTAGAGATACATACGATCCCTTTGTTTTTAACTTGTTATTGATTAGTTAAAACACCTCTAAGCTGTTTGTTCACTTTTAATTCATGAAATTATATTAGTTTTGGGGTTTTTACTTCTGGTACAAATATTCAACCCATTTTTTAGTAGTCGACGGGGAGCATCTTGAAATCTACTGATTCAATAGTCGACACCACTGCTATAATTTTTTCTGCTTTTCGCTATAATTCTTATAAAATTAATTCTTTTCTGTCTACTGTGAGCACTAGAATAGTCAATAATTTGTTTCTTTTAGCGAATTTTCGAAGAAAAGGAAGCTATTGTTCTCGGTCCAAAATTTTTAAAACTCGAATTTCCGAAAGATTTTTATACCAAAATCCGTTTCAGACCATCCTGAATTCCCTGCCGAAAGACACCAAAAATTATATGTATATATACATATATTTATATATATATTTATATATTTATATATTTATATATTTATATATTTATATATATATTTATATATGTATGTGTCATTCCAGACGATAACTCTCGAAAGAATTGAGATAAAAAGTTCAAATTTGCACGAAAAATCTGTCTTGGCAATCGACAGGCTAAGTTCGAAGATGGGCAGAATCGGGCCACCCTAAGGGGGAGTTTTGGGGAGTTTTAGGGGGGGGGGGAAATTACCCATAAATTCCCAAAATGAAAAAGTCTGACAAGTGACACCTCATTTTAAAGGTTTTTGTACGCTGAACACGATGGTGAAATCAGAATTGCGATATCTCACTCCATTCTCAAACTGGAGCACTTTGAAGATGAAGGAACGTGGTTACCTATTTCTTGAGATGTTCTTCCTGGTTCGTCTGCTCTAATCTGATAACGGAATGGGATATCGCAATTCTGACTTCACCATCGTGTTCAGCGTTGGAAAATCTACAAACCGAGGTGTTACTCGGCAAAAAATGGAACAAAAAATTTGTTACGTACCCAATACCTACTCTTCTGGTATTCAAAACATTTTTGATTTCCCCCTCCCCCTCCTTCCACCCCAAATTTTACTTTGCGTAAAACTACTCCTGTTTTAATTTTGTTTGGTATCAAGTTGGGAAAACATTGGCCGAAAATTAATTTTCAGAAAATTTTAGGCGGAGGAGGAAGATGCCGAAAACTTCGAAAATTCGCTCTTATAGCCATGCTGCATGACTGTGGTTTTTTTTTTGTTCCACTGATTAAAACTGAATGTGATTTTAAATAGTAGGTAATAATAATAATAATAATATAAATAAGTAACATTAATGATATTCAAAGCAAGGCTGATTCTTCAGTGGTGATAAATACGTATTTATTCTTACTGAAGTATTATTTCCTTTGTTCGAAATAAAAATATCGATTTGAAGAAGGTGTCGGCCACTGGTGCAAACCCCATGTCGACTACCAACGGAAACTACTGGTGCTTTAACCATAGGCCTATTATAGTAATCAAAAACCGATCTCGTTCCAAAATTCATGCACCTACTTTTTGTATAGCACGAACTCAACATCTTTCGATTTCTGATTTTGCTGCTTTCCTCCGCCTTTGACGTAATCTGAGACTTCTTCCATCATCATCCACTGCATCGCTTCCTCTGAAAAACGCGCGACGGATAAACAACCACTGGAAATATCTTACATGAAGCCAGTCTTACCACAATAAATTACATTGATTTTAATAGGAATGATCCGTTGATTTCATAGACGCACGGACAGTAGATATACTCGTAAAATGTTCGTTCTGGCACAAGGTCACCCTGCAAGGCCTGTGATACTAAACCCGCAACACACATTACGATTTTATTTTATTGTTTTCTCGAAAATTTTACAAATTTTCAAAAATTTCGTTACCTTCGAAAATATTAAAACAATTTTTGAAAATTTACAAAATTTACTTATGTAAATTTTCCAAAAAATCATAAGTTTTGAAAATTTTGTAAATTTTTTGAAATAGGTACCTAACGAATTTTTTTAAATTTTTCGGGAAAAATTAAATGTGTGTTGCGGTTTTAGTATCACAGGACTTGCAGGGTGACCTTGCGCCAGAACGAACATTTTATATCTACTATGGACTACACTACCACGGCGAAGAACATTTCGGAATCACATCAATGAAGGTTGTGTTCAAATTACACCAAGTTTTTTCTTGCTTATTCTAATATTTTTCCTTATGAGAAAGATATTACCAAGCTCGCCGAGGGATAGGATGATCGGGAGTGCGTTACATATCAACAATATCAGCCAAAGCCATTTCATGTTCTCCATTTGGAGATATGGGGAACACCACCGCGAAAGTGCGCAAAAAACAGGTAGCCGAATTAGCCGTATTTTTATTCCTTCGGTAAATTGAGTCAGTCAACCGAACATTGTCTATTGCTTGCATTGTTCTGCACAGTGATCATTGTTTAATAATTTGTGACAGCGCCAAGCAGTTACGGAGTCCTTAACCGGCTTCATTCGCCCACCAAAATGTATTATATACGTATTTACGGCTATTTCCTTCTGGACTAGGAGTTTTCTTACATTGTTCCTAAAAGAAAAATTAAGACGAATCAATAGTTTATTGACGAGAGGTAATTTGACTGAGTTTACGAACTGTGAAAATGGTGATTAGACTGGAGGTGTGAAATTCATGTCAACTACCGAAGTGTACTAAATAATTCTAGTCGTAGTAGCGTCCAATGCATCCAATCCATGGATACTGTAAGTCTTGTAGGTTTTGTTTACGCTGAAAAAGTTCAGATGCAGTATTAAATTTGTTTGCAATTTTACTGACGCACGACTTCAGTTTTCATTAGGTGTATATTTCTATGACCAGTCCGCTGACCGGGTGCCTCAGCCGATTTTTGAAAATAGGCTCAAATTCTGCCTATTTACCACGCACAGTAATAGCTATTTTTGTAACGTTTTGTGGATAAATTTGTATCATTAGCTGTAAGGATCGTTAAATTCCTAACTTCCGCGCATGCGCTAACGTGAAATTATCAACACTCGCGTAACAACACAGACTCCCATCTAGCGCTACTGGGAAGGGATGCCGAAAGAAGAAGATTAATTTCACATTGTTGGTTTATTATTTTCAATAATGAACTTATGGAATCGAGCGTGAAAAAATAATTATTTAACCCCCCCCCCCCCATCCACAATTTGATGGCTTACGTTTCAAGGTATGTAGAATCCGAAAATGTAAAAATTTCTGTCCGTACGCCGTACTTCGCACTTTTCTTAGTTACCATGAACCAAAATTAATGAAATTTGGTTTGTAGGTCCTGTTTGGGGTCTAGTTGGTCCTCGAAGCTCGACGTTACTGTCAGTCATCTCTAAGGGGTTAAAAATAGGGGTTGACATTTTCAGAATGCCGTAGCTCAAAAACTTTCAGTAGGAGGGTATGGGTTTTTTACGTTTTTAAATTGATCTTGAACCAAGGAATTTTTTGAG
This sequence comes from Leptopterna dolabrata, assembly GCA_954871275.1. Classification (NCBI taxonomy): domain Eukaryota; kingdom Metazoa; phylum Arthropoda; class Insecta; order Hemiptera; family Miridae; genus Leptopterna; species Leptopterna dolabrata. The sequence continues at coordinate 61,687,362 of OX940978.1, forward strand.
ACCACCCGGAGCATTGTACGTCCAGCCGTTCGTTCACAGCAAGGCCATGAAGTTTGCAGCGGAAAGCTTCATCAACATGATCGTGAATGGCTCGGTATACATCCAGCCCAGATATCATCACTAGGGAACAGCTGATTATAATCACGGATGTACCTTTTCAACTTTAACAAAAGCTCCATGAATAACAACAATCTTGCTGATAGAAAAACGCTGCAAATTATTACACAACGGTATATTATTTACCTGTATAGATCACTGCTGATTCTGCGTAGATCACTGTTTTCTGTCCTCGAGCTGCCCCCAGGAGAGCCCTAAATCGAGTACTGGAGCCGGCCCGGGAATTAAAGTTTCATACAAATGCGCGGGATTCAATCATTCATCGTTCATAATTTTTTGTAGTTATTCATGAAGCATAAGGTAAATAATAAACCGTTGTGTAATAATTTACCCACCAATAACACTTCAACGTTTGTTCAAGTTGCAAAAGTTCCTATCAAATAAATCCAAAACATCCGTCACTTTTCAAATGAAATAATATCACAGAACAACCAACTCGACTTCATACAGCCATCCGTGATTACAATCAGGTGTTCCCTAGCGATGATATCTGGGCGGGATGTATACCGTTTGATTGACGATCGTGTTGACGCAGCTTTTCGGTGCAAACGAACGGCTGGACGTACAATGCTCCGGGTGGTCTCAAAAAAATTCCTAAGTTCGAGATAAATTTAAAACGCTGCAAATTATTACACAGCGGTTTGTTATTGGTACCAGTTGTACAGCTGCCGCTTCTGCGTAGATCGCTGTTTTCTCCTTGCCCTCGAATTCGCAACCTCTGTTATTCGCCCTTTAGAGATGACTGACAGTAACGCCGAGCTTCGCGGACCAACTGGACCCCAAAAGTGGGACCTAACATCAAATTTCATTAATTTCGGTTCCCTGGAACCAAGTACAGCGGACGCCGCGGTTATGAAAGTCCCAGCGCACCCTTAAAAATCCACTGCCCGTGCAAAGGGTTAAATCCATCAGCTCCTCTCGTCCCGTCACTTGGACGACCTCTCTCACGAATTCCTTTGGTGCCAAACGACGTTACCCTCGCGGGAAGCGAAATCCCCGCGCGAAACCGGACCTTTAGCGAACAAACATCAACTCGCCCGACCTCCAAAGTGCCGAGCATCAAAAATTAACTCAAGCGCTGGGTCACTGAACGGCTGAGCGCAGCGCTTCCGCTGTACAAGAAAATTTTAAAACATTCTCTCAGAAAAGAGAGAAAAAAAAGAACTTAACCGGGAAAACTAGGAAAAGTGAGCGGAAAATCCACTGAAATTCAGTTTTGCCTTTGTAACGCTAACGTCAGTCAGTTAGCGAGGCGGCTAAATAAAAACGCTGCAAAGTCCTTGTCACAATGGTTTATTATTCTATTGGACATACCTACAGAAATGCTGCTGTTCATTTATTGTTTCTTTCATGTGAAATAATTAAAATAAGTAGCTATTTCTGAATGTTTCCACCAATTTTGGCCACCAAAAACACAAATTAGGTACTCCTTTTTTTTCTTTCAAATTATCCTTGATCATTGGTAGTGCCATTTAATTGTCTTGATTCACCTGTTGATACTACTTCTAGTGTTTCCAACAATTTATTATCCAGGTTTTTGGCTAATGAAAAGTGAATTTTGGGTGCTGAACCTTCGTTACAACCTCAGCTCTCAACTCTTTGGTCAAAATCAACTTCATATTCGGTCTTCTCGCCCTGAAAAAAATGGAAAACGACACAACTATGCGCACAATCCATGTATCATGTTTCCACGCGACTCTCCACTATGCATTGTGCGCGAAAAGAATTGACGCTCAAAATTGACTCGCAAAATCGACTCGCAAACGATGCTGGTATCCCAGGGCTCGATTCCACGCTACTCTCCATTATGCATTGTGCGCGGAAAAAGTTGACGCTCAAAATTGACGCGCAGAAATTGACTCGCAAAATCGACTCGCAAAAAATGCTAGTATCCCAGGGCTAAAACATGATACATGTTAAAACCCATGGAAAACGATACTTCACAACTACACGTTAACGTTACCAACATATCAAAAACCCTATTTTGTACACCCATTTTACATTCAGAACACCCCCGGGTGTATTCTGATCGGACTGCAAAATTTTGTAGACCGAAAATGAAGCCGGTACACGTGATACGGCGGACGGCGGACAGACGTTGCATTTTTGGAATCTACGCGGCTTGAAACGTAAAAGAAAACATCTTGAGGGGGTGTTACAAAAATTTTTTGCTGAGCGATTACATACATAGGTAGGTGTATTATTCACATGTAATAAACCAAAAGCTAGCAGTGTTTCTTTTTTTTTTCGGTGTAGACATCAGAAATACCTTATCATGGAAGGTTTTCTTTAATAAAAACGTAATCGCAAATTAGTTACTTACGTACTTATAAACCATATGTGAAGCTTGAGGTATTGGATAGCTAGTGTTGGAAAGGGCCACCTGTGGCGAAGCCAGGGAGTTTACCACCACTAGAAACGCTAGAGGTTGTGCCCAGACGGTTCCACCGCATCGGTTATCACCAGACCGGTTCCACCACTCTTCTTCTCCTTCTTTTAGGTTCTTTTAGGTTAATTTCTTTTAGGTTAAGTTCTTTTAGGTGAGAGGTTTGAGGAAGAAGGTAAGGATAGAGAGAAGTCATCGACTTGAGGTTTGAGCGTAGAATGGGGAGTTGGGTAAGGAGAGCGTCTTATAAGGGAGCCCTTCTACCATCCCCCGGCCCTCCGACGGTCGTTACTCGTTAGGAGCCATTGGGGGATCGATGGAGGGAGATGACCACCTATGCCTCTTGTGACACGTAGGCTCACCATTCACTTGGTTTATTTAGGACAATCTAACTATGTACATTGAGTGGTATTCACGACAGTTATCATTCTTGAACATTTCATTTTGTGATAAAGTTTTCGAACCTATTGGGGAGGGGGTGTTGGGTTATGACCCCCCCGCTACGCCGCTTTATAGACGATGTCTTAGAATGTACAGACGATAATATGTATAAATATACTGTAGTGAATGCATGGGTGACGAGCATTCACCACTAGAGGTGTTAGGGTAGGTTATGCCCGGTTTGGTTATAGCGCGAGACTACCACCATGCCCGGGATCTTTTCGGGTATGCGCCTGGTTTGGTTATAGCGCAAAGTCTACCACCATGCCCAGGATCTTTTAGGAGGCGTTTGCCCAGTTTGGTAATTGCGCGAGACTACCACCATGCCCGGGATCTTTTCGGGTATGCGCCTGGTTTGGTTATAGCGCAAAGTCTACCACCATGCCCAGGATCTTTTAGGAGGCGTTTGCCCAGTTTGGTAATTGCGCGAGACTACCACCATGCCCGGGATCTTTTCGGGTATGTGCCTGGTTTGGTTATAGCACAGAGTCTACCACCATGCCCAGGATCATGTGGGAAGCGTTTGCCCGGTTTGGTTATAGCGCGAGACTACCACCATGCCCGGGATCTTTTCGGGTATGTGCCTTGTTTGGTTATAGCGCAAAGTCTACCACCAAGCCCAGGATCTTTTAGGAGGCTGTGCCCGGTTTGGTTATAGCTGGGAGGCTGCCACCATGCCTGGGATCTTTTAGGACGAGGTGAGAGAGTAGTCAGTGACTAGAGGAGAGCGTAGAATGGTTGGAAAGGCGAAGGAGGTGAGTTTATATAGCCCTTAGGGCTATCTCCCTCCTTCCTCCATACTGGTGGAGGATGGTGGGGATCCCCACTAGGTTCCTCGGTTCTCCTGCGTCTTCCGTCCCCATGTCTGTGTTTATTTAGCAAGATCTTAGTTGTACAAGGAGTGGTTCTGGGAGGATACCACGACATATACGATTTCACCGCGGGTGATTTAGTTGGTATGTGTGACGGGTAACCGACAGTTGTGTACAGGTAACGCAGTACCTGGCACTGCGATACGTAAATGTTCAACGTTAACATGTTATTTGTTGCGGTTGTTGCAGGCAGAGCTCGTCGGGGTAGCGATGCTGGGGGTCCGGAGACGGTCGGCGCTGGGGAAGCTGGTCGTCCTCCTCGTCATCGGCTGGCTCACGACCATTTTCCTTCTGCTCTCGGACACACGGCCTCCCTGGGGCCCTTTCACATCCTCCCCGGGAGTCCCCTCGTCGTCCGGGGCCGCACCGACCTTCTACGCGCAGGTCCGCGACTCGCCTCTCGAGCTCTTCGGTGAAAATGGTGAGTCCGCTTCCTCAGTATGTACAAGAATTAAATATTAAATCAATCATTAATTCATTACTTGTTCATCAATTTTATTCATAAAGATAATAATAATTCAAATTAAGAGCAGTCGCACCTCTTGATGTAACATGGTCAGTCGCTACGGGCATTTTATTCCGCAAACAAGAAATCGACCATTTAAAAAAAAAATTATTCTGTGAATATGCACCTGTGTATTCGCTCAGCAAAAAAAATGTATAACACCCCCTCAAAATTCTTTGTTCTTTTACGTTTCAAGGTGCGTAGATTCAGAAAATGCAATGTCCGTCGGCCGTATCACGTGTAACGTCTTCATTTTTGGTCTCAAAAATTCGTTCTTCGCACACAGGCTCCATTTGGGCCCTAATTGTGTCCCGAAACTTCGCAGCCCGATCGGCGTACACCCAGGGGTGTTACGAGGGAAAATGGGTGTAAAAAAGGGGGTTTTTGAGGGATTTTTGAGGTTTTAGTGAACTTGAGCTTGTGAGGTATCTTTTCCATGTTTTTTAGGGCCATACAACCGAATATTGAGCTGATTTTGACCGAAGAGTGAAGAATTGAGGTTGTAACGAAGGTTAAGCTCCCGAAATTAATAATTTTTTATGAGTCAAAAACCTGGAAAATTGTCTGAAATCACCATGCATTTGTATAATAACACTAGAAGTAGTATCAACAGTTGATTCAAGACAATTAAATGGTACTATCAATGATCAAAGATAGTCCGCTAAAAAAAAAGCCGAGCCTAATTCGTGTTTTTGGGGGCCAAAATTAATGGAAACCATCAGAAATAGCTATTTAAATTATTTCACATGAAAGAAACAATAAATGAACAATACGATCTGAATCACTCGCGACGAAATCGTGGAAACCCATTTCAAAGAAAAACGGAGTTATCGAAAAAATGTGTGTATTTCCACTAACACACGGAAAACGCAAAAAACACTGTTATACACAATTACGTAATTGTGTGTTACTGACGATGGTTTGATCACCGAAACCGGTATAACAGTGTTTTTTGCGTTTTTCGTGTATTAGTGGTAATAGACTATTTTTTCGATAACTCCGTTTTTCTTTAATAAATGAACAGCCAAAATTTTTGTACGTATGTCCAGCAGAATAATAAATCCATTTGACAAAGGACTTTGCAGGGTTTTTATTTTATATTGACCGAACAAATTGTAAATTAATAACAAAGAGCAATATCTTAATATTTGTATTAAACTTCGGAACAAAATGCAACACAAACGTAACATCCGAAAAATATTAATAATATATTTATAAATCTCATAGTTTATTATTCTGTGAATAACACACCTATGTATTCGCTCACCAAAAAATGTTTATTACACCCCCTACACATTTTTTCTTTCGCGTTTCAAGGTGCGTGAATTCCTAAAATACAATGCCCTTTTGTCGTATCATGCATATCTACTTTATTTTCGATCTACAAAATTCGATCTTTCGCACACATGCTCCATTTGGGCCCTAGTTGTGTCAAGCCTAAACTTTGCAGCCCGATCGGAATATCGGCCCAGGGGTGTTGTGGGTAAAAATAGGGTTTTTGATATGTTAGTAACGTTAACGAGAGCTTGTGAGGTATCGTTTTCCATGTTTTTAGGGCGAGGATACCGAATATGAAGTAGATTTTGACCCAACGAGCAAAGAATTGAGGTTCTAACAATGTTTCAGCCTTAAATTTTCGTTAAATTTTGGTCTAAAATCGTCGTTCTTCCTCACACAGGCTCCATTTGGGCCCTAGTTGTGCTCCGAAGCTCGGTAGCCCGATCGGAATACACCCAGGGAGGGATGTTATGGGTAAAGATGGGTGTAAAAATCGTTTTTTTCCCAGGTTTTAGTGAACACGAGCTTGTGAGATATCGTTTTCCATGTTTTTCAGGGCGAGAAGACCGAATATGTTTTTGACCAAAGAGTAGAGAATTGAGGTTCTAACGAATGTTCAGCATCTAAAATGCGCTTTACCTGGAAAATTTGCTGAAATCACTATATTTATTTGTATAATAATACTAGAAGTAGTATCAACAGGTGAATCAAGACAGTTAAATGGCACTATCGATGATCAAAGATAATTTGTCGAAAATACGAGCCTATACAGGGGCTTTGCGCCCATAAGGCCACTTGGGCCACTGCCCGGGCTCCCAAAAATATAAGAAGTGAAAAAAAAATCTAACAATGTGTTCAGTTGGCATTTGAATTTCCCTCCGTAAACTGTACCTAGCATTTTTCACAAAGTTCAACAGCGACTCGACAGAGTTCTATGGCTATGGATATTCAATATGTGGTTCCGTCATGTTGGCTCCCTGTAGCTCAACACATGGAGCATAATTATCAGAATATAGCGACAGTAATCGATGTCGTGCAATCGAAATCGAAATCTAGGCCCCTGAAAATGGCAGGTCCTTGGACCTGGTGTCGCCATGGCAACCGAGAAAAGTGGCCCGTCCGCGCATGCTCAGTCGAGTAAAAATTTTGTTTGTCACGCCCACTTTGGGCCACTGCCCCAGAATCTGATTTCAACCCAAAATCGTTCATTTCACAATCGATTCGATCCCTTCAATTCAATTTGTCATCTCGATACGCGATGCTTCTTCTGATTTGTTTTTCTCTGTCAGTTATCTGTTTTCTGACTTGTTACCACATTCGCTTTCTATGTCGTCAGTTTTCCATTTTTTTCGTCAAATTTTTCGTTCAGTCCGGTTCCAATGACAGAGTTGTATTTGTTTGTGGTACCGACGTGCGTTTTGTCCTGTTTGCTGTTTGTGGATTGATCGGCGCGTCAACACACATATAACTACCTAGCTTCAAGTCAACAGCTTCTCAATTCAAGATTCAAGTAGGTACCAGCCGACTGGTCATTGTTTTGCTGTATTTTAGTTTACTATATTTTTGTAGCAGATGAATTCGGTGGCTAATAATTAGCAGTAGAAAATGCCGACGTTTTCGTACTATGATAGAGTGCTGATTAAAAGAGATAAGCTTTGCTGAATATCACTGCTATCAGTAAATGAGGGAATATCATTAATATCAGTAAATAAGGGAAGATTGTTGTTGCCTTGGGGTATTTTGTAGACAAATCTGTTGGTTTTGTGTTCTGGTCCGGTGCCCCACCGTTTTCAGACCCCACTCACCGCTACTGGAGCCTAATTCGTGTTTTTGGGGGCCAAAATGGGTGGAAACTATCAACAATAGCTATTTAGCTGTTATAATGAAGTCAGGATATCGAAGGTTTGTATGGAAACAAACTACAGTGAAATTTCTCCTAACACGGACACTTCTCTCTCTACAGTGGACATTTGCAGATTCCCCGATTGTTCTGCATTGGTTTTAACGTGTCTCGTAGGTACTTCTGTCTAACGGACACTCTCTATGCGGACTTCTTTGGTGTATTGCAAGGAAAATTACCTTATGATTATTAACATTTAATTGCCGCGTGGTTTTTTTTTTTTTTACTTTAATAATATTATAGGCACTTGTGTCGCAATGAGTGGGAGCCTCCTCAGCTTCTCATCCCCTAACACAGGCATTTTTTATTTATTTTTATTTATTTATTAATTTACACGGGCTAGAGCCCAATTACAAAAAATAGAAAATAAATGACTCACTGTCTTACAATAGAAATAAAAAAAATTTTTGTCCTACAAAACTATTCCTACAACTAACAAAACAAACAATAAAACTATTAAACATAAACTCTCAACAATTAAGGCGAAAAAAGGAAAAAATCATACAGTGCGACCTTCAGGCTACTAAAAGAATCACAAAAAATGTCTATCTGAGCTTGGGAGATGGCCGAATCCAAGGATCTCAGCGACCGCAGAATGGGATTGTTGAACAGATAATTCGTTGGCGTTGTCCGTACGTAAAACAGGTTGTTCGAACGTGTGCAGTATCGTGGGACGTGGAAGTCAATCAACTGCAGTAGCCCAGGACAGTCCACTGACGATCTGAACAACTTGATTAGGAAAAGGCAGTCTGCAATCCGACGACGGTGGCAGAGGGAAGTAAGACGGCAAAGACTGAGAGTCTCATCCAGATCAAACTCATCCCAACTAGTCCCCTGCCCAACAGCAACAAAACGAAGGAACTTCCGCTGGACCCTCTCGATACGTTCAGCAGCATTCATGTAAAACGGTGACCAAACGATGGATCCATATTCCAGAACCGAGCGGACCATCGCATTATAAAGAACGACTAAAGCGTCAACATCCTTGAAGCCCCTCGTATGACGTTTCAGGAACCCCAAGTTCTTCATAGCCCGCGAACAAATATCCGCGATATGATGGGAGAACGTCAACCGAGAATCGAAAATGATTCCAAGATCTCGGAACAAGTCCACCCTACCCAACGCCTGACCCCCCAGAGTGTAAGTAAACAAATGAGGGGATGAAGCTCTAGAGAACGTCATAACCGCACACTTCCCCAAGTTAAGCCGCAAATCGTTAGCCTCACACCAACGGAACAAAGAGTCCAACGTTGTCTGTAGAGCCTGCATGTCACTGAACGCACGAATATGTTGAAAAAGTTTCAAATCGTCAGCAAACAGCAAAAACTGAACATCACCCGAAATAACTTTAGACAAATCATCAACAAAAATCAAAAAACACATAGGCCCCACGTGAGAGCCTTGAGGGACACCTGAAGTATTTGGGAAGGGACTAGACAAAACTGACTTGATTCTGACAATCTGGAATCTATTAGTGAGGTAGCTTCTAAACCATTCGAGTAGCGGACCGAAAAACCCAAACGCCCTCAGCTTGCTGATGAGAAGAGAGTGAGGAACCTTATCAAAACATTTCGAAAAGTCGGTGTAGACGCAATCGACTTGATCCCCAGACTCGAAAGCGTTGAGAATGTATTGCTGAAGAGTCAAAAGATTGGTGACTGTCGACCTGCCACGCATAAATCCGTGTTGGTTATGTGACAAATGCCTGCTAACCAAAGGCATGACCCTGGATACTACGATCTTCTCCAATACCTTTGGTATAGTGGACAATGAGCATACTGGGCGATATTCATCAATCCGAGATTTATCCCCCTTCTTTGGTATGGGTGTAACGAATGACACCTTCCACTTCTCAGGCACAGTACCCAGAGTGAGGGACCTATTAAAAAGGGTAGACAGAGGAAGAGAAACTCTCAGCGCATTTGTGAAGTAGAATGGGGGGAATCCCATCAGGGCCCATTCCCTTATTAGGATCGAGAGCAATCAATTCCTTCATGACATCTTCCACAGAAACCAAAATGGAACCAAATGAGAAAGCTGAGTAAGAGTTGTCGTCGTCCAAAATCCTTGTAGAGGGTGGATCGTAAACAGAAGAAAAATGACTGGCAAAAAGGCCAGCTATTCCTTCCGGATCACTAGCAACCCGAGCGCCAAGGTTCATGACTTGAGGCAAAGACGAGTCCCTGTGCAAATAGTTGAAATGGTTCCAGAAAGCCTTGGGGTTCGATTTCAGCGAATGCTGTACATCATTCCGATAGGTATTATAGAGCTCCCACGACCCAGGTTTACATCTTCTACGGAGGTCAGCAAAAACATCGTAGTCACTGGAAAGACCAGTGGACTTATACCGAGCATGAACAAAATTTTTCATTTTGATCAACTTGACATGCTCGCTACTGAACCATTTAGGAAATGAAGAATTAATTTCTTTCTGCTGAGGAACAAAGATATTCGTTGAGTCCGATAAAACGTCATAGAGTTTGTCCACTGCCTCCACCAGAGGCAGACTATCACAAAAACTCCAATCGACTGTCAGTAGGTGGTTATTCATACCTCCGTAGTCTCCCTTCTTGAAGTTAAAAGCGAACCTCTGCGGCGGGTTGATGACACAAGCGGGATCAAAGTCACAAGTAATAGAACACTCAAAAGCAGGGTGGGCAATATCGAGGGGAACTATAGGATCGGTGCCTCGGAGCACAATATTAGGAATATCAGATAAACATAAGTCAAGAATGTTACCATAAGGATTGCACACAAAATTAAACTGCCTGAGCTCAGATAGGTGCATAGAATCAACGAGCACACTAGCCTTACGAGATAACTTAGAATTACTGTTTACAAGGCCATTACAACGATCCCAAGATAGACCTGGGAGATTAAAGTCACCAGCTATGAAAATCTTAAATGACGGGTATGCTAACAATAAGCGCTCCACCTCCTCAAAAAACAACAAAACGTGATTATCCGACAGGTAGTCCGGCAAATAGACACAACCCACTAACAACCTATGATCAGGGAGAGACACAAATAACTGCTCGATATTATCCGACTGAAGCTGACAGCGCACTGAGCGAACTGCAGAAGACACTCCGATCAGCACTCCACCACCCGAAGACTTTGTTGAATTAAGCGGAGATCGATCAGTTCTAAATAAGGTGTAAAGCGGCGAAAGTCCAAGTTCAGACGAAGCAACACCGGCAGAGAGCCATGTTTCAGCGAGCAAGAGTACATCAGAAGAAAAGGCTGTAGATTGAGAGTGCAAGGTATCAAGTTTGGTGTTAATCCCACGGACATTCTGATAGAAAGCCGTGAGAATTTTTACTTTTTTGATGAGGCAGAAGATGAAGCCCCATGCCCAGATGAACGAATAGTAGAAGGATAGGTTGATTGCACAACGATCTTTGGAACCCCCTTTATGTAACGAATAGTCAAATTTTGCTCCCCCTTTTCCAAGCGATTCTTCAGTTCAGCCCGCAGATCCTGGAGCAGCCTTCTCTCCATCATCGTTCTATCCTGAGAAACAGCCAATGGGTTAGGCAGAGCACGATTTTCCACAAGTACCTTGAGAGCAGAGGACGGGCTATCAAAAGTGACCACCACCGGGCGAGGCTTAGCAGAACTAATCTTGCCAATCCGGGATACTTTCTGACAGATACTAGTAAAGTCCACTGAACAACCGGACAGCTTCGTTGTAAGCAACTTCAAATCATCAGCCTGACGTGTAGCTGGTGAGGATGCTGTAGACTCTTCGATACCGTGGACAAGAAGATTGTAAGATCGACGACGACGATCATTGAGCTCGCTGAAAGCCTCCTCCATACCAACAAGATCACCGGAGGGACCCGATGACCCCAAGAAAGAAGACACCTTATCCTCAAGAGACTTGACACGCTCATCCAAATTATGACCCTTAAGTAGGTCAATATCAGATTTAACCACTGCGAACTCAGAGGACATCACATCGTAACGAGCCAAACAGGAATCAATACCATTCTGGAGATCATTAAGTTTGATGCATATCTCTTCCTTAAAATCACGCAGCTCAGCACGAATAGTGGTTGAAATGAGCCCTTTAAGTTCGTCGATGTCAAAGCCTGAAGAAGGCAAAACAGAAGGCGAGTGCTGGGGAGGAAGAACAACCGGTAGGCCGGATCTCGAGGTCTTACACTTCAGGCATTTCCAAGCCGCCTTCACAGCCTTGGACATCTTACGATAATTTGTCTCCGTCGAACCACCACAACCGAAGTGCATTGCGGTTTTGCAAACCGAACAACGCAAGGCGTCCTCGTCAATAAGCATTTAGCCCATATTGGGGATTATGTTTCCAGTATTGTCACATGATAAGAGACTTCTCCTCTTAGTTTTACGCAAGGTTGAACTATAATATAGTTCAGCATATTATGCTGTTATTTTATTATTTTTTCTCTATTTCCTTTCCTTTCCTCTGCTGTGGGCAGTTCAGTTCACTTCTTGGCAATTTTTGTATTTTGTGTATATATGTCCTGTATATCTATTTTGGAAATAAATAAAAAATAGTAATAATTTGAACCAAACATTGTATTCACTGGGACCATACGCGGGTCAAGCCAATCACAAGTCATCCATGGATTACTACGCAGGGCAAGCCAATCCCAAGTAATCCATGGATTACTTCGTCCCAGATATTCTACTTCAGGGTGTCGGAGTTTGGGATAAATGCTTTCAGACGACAAGAATTCTGATTGGCTCCTTTAATTTGCATGACCAAAAGAGTGTCAACAACTCGACTGTTGATTCTCCCCTTCCTCTTAATCTTCATCTCCTTCTCACTTGAGTTCCACTTGAACCATTTTCCTCTGAATAACGTTGAAGTGAAATTGAAGTGGGCCTCAGCTCAGGCTATTGGCTTTTCTCAATTTTGTCATCGCCCTTGTGAAAACATTTGAAAGGAAGTTTCAGTGAAATAATTATCATGTCTTGTACATAACGCCGCTGAGCCGTCTGATTATGGAAGTAAAATTGGAGGGGGGGAAACTCATGAAGCCTCCGGTATTTCCTCCTCAACTTAGGTCAGCAAATTTCAGAACAGGTGCTCGTTCTCCTAATTAAACCTAATAAGTATAATGCTGCTCATTATAGTTATAATGAGGAGAACGAGCACCTAGTTCTGAAATTTGTTTTTTCCTCTAATTTTTTTTTAAACAATGTTTACTCATGAAGAAATTCAAATTAGCCGGGAGAAATAACAAGAAGAAGCAAATAGCTCTACAATTTACTTACTTCACACTGTGAATTTCTTCGGATGTTGACCAAAACGTAAAAATGATTTTTAATAATTTCATCATTCAGATTTTGGTTTCCTATTTTTAGTAATGAACCTTTGGAATCGAGCATGGAAAAAAAAAGTTAACCCCCCCCCCCCCCCCCACCCCTCAAAATTTGATGGTTTACGTTTCAAGGTATGTAGAATCCGAATATGCAGTAAAAAATCTCTGTCTGTCCGCCGTATGCCGTATTGGCCACTTTTCTTGGTTACCATTAACCAAATTCAATGAAATTTGGTTTGTAGGCCCCGTTTGGGGGTCTAGTTGGTCCTCGAAGCTCGGCGTTACTGTCAGTCATCTCAAAGGAGTGAAAATTAGGGGGGTTGAAATTTTCAGAACGCCGTAGCACGAAAACTTTCAGAAGAAGGGTATGGGTTTTTTTTAAACGTTTTTATTGATCTTGAACTAAAGAATTATTTGAGACCACCCGAAGCATTGTACGACCAGCCGTTCGTTTGCACCAAAAAGCTTCGTCATCCTGATCGCGAATCAAGCGGTATAAATCCGGCCCAGATATCATTGCTAGGGAACAGCTGATTATAATCACGTATGAAGTGCAGTTGGTTGTTCTGTGATATTATTTCATTTGAAAAATTATTTTTATCTTTTGGATTACTTGAGCAAATGCTGAAGTATTATTGGGTAAATTATTACACAACGGTTTATTATTTACCTTATGCTTCATGAATAACTAAAAGTAATTAGGATGATTGAATTATTGAATCCCGCGCATCTGCATGAAACTTTAATTCCGGGACCGGTTCCAGTACTCCGTTTAGGGCTTTCCCGGGGGGAGCTCGAGGGTACTGACCACAGAAAACAGTGATCTACGCAGAAGAGGCATCTATACAGGTAAATAATAAACCGTTGTGTAATAATTTGCAGCGTTTTTGAATGTTGAACCTTTTAGCGAATTTTCAAAGAAAATGAAGCTATTGCAATGGCTTCGAAATTTAAATAATATAAATTTTTGGAAATTTTCTTCATAGAAATCCGTTTCAGACCATTCTAAAACGATTCCTGAAATTTAACACTTTTTTATATGTATATATATATATATTTATTTATATATGTGTCACTCCAGACGATAACTCTCGATAGAATTGAGATAAACAGCTCAAATTTGCACAAAAAATCTATCTTGGCAATCGAAAGGCTAAGTTCGAAGATGGGCGAAATTGGCCTACTCTAAGGAGGGTTTTGGCGCATTTAAAGTGCGCAAAAATTACCCAAAAATCCCCAAAATGTTATTTTCCAACAAGTGACCCCTCATTTTAAAGGTTTTTGCACGCTGAACACGATGGTGGAATCGGATTTTAGATATCTTGATCCGTTCTCAAATTAGAGCATTTAAAGTGCGCAATAATTACCCAAAAATCCCCAAAATGTTATTTTCTAACAAGTGACCCCTCATTTTAAAGGTTTTTGCACGCTGAACACGATGGTGGAATCGGATTTTAGATATCTTGATCCGTTCTCAAATTAGAGCATTTAAAGTGCGCAAAAATTACCCAAAAATCCCCAAAATGTTATTTTCCAACAAGTGACCCCTCATTTTAAAGGTTTTTGCACGCTGAACACGATGGTGGAATCGGATTTTAGATATCTTGATCCGTTCTCAAATTAGAGCATTTAAAGTGCGCAAAAATTACCCAAAAATCCCCAAAATGTTATTTTCTAACAAGTGACCCCTCATTTTAAAGGTTTTTGCACGCTGAACACGATAGTGAAATCGGATTTTAGATATCTAAATCCGTTCTTAAATTAGAGCATTTAAAGTGCGCAAAAATTACCCA